>CM055276.1:44391271-44991271 GCA_029237695.1 Conchocele bisecta
TGAGTGAGAAAAATGGAACGCCCCGAAAAAAGAAAATTCACGATGTTTCACAGGTCCGGACCTGTCGGGAATCGCATATTTTTATAAAATGCCTTAAATTGCAGAAAACAGATCCTGCAGTGCTCATTTTTGCTCCAAATCACCTGGAATTTGTTTTCTATCATCTAGGCATTATGCCGAGTGAGAAAAATGGAACGCCCCGGAAAAAAAAAATCACGATGTTTCACAGGTCCGGACCTGTCGGGAATCGCCTATTTTTATAAAATGCCTTAAATTGCAGAAAAAAGATCCTGCAGTGCTCATTTTTGCTCCAAATCACCTGGAATTTGTTTTCTATCATCTAGGCATTATGCCGAGTGAGAAAAATGGAACGCCACGGAAAAAAAAAAAATCACGATGTTTCACAGGTCCGGACCTGTCGGGAATCGCCTATTTTTATAAAATGCCTTAAATTGCAGAAAAAAGATCCTGCAGTGCTCCAAATCACCTGGAATTTGTTTTCTATCATCTAGGCATTATGCCGAGTGAGAAAAATGGAACGCCCCGGAAAAAAAATATCACGATGTTTCAAATGCCCCGGAAAAAAAAAATCACGATGTTTCACAGGTCCGGACCTGTCGGGAATCGCATATTTTTATAAAATGCCTTAAATTGCAGAAAAAAGATCCTGCAGTGCTCATTTTTGCTCCAAATCACCTGAAATTTCGTTTTCTATCATCTAGGCATTATGCCGAGTGAGAAAAATGTAACGCCCCGAAAAAAAAAAATTCACGATGTTTCACGGTCCGGGACCTGTCGGGAATCGCTATTTTTATAAATGCCTTCAATTGGAGAAAACAGATCCTGCTGTACTCATTTTTGCTCCATATTTCACCTGAAATTCAGTTTTCTATCATCTAGGCATTATGCCGAGTAGAGAAAAAACGTAACGCCCCGAAAAAAAAAAAATTAAAATCACGATGTTTCACAGGTCCGGACCTGTCGAGAATCGCATATTTTTATAAAATGCCTTAAATTGCAGAAAATAGATCCTTCAGCGTTCATTTTTGCTCCAAATCACCTGGAATTTGTTTTCTATCATCTAGGCATTATGCCGAGTGAGAAAAATGGAACGCCCCGGAAAAAAAAAATTCACGATGTTTCACAGGTCCGGACCTGACGGGAATCGCCCATTTTTATAAAATGCCTTCAATTGCAGAAAACAGATCCTGCAGTGCATCATTTTTGCTCCAAATCAACCTGGAATTTGTTGCTGCTATCATCTAGGGCATTATGCCGAGTGAGAAAAATGGAACGCCCCGGAAAAAAAAAAATCACGATGTTTCACAGGTCCGGACCTGACGGGAATCGCCCATTTTTATAAAATGCCTTAAATTGCAGAAAACAGATCCTGCAGTGCTCCAAATCACCTGGAATTTGTTTTCTATCATCTAGGCATTATGCCGAGTGAGAAAAATGGAACGCCCCGGAAAAAAAAAAATCACGATGTTTCACAGGTCCGGACCTGTCGGGAATCGCATATTTTTTATAACCTTTAAAATGCTTAAATTGCAGAAAAATGATCCTGCAGTGCTCATTTTTGCTCCAAATCACCTGAAATTCGTTTTCTATCATCTAGGCATTATGTCGAGTGAGAAAAATGTAACGCCCCGAAAAAAGAAAAATTCACGATGTTTCACAGGTCCGGACCTGTCGGGAATCGCATATTTTTATAAATGCCTTCAATTGGAGGAAAACAGATCCTGCAGTACTCATTTTTGCTCCAAATCACCTGAAATTCGTTTTCTATTCATCTAGGCATTATGCCGAGTGAGAAAAATGTAACGCCCCGAAAAAAAAAAATTCACGATGTTTCACAGGTCCGGACCTGTCGGGAATCGCATATTTTTATAAAATGCCTTAAATTGCAGAAAATAGATCCTGCAGTGCTCATTTTTGCTCCAAATCACCTGGAATTTGTTTTCTATCATCTAGGCATTATGCCGAGTGAGAAAATGGTACGCCCTGGAAAAAAAAAAATTCACGATGTTTCACAGGTCCGGACCGGACGGGAATCGCCCATTTTTATAAAATGCCTTCAATTGCAGAAAACAGATCCTGCAGTGCTCATTTTTGCTCCAAATCACCTGGAATTTGTTTTCTATCATCTAGGCATTATGCCGAGTGAGAAAAATGGAACGCCCCGGAAAAAAAAAATCACGATGTTTCACAGGTCCGGACCTGTCGGGAATCGCATATTTTTATAAAATGCCTTAAATTGCAGAAAAACAGATCCTGCAGTGCTCATTTTTGCTCCAAATCACCTGGAATTTGTTTTCTATCATCTAGGCATTATGCCGAGTGAGAAAAAAATGGAACGCCCCGGAAAAAAAATTCACGATGTTTCACAGGTCCGGACCTGTCGGGAATCGCATATTTTTATAAAATGCCTTAAATTGCAGAAAACAGATCCTGCAGTGCTCATTTTTGCTCCAAATCACCTGGAATTTGTTTTCTATCATCTAGGCATTATGCCGAGTGAGAAAAATGGAACGCCCCGGAAAAAAAAAATCACGATGTTTCACAGGTCCGGACCTGTCGGGAATCGCCTATTTTTATAAAATGCCTTAAAAAAGAAAAAAGATCCTGCAGTGCTCATTTTTGCTCCAAATCACCTGGAATTTGTTTTCTATCATCTAGGCATTATGCCCAGTGAGAAAAATGTAACGCCCCGAAAAAAAAAAAAAAACGATGTTTCACAGGTCCGGACCTGTCGGGAATCGCATATTTTTATAAAATGCCTTAAATTGCAGAAAACAGATCCTGCAGTGCTCATTTTTGCTCCAAATCACCTGGAATTTGTTTTCTATCATCTAGGCATTATACCGAGTGAGAAAAATGGAACGCCCCGGAAAAAAAAATCACGATGTTTCACAGGTCCAGACCTGTCGGGAATCGCCTATTTTTATAAAATGCCTTAAATTGCAGAAAACAGATCCTGCAGTGCTCATTTTTGCCTCCAAATCACCTGGAATTCGTTTTCTATCATCTAGGCATTATGCCGAGTGAGAAAAATGGAACGCCCCGAAAAAAGAAAATTCACGATGTTTCACAGGTCCGGACCTGTCGGGAATCGCATATTTTTATAAAATGCCTTAAATTGCAGAAAACAGATCCTGCAGTGCTCATTTTTGCTCCAAATCACCTGGAATTTGTTTTCTATCATCTAGGCATTATGCCGAGTGAGAAAAATGGAACGCCCCGGAAAAAAAAAAAAAAAAATCACGATGTTTCACAGGTCCGGACCTGTCGGGAATCGCCTATTTTTATAAAATGCCTTAAATTGCAGAAAAAAGATCCTGCAGTGCTCATTTTTGCTCCAAATCACCTGGAATTTGTTTTCTATCATCTAGGCATTATGCCGAGTGAGAAAAATGGAACGCCACGGAAAAAAAAAATCACGATGTTTCACAGGTCCGGACCTGTCGGGAATCGCCTATTTTTATAAAATGCCTTAAATTGCAGAAAAAAGATCCTGCAGTGCTCCAAATCACCTGGAATTTGTTTTCTATCATCTAGGCATTATGCCGAGTGAGAAAAATGGAACGCCCCGGAAAAAAAAAAAAAATCACGATGTTTCACAGGTCCGGACCTGTCGGGAATCGCATATTTTTATAAAATGCCTTAAATTGCAGAAAAAAGATCCTGCAGTGCTCATTTTTGCTCCAAATCACCTGAAATTCGTTTTCTATCATCTAGGCATTATGTCGAGTGAGAAAAATGTAACGCCCCGAAAAAAGAAAATTCACAATGTTTCACAGGTCCGGACCTGTCGGGAATCGCATATTTTTATAAAATGCCTTCAATTGGAGAAAACAGATCCTGCAGTACTCATTTTTGCTCCAAATCACCTGAAATTCGTTTTCTATCATCTAGGCATTATGCCGAGTGAGAAAAATGTAACGCCCCGAAAAAAAAAAATTCACGATGTTTCACAGGTCCGGACCTGTCGAGAATCGCATATTTTTATAAAATGCCTTAAATTGCAGAAAATAGATCCTTCAGCGTTCATTTTTGCTCCAAATCACCTGGAATTTGTTTTCTATCATCTAGGCATTATGCCGAGTGAGAAAAATGGAACGCCCTGGAAAAAAAAAATTCACGATGTTTCACAGGTCCGGACCGGACGGGAATCGCCCATTTTTATAAAATGCCTTCAATTGCAGAAAACAAATCCTGCAGTGCTCATTTTTGCTCCAAATCACCTGGAATTTGTCTGCTATCATCTAGGCATTATGCCGAGTGAGAAAAATGGAACGCCCCGAAAAAAATAAATCACGATGTTTCACAGGTCCGGACCTGACGGGAATCGCCCATTTTTATAAAATTCCTTCAATTGCAGAAAACAGATCCTGCAGTGCTCATTTTTGCTCCAAATCACCTGGAATTTGTTTTCTATCATCTAGGCATTATGCCGAGTGAGAAAAATGGAACGCCCGGATCACGATGTTTCACAGGTCCGGACCTGTCGGGAATCGCATATTTTTATAAAATGCCTTAAATTGCAGAAAACAGATCCTGCAGTGCTCATTTTTGCTCCAAATCACCTGGAATTTGTTTTCTATCATCTAGGCATTATGCCGAGTGAGAAAAATGGAACGCCCCGGAAAAAAAAAATCACGATGTTTCACAGGTCCGGACCTGACGGGAATCGCCCATTTTTATAAAACGAACTTTCACAGGTCCGGACCTGACGGGAATCGCCCATTTTTATAAAATGCCTTAAATTGCAGAAAACAAATCCTGCAGTGCTCATTTTTGCTCCAAATCACCTGGAATTTGTCTGCTATCATGTAGGTATTATACCGAGTGAGAAAAATGGAACGCCCCGAAAAAAAAACATTCACGATGTTTCACAGGTCCGGACCTGACAGGAATCGCCTATTTTTATAAAATGCCTTCAATTGCAGAAAACAGATCCTGCAGTGCTCATTTTTGCTCCAAATCACCTGGAATTTGTTTTCTATCATCTAGGCATTATGCCGAGTGAGAAAAATGGAACGCCCCGAAAAAAAAAAAAAATTCACGATGTTTCACAGGTCCGGACCTGACGGGAGTCGCCCATTTTTATAAAATGCCTTAAATTGCAGAAAACAAATCCTGCAGTGCTCATTTTTGCTCCAAATCACCTGGAATTTGTTTTCTATCATCTAGGCATTATGCCGAGTGAGAAAAATGGAACGCCCCGAAAAAAAAAAAACATTCACGATGTTTCACAGGTCCGGACCTGACGGGAATCGCCCATTTTTATAAAATGCCTTAAATTGCAGAAAACAAATCCTGCAGTGCTTTTTTGCTCCATGAAACTGCCATCACTGGAATATGTTTTCTATCATCACCTAGGCATTATGCCGAGTGAGAAAAATGGAACGCCCCAAAAAAAACATTCACGATGTTTCACAGGTCCGGACCTGACGGGAATCGCTCATTTTTATAAAATGAAGACGATAAATGCTTAATTATTTCAGGCAATAAACTCTGCTCTTAATCCTGCTTCAGACCATTCTGACAGATTATCCAAATATCCTGATTATTCACTTTACTTAAAAAGTGAATGTATTGATACTCCCACACCAATATCTCAAATATGAAAATTAGAGAAAGAAAATAATCTGGCAATTAATGTGTATGGATATACAATAACAAAGAAGACATGTTGTAGAACCAAATTGACATCGTTGCGGTGTGGCCGGGCGCCGGGCATGATATAACAAAATAACTCATTATATACAATAATAAAGACAGAACAAATAAGCATATTCCCATATTACATATCAGAACAACCAAAAGAAATGCAAAGAATTAATTTACTTTTGATATCACAAGATGTAGAAGTTGATACTGCTGAAGAAGTTGATACTGATGAAGAAGGAATAATATATGAAAATTATGATCCTGATGCGTTCTATATATGTGAAAAAGAATTGGCTAATAACGAAAAATTAAGAGACCACTGCCATTTAACAGGTAAATACAGAGGTGCAGCACATAAACATTGCAATCTAAAACTCAACATAAAACCACTAAAATCCCTGTTGTATTTCACAATCTCAAAGGATATGATAGTCATCTTATAATGCAAAAAATACATAAAGCAAACGGTAATATCACCTGCATTCCAAATAATACTCATTTAGCATTGGCCAACTTAAATTCTTAGATAGTTTTCAATTCATGGCTTCCTCACTTGAAAAGTTAGTTGATGCAACAGACAAATCTGATTTCAAAATCACTAACAGTGTGTTTGGTAAACAAGCCAATCTACTTTTACGTAAAGGAATTTATCCTTATGAATATATCGACAGCCAATACAGATTCAATGAAACACATTTACCACCCATGGATAAATTTTACAGCAGTCTTACAGATGAAAGTATCAGCTCCGAAGACTATGAACACGCACAAAAGGTATGGAAAGCATCCAACTGTAAAACTCTTGGTGATTATCATGATTTATATCTCAAAACTGATGTTGTTCTACTTCCCGATGTTTTCCAAACATTTAGGAAAACATGTATGATCGCATACAAACTTGACCCACTACACTACTACACTGCCCCCGGGTGTATCATGGGATGCATTACTAAAATACACACAAATAGATAATGATTTAGAACTACTAACAGATATCGATATGCATTTGTTCATAGAGAAGGGTATGCGTGGTCGTATAAGTATGGTATATAAAAGGCATGCCAGAGCAAACAATCCACATGTCGCTGACTACAACCCAGACAAAGGAAAATAACTACATCATGTATTACGATGCAAACAATGTATATGGTTGGGCGATGAGCCAATCACTGCCATACTCTGGTTTCAAATGGAAGGCCCTAAATAGCAGAGGTACAGTTGCCCATCCTAAACCAGGCAAAGGTCTAATACTTGAGGTTGCTTAATTTAGACTATCCCAAACATCTACACAAATTGCACAACGATTATCCACTTGCACCTGAGAAATTAGCAGTGAAAAAAGAATGGTTATCAGAATATCAAATAAAACTTCTTGACAATAACAGTATGATAAGATAAATACAGAGAAACTTGTCCCCAATCTGATGGACAAGAAGAAATATGTGATACACTACAGAAACCTACAGTTGTACCTATCACTTGGCATGAAAGTCAAGAAAGTACACCGAGTCTTATAATTCAATGAGAAACCATGGATGGAACCATACATTCGTCTAAACACCGAATTCCGTAAAAAAGTCTACATTTGAAATAAATTTCTATAAACTAATGAACAACGCTGTATTTGGGAAACAATGGAGAACCTACGCAAACGAGTAGACATAAAACTAGTAAGAACATATGGTAGTGAAAATGAAAGGTTAAGAAAAATCATAGCTAAACCTAATTTCAATAGACGTGTCAAATTCTCAGATGAATTATCTGCTATACATGTAAACAAAACTAAAGTAACGCTAAACAAGCCAATCTATGTTGGCATGTCTGTCTTAGACTTATCAAAACATCTTATGTATGATTGATACTACAATACACTGAAAAGGAAATATGGTGAAAACTGCACCTAATTGTTATATACAGACACCGATAGTTTATTAGTTGACATCAAAACAAAAGATGTATACAAAGGTATGGCTGAGATGAAAGATGAATATGACTTCTTTGATTATCCTAAAGACCATCCACTCTACGATGAAACAAACATAAAAGTAATAGGCAAAATGAAAGATGAATGTGCTGGCATCCCAATAGCAGAATATATTGGTCTCCGCCCAAAGTTATACTATATACTGCGAGCAGACGAACAACTCATCAAGAAAGCAAAGGGAGTAATTTTCTCCATTTTCTTTAATTCCAAATTTTTAAGAACTTATTTAGGTTTAGTAATTCGGCTTTTATTGACAAAGCATTTGGTCGAAATGGGTCCAAATAACTCAGTTAAATGAAATAGGGCAGTATTATCGATGATACGACAATAATGCGGTGAATTGCCAGTCTTGGCAGGAGTCAGACGTTATTGGCAGCATTTGAAAGTAATCAATAATAAACATATGTACTTACCAGTTCCCAGTGAAAGCTTGCGACCCAAAGTGTTCACAAGAATATGGTTGAAAGTCCGACTGCTAGAATATGGTTATGATAGTTTATAGGCATATACTCTAGCGCACAAGTTTCCAACGTTTGTCCGCCTGTCAATATAAAAACTCCGTGCCAACATTTTGCTTACAATTTTGCGTAAGTAGACTAATGTTCTAACAGTCAGTCTAGCTCATGAGAAATCTGGCGAATTAATCTGAAATAATTCAGTCATCAGTAGATATGACCTACTCGGTATTCAGGCTAGCATCCAAGTCTGCATAAACAATGTAAATCATCCGGATATAACCGGTGCAAAATCCAATGCTGGTGGTCCGTGCACGGTTTTGGATAAAGCGCTATTCTCTCCAGCGGTGTATTCCACGGGAGCGATATTTCACACACGAAAACCTATTCGATAGTCGTTACCAGTTTATTCGATTATTGTGCTCTAGACTAGTATTCTGTGACCCGTGTTACAAATAATGGATGATAAAGAAGTCAGTCGGCTACATTTCGTGACATGTGCGAATATTCAATCAATCTATCCAGTCGTTTATTGAAATCATCGCCTGATGAAGAAACTATTGTACACTATTTTCGACGGAAATGGCGGACCGACCCTCAAGAACAAATTAATATATCCCACTTGCTATCATATATGGGGAATTACTAAATTTCTACTCATAGTGTTTAGAAAAGATCATATATAAAACCAATTGTAAACTGCATTGCTTGCTTGGCTAATGCTCATGTGGTCAATGCATGAGTGATTGACATCAGCAGACACGCGCAGCAACGCTGATCGACGTATATGCACGGCCAACAGAAAACGTCCTATTTAGCCGTTCTGAATTCTGATATATAACTTTGGTTTATTAAAATGCATTCATAACTATATACTTGATAAGATGAAAAGACTGCTGAAAATGGCATGTGGATATATCAAATGGTTAAACAGTTACAGAGACTAGAACTATTAATTGACTAAAATTACGCCACATGAAAAATTGCATATAATAACAGTATTTATATATTCATTACAATTTTTAAAAAAGACAGTACGAACATTTCTTCAGTTTTCTGTTAAACTAAGAGACAAACAGGACTTTCCAGAGCAGTACATCTCAGCAAGTTAACCAATGGTCTATGGAATGTGGGTTCTCCCAGACAATTCGCTCTTCAACAGCAGTGCTGCAACAATGCAAACAGATAGCGCCACCCACCAATCATATGCATACAAGAAAATATGTATAATATTTTAAAATAGTTTGTTAATTGGAGCAAAACCATACACTCACATATGCATCGTACGTTCTAAGTACCTGCATTACCTCTTAGCATACTATGTTTCTCCCCATGGCGATATTTACTGAAAATAATACAGAACAAGATGTCCGAAGGTGAAGAAGGTTTCGATATAGTTCTATCGTTTAACCAGTCATTTATTTTCATTGTGGTACTTTGTTTAGCGCCGAATGCTTTGACTGCATGCCTCAGTAAAATGTGGCTTATGGGATTTGTGACAAATGTAGCTCCTGATCAAAGAGCACACTCCTGAACCCTGACAACGACATATATGTACATTGTTTGCTAGAAACATGTTGGATGTTTCACTGACTGAATGTTGGACAGTGGATACCATGAAAGATTGCGTGGATACGCAAATTAGTCTAGATCTACACTGATCGCAAATACCATAAACCCAATTTCTCCAGTCACAGAGGTGTTAGATGGTTGCTTCTGTGAATTATTGTGTTGTTGCTGCTCTATTATTTTTCATGTATTATACTGTTGTGCATTTGTATATATGTTGTTAGTTACCGGTGCCATCATGCAAATGGACATTGATTGGCATAAGATGACCAGTCCAGTTAGTATTGAAAGTGACACTTCAATTTTCCTAGAAAACATAAGAGACACATATCTAACTCAGCATATTGTGGAACCGACTAGATTTAGGAACAATCAGCAGGAAAGTTGTATTGATTTGGTATTCACAAACGAAGAAATGATGTTGGAAAATATAAAGTATTTACCTAGTGTGGGATGCAGTGACTATGCATGTATAGCATTTGACTATGTGTGTTATGTTCCTGTGGAAATCAAGAGTGGAGCGATGGGTGAGGCTCTTGAAGACCATGATTGGAAATTTACGGAAATGAACACTATTGATGAGTTATGGGATAGCTTCACTACTTACGTGAATACTTTAATTGACCAATATGTGCCATTGTCAAAGAGTAAGGGTTCTTTTAGCAAATCTTGGATGAATAAGGTCACAGCGGAAGAGGTAGACAAGAAAAAAAGAGCATGGACTAGATATAGAAATTGCAAAAGTGTTAATAATTGGGAAAATTATATCCAAGCAAGGAATACTGCCACCAATACCATAAGAAATGCGAAACGTAACTATGAAAAATCTATTGCATCAAGGATAAAGGATGAACCGAAACTACTCTGGACACTTGTTAGGTCAAAAACAAAAACGAAGGACAGAATAGGTGACTTAATGAAGGAAGACGACACACTAACAGATACGAATAAAGAAAAAGTGGAGGTGTTGAATCTGTTCTTTAGCAGTGTTTTTACTAGGGAAGAGACACGCAAACTATTCCTGAAATAAATGAGAGACAATTCTCATCAGAATTTAACGATTTCACTATCTTGGAGACGGATGTAATGAAAAAGTTAGACAAATTAAAAGCTACTAAATCACCAGGACCCGATGGAATTCATTGTAAACTAATATATGAGATGAGACCACAATTATGTATTCCAATGACATACATCTTTAATAGATCTATGCAGACAGGTGAAGTTCCTGCACTATGGAAGTTAGTAAATATCTCACCAATATTTAAAAAAGGGAATAAGAAGATGGCGGAAAACTATAGACCTGTGAGCCTTACATATGTGATTTGTAAAATCTTAGAATCGATTATAAGAGACAAAATTACAGAACATATGGACACTAACAATTTATACTCGGAGCACCAATTCGGGTTCAGGAGTGGTCATTCTTGTGTTACACAGTTGCTTCAAGTATTTGAAGAATGGTCAAGTGCAATGGACAAACATGAAAATATAGACGTGATCCTTACCTTCTAACATGGTTATCATGCAAAAGGAGTAAACTATTTGATCAGGAGCTATACTGGTCATATCCAGAAATATAGTATATATATATTATATAATGACACTATACAATATTAATTAATACATAATATATGTATAAAATTGACTTATATTCATATAATCAAGGCGGCAAATAGCTTTCTTATCATAATAAAGTGAAATTATCATTTATCGAATGTATTTATTATTTGCTGCCGAATAATGATGCATTATAACTTTTAGATATACATGTACTTTAATATATGTCTCATTTGCAGCTTTTTCCCGCCGCATCAGGCTGATCTGTGTCTACACTGGTCGATACGGTGTCACGTCTGTAGCACAGTCAGTAGCATACGGGTGTTTTGCAGAGTTACTGCCCGCAACTAAGTTATCGTTCACTGAAATGGACTCGTCCATGAATGATTGCTATCACTCAATTATATTTGGACTCTTCCATGAACAATTGCTACAATAATTCAACATAATTGGATTCTTCCGTTGAGTTATAATATTATAGCAAGTGTTCATGGAAGAGTCCAAATATATTGAGTAATAGTAATCATTCACGGAGGAGTCCATTTCAGTGAACGATAACTTGGTTGCGGGCTGTAACATAATTGGATTCTTCCGCCCGGGACACTGCGCGGAATTACAGGACCAAATTGGACCTAAGCAGTGTCCCATTTCGGCACACAATTATACACATTTGTCCGCCCTTGCATCAACATATATCGCATAAAACACTTTCGGCCTGTTTGGACTTAAATGTCCGGGTATGGAAGGTCTTCGAGTCAATTCCCACCCTTAACTATAAGCTAAATAAAAATGGATCCTTCCATGAGCGATTACTATAATAACTCAACAGAGTTGAAATCTCAATGAGCTATTATTATAATGACTCAATAGAATTTGACCCTTTCATGAGCGATTAATATAATGACTTAACCTAGTTTGACTCTCAATGTGCGATTATTATTATGACTCTATAGAATTTGACCCGTCCGTGAGCGATTACTATAATGACTCGACCTACATTGACTCTCAATGAGCTGTTGCTATAATGACTTAACCTAGTTTGATTCTCAGTGAGCGATTAGTTTTATGACTCGATAGAAGTTGACCCGTCCATAACCCAGTTTGGCTCTCAGTGAGCGATTATTATAATGACTCAATAGAATTTGACCCGCCCATGACCTAGTTTGACTCTCAATGAGCGATTATTATAATCAAGGATTTAGGGTACATATGTTTCGCAATACAGACTGAGACTCGTGTGGTGGTGTTGAACAATACGGACTGAGACTCGGGTGGTGGTGGTGTTGAACAATACGGACTAATATAGCTAGTACACCACCGCCTGCGTTATTCTTGACGATATTTGACATAGTTCCTGTCATCCGAGTACGAGCAAATTATTCTGGGGGAAAATGGGCAGTTAGTCTGCTGCAAATATAAAATACGGATACCCACCAAGTTTTAATCATGGGAATAACAATGATAATCAAAGTGGTCATTAAATATGTTACAATAATGTAGCTAGCATGGCTATAGCCTGATAGCATTTGCCCACATGGCAACTGTACATGCTTTACAACTGATATATAGGAAATAAATAAGTAAGTAAGTAAGAAAATGCCTCAAACGTGATGATATTTGGAATATTTTAAGTTTATGTGACTTGGCGGGTTGTGAAACATTGTATTGGCATTTACATTATTTACAAAGGTATCACTCATTTGAACCACCTCACGGAGATGATCAAAATGAGACATACCACGCATATTTGAGGAAACAATAAATAAAAACACAACTTGCACAATATGTAGATTATATTCTGACATATAAGTATGTAGCTAACCATGGGGAATAATAGGAACTTTCATATAAATTACAAAATAATTTATTAATTTACTACAAAGGCAATTTTCAAATTCTGGAACTGGCAGGCCAGCTAACCGCTACCATGATGACGATGATTACCAGATTACCATGATTACATCATATACAGTCAAAAGAGTTACCTTGTTGTTGGTGAAAACCAGTAGTGTTGACATTTCCGATCCAAATTACATGTTTTGAACTTTTGACTACCATTTGAATCGTCTCAACGAGACTGATCAAATGCTGTCACGACAGAGATACACATTACTGGCATAGGTTATTTGTATCCAAAAGTAACAGGAAATCTGTTGAATGTCGACGTAACTTGAGGAAGTTATTTTAATTAGCTGGTACGGTTACCCTATCCATGTAAGGCCAGGTTTTTTTTTATTAGTTGGTTTACAGATCCGCCGACCCGATTTTTTGACAATGTGGAAAAAAATAAAAAATTTAATTTCCGATTTTTTTTTTTTTTTTTGCTGTGCCGAGAAAAGTAAGTGGCGGAAACCGGATCTTAGCAGCAGCGACAACAACAACAACCTGCGAATGGACGATTCGATATGATTTGATATAGATTCATATGATTTGATATATCTCTGTTTCAGATTGAATGCAAAAATTCAAAACCTTAACGCTCGGGTAAATGGCCTATATTTTCTGTTTTCTTGCTCCGATGTGCTTCATATTTGATGTATGTGTTCTTCCTATGGTCCTCTACCGCCCTGCCACAAATCCACACTCGTGCCACCCCCACTGATATTCGTTTCAACTATATCGCCGCTTCGTTGTCTTGTATTTAATTATACCAGATACGGTATTAATATGTACGCATTACGCAACCCATTCACAGTGATCAACATTCAACAGTATGTGAATATGAAACTGAGTTGCTATGTAGAATATAAAGAAACTTGCTGAACCGACTCCCTACGTTAACCGACAAACTCTTGGTCCGAGACGATGCCGGTTAACACAAGTTTCACTCTATCACAATCACTGGCCTTTTTGTTTTTTACCGACCACAAACCGACCCAACCATGAGCCTTAAAAAGGTGAACCGACCCAACCATGTGCCTTAAAAAGGTGATTTTTATGGTGTTCAGACCGTCCGTCTGCCCGTCACACGTTCGGTTAACCACTTCGTAACAGTTTCTCAAACCGGCCATATCTTCTACATAAGTTGCTCAAGTTCTTCAATATTTCAACACATCATTCATTGGTATGTGTGCTATACCTGCCTTGTCATACTTTATATTACCTTGACCTTTTGACCTTCACAGGGCTGCTGAAAGGACTTAGCAATTTCGGTTAACCAGTTTGTCACAGTTTCTCAAACTGGCCATAGCATCTACATAAGTTGCTTAACTGCTTCAATATTTCCATACTTCATTCATTTGCATGTATGCTACACCTGCCTTGCCATACTACATATGACCTTCACCCTTTGACTTAACACTTTTGGTTCACCCGTTTGTCAGTTTCTTCAATATGCCGCCGGTGGCATCTGCGTTCGACTTTTTTTTTTTTTTTTTTTTTTATTTTTTTTTTTTTTTTTTTTTTTTATATTTCCTTGACCGACCCAACCCTGTGCCAAAAAGAATAAAAAAATTGAATTTTCTTTTTTTTATTTTTTTTTTTTCGGACCGACCGACCCGATCTCGCGGAAAAAAAATCCGTAAACCAACAAATAAAAAAAAAATGGCCTAAGTATATAGTGTATATGTATATATGATATATGGAAAGTACATGTATCACATCATGAACATAGCGATGTTCTACGCATATGTGAAATACAGACATCATGTATGTGGTCAGCATTTACATGATTATACACATCATGACAATGACGACTTAATTGTCTTGTACACCCCTATGGCACCTACTCCAATAGTACGTAATGAGAGTTTTCCTAGAATTGGTTGCATCAACGTTATTGCAGCAACGTTATTTTGACAATGTGGAAATGATGTTGTCACGCAATGATATATGACAAAGTGAATAATACGTAAATATAACTTTCCAAGAATTGTTTGCAGCGATGTTATTGCAGCAACGTTATTTTGACAATGTGGAGACGATGTTGTCACGCAATGCTATGCTATATGACAACGTGAATGGTACGTTATTATAATTTCCCTAGTATGTGTTGCAGCAACCTTATTGCAACAACGTTATTTTGACAACGTGGATATGATGTTGTCACGCTATGCTATATGACAACGTGAATAATACGTTATGAAAAAAAAACGTCTTAGCATTGGTTGCAGCAACATTATTGCAGGAACGTTATTGTGACAACGTGGAGATGATGATGTTATGCATTGCTATATGCCAACGTGACTAATACGTTATGAGAACTTTCCTAGAGTTGGTTGCAGCAACGTTATTGCAGCAACGTTATTTTGACAACGTGGAGATGATGTTTCACGCCTTGGTATTTGGCAACGTTAATAGTACGTAATGAGATATTTCGCTAGAATTGGTTGCAGCAACGTTGCTGTAGCAACGTTATTTTGACAACGTTGGTATTATGTTTTCTCGCCCACCAGGTGTCCGAGACAAGGATATTCGCATAGTCACGCCCATGTGAGATTTCCTTGTCTCACCCTAAACGCGCGTGTCTCACATCTTGCAACGACAAATTGTCTAATAGCGCAATAGTATGGCTAATGTGTCTTACAATTAGGCCATACAATAATTAATACGTTTGATGTTTATGTTTTTCAATGGTTGTTGACGTGTTTGTTATCACGTCATAGCGTTATGACGTCGTTTTAAGTTTGATGACGTCAGCAATGGGCGACGTACATTTTGGCGTTGTCAGGGCTGAATGGTGATGGTATTAAAGATTACTTTGATAATAATTTGTAAACGATCCACTGAACTGGCATTAGCGTTCAATTCGTGGGTGAAAACTTTCTTTGTTTTAACCCATTTGTTGATATGGCAAACCCGTTGGACGTATCAAAAGTCGCATAAATTCAGAGAATAAAAATTTGAGTCTTATTCTGGGTCACATAAATATTTTAAGATTCGCAAATAATTTTATGTTCACTGGTGTGGGACAAGGATATTCCATCCTCGTGATCAGAATATGTCGTCAGAAACTCGGCAAAGCCTCGTTTCCGACGACATATTCTGACACTCGGGTGAAATATCCTTGTCCCACACCAGTGCATATGATGGATACTCTTAGTCACACAATGCCATATGACAGTGTGAACAGTACGTAATGGTTACTTTTGAATAGGTTGCAGCAACGTTATTGCAGAAACGTCATTGTCCCAACGTTGAGATTATGTTTTCACCCAACGTAATATGAAAACGTGAATAGTACGTGAAGAGAGTTTTCCTAGAATTGGTTGCAGCAACGTAACGTTTTTGCGACAACGTTGATAAGATGTTTTCACACAACGTAATATGACGACGTGAATAATACGTAATGGGAGTGTTCTTATAATTGGTTGCAGCAACGTTATTGTGTCAACGTTTCGGTAATGACGTTGTAATCACGTAGTCACATATGCAACGTCATATGACACCATAAATATTATGTATTAAGAGCTTCCAAAGAATTGACTGCAGCAACGTTATTGTGGACGTTTTTGCGACAATGTTGAGATGATGTTTTCACCCAACAAAATATGACAATGTGAATAGTACGTAATGAGAGTTTTCCTAGAAATGGTTGCAGCAACGTTATTGCGGAAACGTTTAGGTGATAACGTTGTAGTTACGTAGTCACATGCAACGTCATATGACGACATAAGTATTACGTAATACAATCTTCCAAATAATTGGTTGCAGCAACGTTACTGTGGAAACATTGTTGCAACAACGTTGATTTTATGTTTTCACCCAACGTAATATGACAACGTGAATAGAACGCAATGAGAGTTTTCCTAGAATCGGTTGCAGCAACGCTATTGCGGCAACGTTTATGTGATAACGTTGTAATTACGTTGTCATGTACAACGTCATATGACAACATAAATATTACGTAATACGGGCGACTCTTTGTCGCCCGCTTTATGTTACGCGTATATGAAAACTTCCCATTCAGTGAAACTAGGTTGAACATATGATTGAAAGTGTCAACTTTGTTTTACCGTAAACCGATAAACCAAGCAGGAGGTGTTTTTACGACACATGGTATTACTAATACGGGCGACGAATAATTTGGCCCGAAGGGCCAACTGCTTCTAAAACAAAATGTAGATAACATCGGAAAGTGTACATAATATAGCTTACGAAGTTACTGCATTTCAAAATTGTGTTACGTGATACGGGCGACTCTTTGTCGCCCGCTTTATGTTACGCGTATATGAAAACTTACCATTCAGTGAAACATATGAATGAAAGTGTAAAATTTGTTTTACCGTAAACCGATAAACCAAGCAGACGGTGTTTTTACGACACGTGGTATTACTAATACGGGCGACGAATAAGTTGGCCCGAAGGGCCAACTGCTTCTAAAACAAAATGGAGATAACCTCGGAAAGTATACATAATATAGCTTACGAAGTTACTGCATTTCAAAATTGTGTTGTCGTTAGGAAGACTAAAGTTGCTTTTATCACAACGCTGAAGAGTCCCCGAGAGAGTAGAAATGCCTTAAGTGCGCATTGGAATATTTTATGGGAAAAAAAAGAAAAAAAATTTGCAACGAAATGGAGTTTCATTATTCCGTATTTATTTTAACACCTTTCTCTCTCTCACATCCATGTCTCTGTCTGTCTCTGTCTGTGTGTCTGTCTGTCTCTCTGTCTCTTTCACTCTCTCCCACATTCATCTCTCTCTCTCTCTCTCTCTCTCTCTCTCTCTCTCTCTCTCTCTCTCTCTGTCTGTGTGACTCTCTCTGTCTCGCTCTCTGTCTGTCTATGTCTCTCTGTGTGTCTCTTTCTCTATCATTGCCTAGAAACCACAATATATCTCTCCCCCGCACCCCCACCCACCTTCTCTCAACATCATTAGATAGAAACCATAATATTTCTCTCTCTATCTTTCAACATCGTTAGATAGAAGCACACTATATCTCTCTCAATAGCATTGGATAGAAAGCGCACATGTTGTGATTTTGTTTACAAGACAAAGTCAAGCGATCCATGCTACTCTGTGGACATGACTAACAGAAACAAGTATGCATTGTAACTACTGTTTTATTGCGCCTGCTCGGTTGTGGCCTGTGCTGTATTCACAGTTCATGACACAAGTACCTCTTACCAACAGCTTAAGTGAAGCTGTATGTAAAAAGGACAAAACTAATACGAAAAATGGTCAAAATGTGCTCAAAGACCACCAGGGATCGAGAAAATAATAGCATCACTGGAAGGACACACCTGGAGAATTTCTAAAGCCGCCACGCTGCACTTAAATTCGCTGATGTGAGTTTAAAAATACAAGACATAGTCAAGCGATCCGGGATAATTGGGGAACACGACTACCAGAACAAAGTATATGCATTGCAAGTGTGCGTCTAGTGCACCTGTTGCTGTAGTCCAGGATACAAACACATCTGACACAGCACTGGGTTAATCAAAAAAAGTAAATGTAAAACTTAACACAATTCATACCAAAAATGGGCAAAATGTGTATAACTCTCGAAGTGACAGTCGTGCTCAATGACGACTGAGATTGCGAAAATTGGGAATAATATCACTGAAGATTCTTAGCCTTGTTATTTTTTCTTAAAATGATCGTAAATGTACGAATACAGTTTCCATAATGCTTTGCTTTTGCCAGTATACCCTCAATACTGAGGCTTAGCACTAGTGGATCATATTTTTATTCATAAGTACATGTACATACAATCAAATACAATCGATGTTCCCGGTATTTAGCCGGTACCCATTTACATCTGGGTGGGCTGAAGCTGTGTGGATAAAGTGTCTTGCTCAAGGACAGAACGCATGCCAGGCTGGAACCCACGATCGTAAGATCAGCAGACCGACGCCTCAGACCGTTCGACCACGCGCTCCACTATGCCTAGGCTATTAAATATTAATGTACTATATATGAAACGGAAATATCTGAATTGTATCACTGGTTCAAATAAGAGAAGTGCGACAATGACACCATTTAATTATAATAGAGAAGTTGTAACACCGTGGTAGTTGCGGGAAGTAGGTCTGCAATACTACAATATACTACGGTACCGTTTATAGCATACTAACATCATGGTAAAGCTATCAATTGGTAAATTTAGTTTCATATACTAACGTCGCCCGTCATAGGCATGAAGTGCCTATTTCATATTAACGTTGTAATTACGTTGTCATGTACAACGTCATATGACAACATAAATATTACGTAATACGGGCGACTCTTTGTCGCCCGCTTTATGTTACGCGTATATGAAAACTTCCCATTCAGTGAAACTAGGTTGAACATATGATTGAAAGTGTAAAATTTGTTTTACCGTAAACCGATAAACCAAGCAGGAGGTGTTTTACGACACATGGTATTACTAATACGGGCGACGAATAATTTGGCCCGAAGGGCCAACTGCTTCTAAAACAAAATGTAGATAACATCGGAAAGTATACATAATATAGCTTACGAAGTTACTGCATTTCAAAATTGTGTTGTCGTTAGGAAGACTAAAGTTGCTTTTATCACAACGCTGAAGAGTCCCCCGAGAGAGTAGAAATGCCTTAAATGCGCATTAGAATATTTTATGGAAAAAAGAAAAACAATTTGCAACGAAATGGAGTTTCATTATTCCGTATTTATTTTAACACCTTTCTCTCTCCCACACCCATGTCTGTCTCTGTCTGTCTGTCTCTCTATCTCTTTCACTCTCTCCCACATCTCTCTCTCTCTCTCCCTCTCTCTCTCTCTCTCTCTATCTGTGTCCGACTCTCTCTGTCTATCTCTCTCCCTATCTGTCCCTCTCTCTATCTTTCTGTCATTCTCTCTCTATATAGTTATGTCTGTATGTCTGTCTGTCTGTCTGTATGTATGTATGTCTCTCTCTATCTCGCTCTCTGTCTGTCTATGTCTCTCTGTGTGTCTCTTTCTCTATCATTACCTAGAAACCACAATATATCTCTCCACCGCACCCCACCCACCTTCTCTCAACATCATTAGATAGAAACCATAATATTTATCTCTCTATCTTTCAACATCTTTAGATAGAAGCACACTATATCTCTCTCAATATCATTGGATAGAAAGCGCACATGTTGTGATTTTGTTTACAAGACAAAGTCAAGCAATCCATGATACTCTGTGTATATGACTAACAGAAACAAGTATGCATTGTAACTGCTGTTATATTGCGCCTGCTCGGTTGTGTCACGGCCTATGCTGTATTCACAGTTCATGACACAAGTACCTCTTACCAACAGCTGAAGTGAAGCTGTATGTAAAAAGGACAAAACTAATACGAAAAATGGTCAAAATTTGCTCAAAGACCACCAGGGATCGAGAAAATAATAGCATCACTGGAAGGACACACCTGGAGAATTTCTATAGCCGCCACGCTTCACTTAGCTTCGCTGATGTGAGTTTAAAAATACAAGACATAGTCAAGCGATCCGGGATAATTGGGGAACACGACTACCAGCACAAAATATGCATTGCAAGTGTGTGTCTAGTGCACCTGTTGCTGTAGTCCAGGATACAAACACATCTGACACAGCACTGGGTTAATCAAAAAAAGTAAATGTAAAACTTAACACAATTCATACCAAAAATGGGCAAAATGTGTATAACTCTCGAAGTGACAGTCGTGCTCAATGACGACTGAGATTGCGAAAATTGGGAATAATATCACTGAAGATTCTTAGCCTTGTTATTTTTTCTTAAAATGATCGTAAATGTACTAATACAGTTTCTATTATGCTTTGCTTTTTCCAGTATACTGGCATACCCTCAATACTGAGGCTTATCACTAGTGGATCATATTTTTATTCATAAGTACATGTACATACAATCAAATACAATCAAATACAATCGATGTTCCCGGTATTTAGCCGGTACCCATTTACATCTGGGTGGGCTGAAGCAGTGTGGATAAAGTGTCTTGCTCAAGGACACAACGCACGCGAGGCTCGAACCCACGATCGTAAGATCAGCAGACCGACGCATCAGACCGTTCGACCACGCGCTCCACTATGCCTAGGCTATTAATGTACTATATATGAAACGGAAATATATAAATTGTATCACTGGTTCAAATAAGAGAAGTGCAACAATGACACCATTTAATTATAATAGAGAAGTTGTAACACCGTGGTAGTTGCGGGAAGTAGTTCTGCAATACTACAATATACTACGGTACCGTTTATAGCATACTAGCATCATGGTAAAGCTATCAATTGGTAAATTTAGTTATATACTAACGTCGCCCGTCACGACGTTGATATGATGTTTTCACTCAACGTCATATGACAACATAAATGTTACGTAATAAGAGCTTCCAAAGAATTGGTTGCAGCAACGTCATTGTGGAAACGTTTTTGCGACAACGTTGATAAGATGTTTTCACCCAACGTAATATGACAACGTGAATAATACCTAATGAGAGTGTTCTTATAATTGGTTGCAGCAACATTATTGCGTCAACATTTCGGTAATAACGTTGTAATCACGTAGTCACATGCAACGTCATATGACAACATAAATGATTACGTAATAAGAGCTTCCAAAGAATTAGTTGCAGCAACGTTATTGTGGAAAGGTTTTTGCGACAATGTTGAGATGATGTTTTCACCCAACGTAATATGACAATGTGAATAGTACGTAATGAGAGTTTTCCTAGAATTGATTGCAGCAACGTTATTGCAGAAACGTTTCGTTGATAACGTTGTAATCAGGTAGTCACATGCAACGTCATATGACAACATCATTATTACGTAATAAGAGCTTTCAAAGAATTGGTTGCAGCAATGTTATTGTGGAAACGTTTTTGCGACAACGTTGATTTGATGTTTTCACCCAACGTAATATGACAACGTGAATAGTATGTAATGAGAGTTTTCCTAGAATTGGTTGCAGCAACGTTATTGCGGCAACGTTTCGGTGATAACGTTGTAATTACGTAGTCACGTGCAACGTCATATGACAATATAAATGTTACGTAATAAGAGCTTCCAAATAATTGGTTGCAGCATCGTTATTGTGGAAATGTTTTTGAGACAACGTTGATAAGATGTTGTCACCAAATGTTAAATTAACAACGTAAATTTAACGTAATTGGAACTTTCCTAAAGCTGGTTGTAGCAACGTTTTTACGGTAACGTAATATTAAAACGTTACCTCAACTGCCTAAAAACGTTGTTGAACACGCAACATGATTACGACATTCGCGCAACGTTGTGGTTACGTTGTGTGTTTGCTGGGAAGACATGTATTTGGTGTTTATTGGAGCTATACAGTCCAATATATAACAGTTACAACATTCATTTGCATGCTCCGAAATGTAGTTTTCCTGTACATTTATTATCTGAAACCTCGCGTTGCCAACTCTAAGATGGCAGCGCCCATGTGTTTCTAAAAGTGCTAATGTTTGACCTGATAAATCAATATCGAAAACGTCAATATTTTGGTTTAGTCGAGGTGGAAATCTAGTCCCAAGAGAATATATCCTTCACATTAGTATTCTGTTCAGTCGATATGAAAAGTAAAAGTCCGGCACCACCAAGTTTGAATCAGAGATATTGTCTGGTAAATGTTCACACATCCATAAACATAAAAAAACGGCCATCACTAAAAGGTGTTAAATGTTGCACAAACATCTCTAACAAATTTGTTTAACCCTTAATCATACATGTTCTTTTCTTTTAAAATACATGTTGTAGAACCAAATTGACATCGTTGCGGTGTGGCCGGGCGCCGGGCATGAGTGAGCGACGCGTGCCGGAGTGTCAATAACGAGTACGACCAAGAAAATAGTGCCCTGTGCCAACTTATCATATGGCGTTTTGGTTTGTGTCTAAAGCTCTACATATACTATTTTCTATAGTTTACACAGTTTTGGGCTCAGTTTATCAGTTAAATTTTGGAAACTACGAATTAATACATTTCATGGTATGAATACAGCAGCTATATGTTGTATGTTGCCTGATGATCTGCCGGACACCACGCACCATATCTGACATACCGATGTTGTGTATTGATTAATCGACTAAACAGAGCCGCCGGAAACCACGCACCATATCTAATATTTGAACATATAATTGATTGATGCTGAACATCAATTTTAATTGTTAGATTCTAAATATAAGTTAGATCGGAAGAGTTTCGGGAGTGCGAGGCCATGTACACGCCCATGTGTTTTCAAATTGATTCATGTAGTACAAAAACAATGGCGGATCCCTGATCTCGCATGACATGTGATGACACACATATTTCCGGTGTTGAGTGTCATATATCTGTCAAAATACAAACAAAGACGATTTGTATACTTGTTTCTGATTATTATCAAAATACATGTAAGGTGTGCGAAGCCATGTACACCGACTATATTTATTTTCTGTAAATATTCTGTTTTTATTTTGGGATTAACCTTCTATCCATACACATGTATAATGGGATTTGACCCTGTTAACCGACATACAATGACGTTAACTGATGATAAGCCATTACACATCATTATATAAATAAATAATAAATGTTAATAATCTTGTGGAGCAAACCTAGTTTCAGTACTTTTAGTACTTTGATTATATGTTATCTCCTTTGAGATAGCATATTATGTCACGCAAATTTCTATGGGGGCAGCCATATTGTCGTGCTACGACCAAGAAAATAGTGCCCTAGCTAGCTGTGTCCAACTTATCCTATGGCGTTTTGGTCTGTCTTGCTTTGTATCTAAAACTCTACATATACTATTCTCTATAGTATTCACAGTTTTGGGCTCAGTTTATGAGGTAAATGCGTACGAATACAGCAGCTATTATCTTTAGTTATCACAGTTAGGTAGCAGTGACCAGTTAGCCGCCAATTTCGTACATTTTTCTGGAAATTACATACAGTAATTTATTCTAGAGAAAACGTATGGATTGGAATGGGTTTGCACCAGCACAGTACATTTGCCTCTTGATGATGAATGAGAAAATATGCAACTTTCAGTCTCTAGTTCCGCAAGTGATCAGTTTTTGTGGAGATAACATATTGCAATACTTTCAGTACTTTAACCCTTTCCATGTTTTGCGATATTTCGACTCATCCAAATCGAAAACATCTGAATAAAAGAATCAAATGCTGGGTCAAATGATGGTTAAATTATCTGATAGAGTAGAAAACATTGTGGGAAAAGGAGAAATTGCTTGTTACAAGCAATTTCTCCTTTTCCCACAATGTTTTCAAAAGACATCTTCTACAGAGGCGTCAAAAGTCGTCTCTGTCAGGGAAAGGGTTAATTTATACCAGGTACATGTCACAGGCAATGTTGAATATTCCCCACCCACTTGAATTCATGTTGAATACAATATGGAATACAGATTGAATACAATGGAATTATTTTAGTAGCCCTGTGGGTACATGTCAGCTGGGGTGCACTGAATGGGAACAATACATGTCAGCTGGGGTGCACTGAATGGGAATCTCGCCATCTTTGTGGCGAAAATTAAGCGCCTGAATTAGAGACATACGACAACAACAACAAAATGGCATCTGTTCAAGTTCGTAATTTGTGCAGTAGAATGCTTTTGCATTCAAGGAGATCCGATGCATTTTCATGTACTGTAATTTGGAGAGTTCAAACAGCGAACTATGCCATAGCAAAAAGGCCAGGTATCAGTAACTTGTTCATTAGGGTCTGTTCATATATGTACAATTCCCCTAGCTGTCGTATTCTGGTAGTCGGCGTGACGTATCACTAGTCACGTGACCCGATATGTTTGGGGGTAAGTCGATACATTTTGCTCTAATATACATAATTTTTATGGCAGAAAAATTTAGCATTTAGAACTACGAAAATACTAGCCTTAGGAACCCGTTCACCGGTGCATTAATAATTAAATCGGTACACACTAGCCTAACAATAGACAATTCCAAATGAATTACACACTACATTAATTCACTTACATCTTATTTTCTTTAAAAATACGAGATATAGTGTGCATGTGTGGTTCCCACATCGTAAATATTGCCCGCCATCTTGTATTGACCTACATAGCTGACTGCGATGACGCAATACCATTCACCTGTGTAATGACAAAAAAATCCCCAGCTAAAATGTTAACATAAGGTGACTCCAGAGCTGGATGTGGTTTCATGCAGATATATCACTCTATCTTTTGTAATACTAACAAATGTTGGTTTTAACATTGTTTTTTTTGTTTTTTTAAATGATAATAAATGTAATTGGTTCCTGTTATTATTGAGTGGTAACTGAAAATGAAAAAGGAGGTATCATTAGCAAATGTATATGTGTATATATGTACATTTGTAATCCTCTCTGCAGCTGATCAATGTCTACAATTGATTAAGGTAGGAAACACTACTGACAAATAGTACATGTCATAATTAGTTCATTAATATAGATCCTGGGGTGATTTACAGCCTTATTTAGAGAACATGGTATTAGAAAATAAAAAATACACCTAAGTCACCTTAATGGATAAATTTATAGAGGATACTGCAGGTGCGTGCACCGGAAAATTACCATATTTGGCAATAACGTGACCCGATTCGTGGAAAAGCATGAGAGATGCAACTCTTGTGTAACTTGGCTGATGATAAAAATTCAAAGTATACAAAGACATAATTGGAAAGGGACTTGTTGGATCTATGTTATGACCTGGCTAGGAAATTGGTTCATGAAGTTAGAAATTATAATAATTATGATCATTTATCCGTAAGTAGCTCATTCTAGTAGATTATTCACCTTCAACAATTGGCAGATGCATTCGTAAAAACATACGCGTGACAAGCCTGGATGTAAACAATACCATGAGACTTATATTTGGATATTTCGGATTGCACCGGTGAATGGTATACACCGGTGAACGGGTTACCAACCATAAATGGTGATAAGAATATTTTTTAATAACCATTTAACATTATAAATCTGTATTTAAATTGTATTTAGCGATTGGAATTTAGTTGTTTGAAGCGTTCAAAAATGATTAAATTATATAGGAAACGGGTCAGATTTCCCCCTGCGCTCCTCGACAGGGGAGATAATTATAGCCTGCAGGTGCGCGAAATGGACGAAGTCCGACTTCCAGAATGGGCCCAATTATAGTTAAGTACCAGTTGTCGGCAAATAATGTAGATTACCAGCAAGTGTATTTACGACGATTTGACAGTTGGAAATCACCAACTTCAGTCGTGTTGAAATTTCTGGCCAAAAATAAGTAGGTGGGGTAACTTTGTAAAAAATTAAATATACACATCTGGTGTAGTTACTGCATTTTATTGTGGCGCGCAATTTGTATTTCATTTACGAGTATTTTTCGATATTTGTCGCAAGAGCCTCATTAACTGATTGTGAGAGACGGGGATTTTGTGAATTTTGGCTATTTTCAACCGTCCCGTGATGCATTAGGTCATTGGGTATATGTATTTTCTGTCAAGAACACATTCCTAACCACCAGTTTCAGAAATCCTACGGTAGTCAGCGTGTCGTGTTGAACAGACCTACAGGACTCCAGTAGCCTATTTCACCAACATTGCAAAGTATAATTTTCTAGCAAAGTATACTTTGAGGGAGTAATCATTTATTTTTCCTGAAATGCATTATTTCATATAGAACTAACAAATGCATATATTTCATGATTAAACGTATGCAGAATTATTATACTGAATTTATTACATTATCACAGCCAAATTGGCTGTGATAATGTAATAAATTCAGTATAATAAAAAATAATAAATTTATCCTAAAATTGAAATTTTCTCCCTCAAAGTATACTTTTTCATTTTAAAAACAATGAAGAGAATAATTAATCGAGGGAATTAAGTTGTTGAAGGATAGTGTCTATTATGTCAATCGATTTCCTTGTGGGACAGTGCCAGAGTTCGGGTCAAAATGTATCCAAAACCAAAAGGTCTCCGAGCTCCAGATAAGTTTTGTATCTAAAGAGTATTTATTATACCCCCAGATTTCAAAATCAATGCGTATTTTACTTTTACAACTGTATTATTGCTTTTCTTCCTTATTAAATAGGTAACAAGTGATAAAAAATAAAATTAATTTAAAACTTCTCTTAGTTGAGCTGCAAAAACAAACACAGATCAACTAAGTAAATTTTCAACATTATTAAAGTATTTTCACTAATCAATTTGATAATCAATGCATATTTTCACATTGCTGTTAGTAGTTTGTACTCCCACTTTTGATAATCACTGTGTATTCTGCTAAACTCAGTGCGTAAAATACTCCAATACGCACCTTATCTGGAGCTCTGGGTGTAAATCTACCCAAGATCTGGTCAAACATACATTGAAACATTTAAGTCATGATGTATAATACTTGATATACACCAAGATTATCTGGAGCTCGGAATTATGTTGCCAATCTTACTCTTATTTTCAGGTGGAGCAACAAAGCCTGCTGCGGCATCTAAAGGCAAAATTGCTGGTCCAATGCAGAAGAAGCAGTTAGAGGTGGAGACGGACGCCAAAGTTCTGTGCAGTCGTGTATGTGGATGTACGTTTGATTGGGATTTTTATTACAATCTTAGTGGACTATTTCACCCCCAAATAACCGGAATGGATTTAGATATGTTAATTTTGCAACCAAGCCAATGGTCATGAATTGATTTTCAGACTAATCCATTTATGAAAGTTGGGTGTTTTTGTTCTCAAAAATTACTTGCAAAAAGTGCAGATCCTGACGAGACGGCTCGTCACGAGCCGGCTCATCTGGATCTACACTTCTTGCCAATACCACTATACAGGCCTGTGGTGTTGAAAGGGTTAACTGTTTATATGTCCATTTGAAAAACGGGACGTAAATTGGTATACTGCTGTCCGTCTGTGCGTCCGTCCAATTTACGTTAAAGTTTTTGCATACCTATTATCTCGGCAACCCGCATACCCAAGGTCAAGGTCAAATTACTTATCAGTCTGCGTTAAGTTTTTGACTGCCTATTATTTCTGCAACCCTAGGGATGGATTGTGGCCTAGGGGTTAGAACACCTGACTTCCAATCCGGATGTTGTGGGTTCTCCTAGGGCATCAAAAGTACTTTCATAGTATTTCTATCCCACTGGTCTGTTGGATGAGACTTTCAACTGTGGTCCCGTCTCTATATGACCTTGGCTGTTGCTGGGACGTTAAACCCTTTCACTTCGGATTGACTTGAAACTTCATATATATATACATACACCGAGTGAAACCTCTCCAATAATCCTGTTATGCCCCATTAAAAAGTAATAAGATTAGTGCTGATCATATTACTTTTGGGGTTGGAGCTAAGTGACACTGGTGTGGAACGGACCTGGCACCAGGTCAGGATATTCTAATTTCACGTCTGAATATATATTTTTCTGTATATTGAGTTCTGATTTTGGGAATTGCCCGTTGGCCCGGCCTTAAATGACATTATCTGTTGATATGCCGTTAAACACCAATAATCCAAGCCGGACTCCCTGGGAGGTCCCTTGGGTGTCCGGCTTCGAGAGGTTTCACTTTAAATCAGGCATTTGATCACTCTGAGCCATAGTTGTGTGCTATGTGATCACGAACATACATTATCAAGAAACTCATGAAAAATAAGATCACATGTGTTTTATTGGTGTTTGGTTTAGGGAAGTTACACTGTACTTATTTGTCATCATATGCATTTGCAATAGCCTACCAATTGGATTAGCCTACCAATGTGGGTGGGTGGTTGGTCGGGTGAACGCGACGGCGTAAATTAACAGTGGGGTTCCTCCTTATAGGAATCACGATTTGCCTGGTTTGGCCCTCAGGTACGTTTTTATCTTTGGATCTTTTGTTACCTGGGAGTTGAATTGGGTTATTGCCCATTATAAAAGTAGCAAGATTATTACTGATCCTACTGCTTTTGGGAGGCGGCCAAGTGATTCTGGTGTGGTGAGGACCTGGCATGAGATCAGGATTATTCTGATTTCAGGGCTGAATATATAGTTTTTTTTATTGTAAATATTTAATTCTGATTTTGGGATTTTCCCCCCATTTGTACTTGTAATATATGGGATTTATTACTAAACCCATTGACACGGCCTTAAATGACCGTAGTTGTTGATGGGCCGTTAAACCCCAGCAAACAGCATAAAACGTTACCTGATAAATAGAATACCAGGCTACTGTCGTTTGATATCAAGTTTATCAGGCTCGGCTCTGAAACAGTAGGAATTCCTTGTCAAGCCTCAGAATTCCTACACGTTTCCTAGCCTTGCCTGATAGAATAACTTGATATCAAAAGACACTAGCCTGGTATTCTATATGTATTTCAGTGAACTACTTCAAGGAGGGTGAGGACCCGGTATTGAAGCCGGACTCGGAGTACCCAGACTGGCTGTGGAACATGCACCTGGACCCAATCCCCATCCCCATAGAGGAGCTCAGTGAGGACGACCCCGCATACTGGAAACGTCTCAAACGAATGAACCTTCGGCAAAACAATGAAGAGCAAAAACATAAGAAATTAAGGAGAATGTTTGTTAATAGAGTCCGCGATGAGAGATATTAGAGAAGGGGATGGTCTTAGAGAGGACTAACTCCATGAAACGGATGAACCTTTGGCAATATAATGAAGAGCAAAAAGATAAGAAATTAGGGAGAATGCATGTTAATAGAGTCCGCGATGAGAGATATTAGAGAAGGTGGCGGTCTTAGAGAGGGACTCCATGAAACGACTCAAATGGGTGAACCTTCGGCAATATAATGCAGCACAAAAAAACTGTAAAAACATAATGTGTGTTACCCTTAGACCGCTACTCACAACGATTGTCGTCTGCTGTTGCTTTTACATCTTGCCTTATTTCTCAATAAAAACATGGTTCAACAGCACTTCAGAATAATTTCCATTGGAAATGATTCTGAAGTGCTGTCAAAGCATTTTATAAATTATTCTAAAGTGCTGTCAAAGCATGTTTTGATGATAAAAATGGAAAATAGCAAATAAACAGCAGACGACAAAAAATATAAGATAGCCTAAGGGTTAATAAAGTCCCCAATGTGAGATATTAAATTTGAGCTTATCAGGAGTCACATCATAATTGAAGGGACAAGTTGTAGAAAGGGGCTAACTTCATGAACCATATGAACCTTCAACAATAAAATGAAGTGCAAAAAGATAAAAAAAATTGTCAAAATAGTGTTTCGAAAACATTTATCCCACTCATGTGTACCATAATAACCATAAATATTAAATTGTGGTTCCCCGAAAACAATTTGTATGCAAAGACATTGTTACAGTGTTTAAGCCAGTACCCAAATAAAAAGATCGCCACTTAAAAAAAAAAAGAAAAAAAAAGGAATAACCAATAGGATAAAAATAAACAATTGGCAATAAAAAATTACAATTGTAATTTTTTATCGCCAATTGTTTATTTTTATCGCCAATTGCGAAAGTGGCGATCGCCAGCGGAATCCCTGAGTATGCTTAGCCCGCCATACTAACCATAAATATTGGCACGCTCACTGTTGTCGGGGAAAACATATATTTTATGTGTTTCCCATGATAAATGGAATCTTATTGTGTTGATAACGGGCGGATCCAGGAGTTAGGTATAAAGGGGGCGTGGATTCTCAATTGTAACTGAGGCGTACATGATCGTCAACTATCATTAAAGTACAATTTTATTTTTCCTGAAATCTTCTCATTTATCGCCAAGTGTATGTTGTTACCACTCAGTTGAACCGTCTCAACGAGACGGTTCAACTGAGTGGTAACAACATACAATTTCGGGGGGAGAAATAAGATGTTTCCACGTAAAAAAATGCAAATTTTGGAGGGGGCGTGCACCATTTACTAACACTCGTTGGATAGATGTAATATTTTCTGAGCACTATGGGTGTGTTCCATATATATATATTCTGGTTGTTCCAGGGATTCCGCTGGGGAAAATAAAAAAATCGATTTTTTTCTCTCGAAAATTGTAATTTTTTATCGCCAATTGTTTATTTTTCGCAATTGGCGATCGCCAGCGGAATCCCTGTTGTTCAAGACGTAAAACCCTATTCAGTGAATCAAATAAACGTATCCACCAAATACAAATTTGTTTTGATCCTAAAAGCCCTGTCATGGGATCACGCTATAGATGGGCCTGCCTATGTGGTTTTTCACCTTTTTGTATCTCTACCGGTACATATTTGCTGATTTTGATTACGAAAAAAAACCTTGTTTCTGACTTTCTGTAAATGTTGTCAAAACTCGGAGTACAGGTAGTGACCGATGCATTCTACGTTTAACTGTTGGAATTTGAAGCACAAGGCTCGATTTTGCGGTGTATAACGCGTTAAACTTGTATTTGCAATGAAAATTTAAAGGTACATGCCCACTCAGAAAGCACAAAATGTACATTTTATATCAGACGTAAATTTCCACACTGATATCGGGGGCGATAATCATGTTTCCTTAAAATGTTAACAGACATTGCTATTTATTCTCTGTATTTATTTTTTTATGTGCAATGATCATACTCCACCCCCCCCCCCCCCAACCTTAATTGTCCTTAACCACCATCATATGAGACACACCATTTGATTTTGTACCTTCGGACATCTGCGTATACGTTTACAAAATTTACAATAGTTTTCATATATCAATTAAAAAGAGTACATGCGGAATTATTTACGAAAAATATTGTAAATTTTGTAAACGTGTTTCATGAAATTACGCAGATGTCCGAAGGTACAAAATCACATGGCTTGTCTCGTAGGAAGTTTGGATGGCAGTATCTCCTCCTTTGTTGCATTGCTGTATGGAGCCGATAATGATTTTGAAAATCAGTCGTATTTTTCATAAACAATGTAGAAAATTGGGCGACGGTGTGGGGTGGGGTTGAATATCTCCTGTGATGTTGCAATCTATCTAAATTCCTACAGTTGGAATGGCCCATCACAAATATGCACCTTCTGACAGTGGATATTTCCATTCATACATTTGTAACTGGAGAAATGATCCACATCACAGTCTGATCACAGTCAGGAACTGCACAGTTCGCCATTCCATCAATGAAACACACATCATGCACCTAGCAAGCAATATAGATTGCTATCGCGCTACAACGTTGATCAAGAGCTACACTGGTCACAAATCCCATAAACCCCATTTCTCCAGTCACACAGTCACAGTCGTAAATGAGTGTTGCAATATAATCAAGGTCCAGGGGCTCGTTTAACTAAACTTTGTACGACTAAAATGTTCGCAAGTGAAAATTTAGGATCGTCTGGAAATTTCACATTAACAATGTTTTCTTGTAAACAATTATTGGATTTACATTTATTGAGCATAGGCTGCATATGCAGCCTATGCTCAATAAATGTAAATTTACAGACGATCTTAAATTTGAACTTACGAACATTTTAGTCGTAAGAAGTTTAGTGAAACGGCCCCCAGATGAGGTTTATAATAGGATAATAATTGATGATAAAACAAATTTTAATAAAAATAATAGAAAATTTTATTGTGAGCTATAATACAAGAATAATTATGCTTTATGACAACTGAGTAACATTAATGTACTTAATGGTGTATAACGCACAGGTTCTTGAAGAACGGTTCATTTCGGTGTTTTATGGATTATTTCTTCTGGTTTGGGTGCATTGTTACCAACATACAATTTATGTCACCTCCCGCGATTGCACATATAAGTATGGTAATATTTTCAGTATAAAAGAAGTCCAAAAGTTCGGAACAGTGAATGTGTTGGATAATTGACGATTTCTGTCGCATGAATCTAATGATTCAGCATTAGTAGTTGCACAAAACTATTTAAATTACCCAAAACCAACGAAATTCACCCAAATCCAAAATACTCACATAGCACCAAAATAATTGCCATCTTTTCAAGCACCTGTGGTTTAACGGCCTGTCCACAGCTACGGTCATTTTCAGGGATTCCGCTGGGGAAAATATAAAAATCGCTACTTAAAAAAAAAATAAAAAAAAAATGGAATAACCAATAGGGTAAAAATAAACAATTGGCGATAATTTTTTTTTTTTTCTTCGGAAATTGTAATTTTTTTATCGCCAATTGCGAAAGTGGCGATCGCCAGCGGAATCCCTGAATTTTAGGCCGTAGCTGTGGACAGGCCGTTAAACCACAGGTGCTTGAAAAGATGGCAATTATTTTGGTGCTATGTGAGTATTTTGGATTTGGGTGAATTTCGTTGGTTTTGGGTAATTTAAATAGTTTTGTGCAACTACTAATGCTGAATCATTAGATTCATGCGACAGAAATCGTCAATTATCCAACACATTCACTGTTCCGAACTTCTGGACTTCTTTTATACTGCAAAATATTATTTTCTTGAAAATTAATTTCTTGAATTTTCAAGAAAAGATCTCGAAAATTCAAGAAAATATAAAAATAAAGTGAAGTGGCCCTAATGGGCTTCCGTACATTTCGCATAAACATGATAAATGCAAAACAATATATTTTCACACATTACGACATACCACACTCGACATCAAGGTGTATGATCACGTGGTGACAACAACAACAAGTACTGAAACTTCCAGAAGCGCTCCGATTCAAAGTACGCATTCTTTTATGTTGTCCTTATTATGCAACGGATTTGGAAACGCGTCTCGTTAAGCTGCATTTGGTGGTCTCGGTACTTTGGTCCAAAGGTCTTGTCATTTTTGCGAAGAATCGATTTCCGTTTTGAAACGCGTCTCGTTAAGCTGCATTTGGTGGTCTCGGTACTTTGGTCCTAAAGGTCTTGTCGTTTTTGCGAAGAATCGATTTCCGTTTTGAAACGCGTCTCGCTAAGCTGCATTTGGTGGTCTCGGTACTTTGGTCCAAAGGTCTTGTCGTTTTTGCGAAGAATCGATTTCCGTTTTGAAACGCGTCTCGTTAAGCTGCATTTGGTGGTCTCGGTACTTTGGTCCAAAGGTCTTGTCGTTTTTGCGAAGAATCGATTTCCGTTTTGAAACGCGTCTCGTTAAGCTGCATTTGGTGGTCTCGGTACTTTGGTCCAAAGGTCTTGTCGTTTTTGCGAAGAATCGATTTCCGTTTTGAAACGCGTCTCGTTAAGCTGCATTTGGTGGTCTCGGTACTTTGGTCCAAAGGTCTTGTCGTTTTTGCGAAGAATCAATTTCCGTGTCAATAGACACGGAAATCGATTCTTCGCAAAAACGACATATATGCCGAACTCCCGCTACCACCAAATGCAGCTCATGTATACGCGTTTGTTGCATATTACGGAAAATATCAAATAATACCGGGTACTTACTTTGGAGTGGGCGCTTTCAACACTTTCAGCCATTGTTGTTGTTGTTGTAACCACGTGATCATGCACCTTGTATATTACAAAATTCAACACAGGAGATTCTTCAAACATTCACAAATGGGTATTGGCACTATTGTTAGTTTGCAGGGGTAAAAACAATTATCAGTGATAATTGTTTTTACCCCTGCAAACTAAACAATAGTTTATCACTGTTATACATGTCTTCAATTTCTGATGTGTAAATAATGCACAATCAGGCCCTTCCACACCTACTGTCTGTTCCAGGTTTTGCTGCCGACAAACTTTTGGCTATTAAATTTATAAAATCTAAAAATAACAAAAAAGTCACCCTTCCCAATTGAAATTATTAGATGAAATTCCATTAAATATTGGTTTTATCGCAAAAAAAAGAGAAGATTTTTCGACCCTCCTGGGCACCTTCCTCCTCTTTTTTGCCCCATGTTAAATTCCCATAGGAAAATCGTTTTTTCACAATAATATCAATATTTGATGGAATTTCATAAAAATATTTTTGGGGTGGGTGACTTTTTTGTTATTGGTGAAAAAGTACTTACATTCAAACATTTTGGACATGTAATGAATTTAATAGTGGAGGCAGGATTCAGGGTGGCGGGTAGGGTGTACGAATTCATATTGTCTTCATTCAGATTATGACCAGACAGAATGACACCACCCCCAACATTTATACATTATATAGAGAATAGTAGGTTAGTGCCGTGAATGGGAAAAAATCTCTGGCCAAAAATAACCCCAAAATCGGTGAATCAACTAGTATGACAAGCGCACATATTCAAATGCAGTGATTAGGTCGTATCGACAGGATATCAAAAATGTTTCGTGGCACCGTGTTTCACGGCACATACGCACTGTGTTGATAGGATAAAAAAGGATCGTACGCGAGTGGTGATTTACTATGATCTTTTTTACTCATTGATAAGAAACGAGGCTATCGGGGCTCCAGATAAGGTGCGTATTTACGCAACTGTTTTAGCTGAATACGCATTGATTATTAAAAGTGGGAGTACAAAATACGCACAGCAATGTGAAAATACGCATTGAATTTCAAATTTAGTAGTGAAAATACTGTCGTAGTAAGTTGAAAATTCACTTAGTTGAGCTGCAAAAAGCATTTTGCAGCTCAATTAAGTGAATGTTTATATTGGTTATATTTTTTTTATCATTTGTTCCCTATTTCGTAATGAAAATAATCAATAATCCATTTGTAAAAGTGAAATACGCAATGATTTTGAAATCAGGGGGTATAGTACGCTTTAGATACAAAGCTTATCTGGAGCGGCTCTGGGCTATGTTTCATAACTATCATATTAACCCTTAGACCGCTACTCACAACAATTGTCGTCTGCTGTTGCTTTTATATCTTGCCTTATTTCTCAATAACAACTTGGTTTGACAGCACTTCAGAATCATTTCCAATGGAAATGATTCTGCAGTGCTGTCAAAGCATGTTGTAAATTATTCTAAAGCATATTTTTTTATGATAAAAATGAAAAATAGAAAATAAACAGTAGACGACAAAACATTTAAGATAGCGGTCTAAGGGTTAAATCATCACAAATGTTATATTCTATGTGTTGCACAAGAGGCTGTAATAAGCACCTAACATGTTTTCAGTTGTGATGTAATTTACATATTTATTACACTAGTTTCTTATGAGCTTTTATACACTGTGTTAATACACTTGGAAAGCCCATTTTATAAAATAAATATAGGCACAAAACACGGTGAAAAGTTTGTCAAATTAAAACGGAATGTGAGATTGGAGACAACACATTGAGACAAAAATTCAGATCTAACTACCCAAGCCCGAGGATTCATAATTGTAAACGAGATTGTTATGGAGACACAAGACAAGCCGTGTGATTTTGTACCGAAGAACATGTGCAGTATCTCATGAAAAATATTTTCTGTATGCGATGTTGAAAGTTGACATTTGCTATAATAATTTACAGTTTCTGTAAATATTTGTTCATAAACAAATCGCACATCTTCTTTGGTACAAAATCACATGACTTGTCTCGTACGTGCCATGATCTGACAAAACCAGGCTTATTGCCTGTGTGATTAGTGTAGATCAAAATCAACATGCATACACATTCAGATGAGGGTCTATACACAATGTTTTCAATTTGTGGACAAAATATGTAGAAGGAACATTCTTACCGTTATCGCTACATTATCTCCAGTGGAACCTCTCTAAACCAGACAATCTGGGAGCTGTAAATCAGACATGACCACTCCAAGACAAGTGTTTATGCAAGATTACCCAAAGCAAAACGTGGCCGAATATGTAGGGTTATTACGGTACTGTAGCCTATATCAGCAGCACAGCCATAAAATACTATAATTTACACCATTACCAGGCTAAATGAAAAGCAGCTAAGTGGTTAAAAACAAGCTTATAAAATATTGTATCTCAGATGGACGTCAGTATGTAGCTTATGTCATTTGCGGTCAGTCTCACAATTTTTTTTCATCAAAATACAACCACAACTGGTCTCTCGGCCAAGGAATGGACATTTTTCATCAAAACATGGCAGTTGGTCGGGCGAACGCGACATCGAAAATTAACAGTAGGAATCACGATTTGCCTGGTTTGGTAACGTTTTTATCTTTGGCTCTTTTGTTACCAATGGGTGGCAGATGAGCACAAGCGATGGGTAAGTTAACAATCGGGGTTCATCCTTACCGGAATTCCGACTGGAGACCTGGTTTGGCCCTCACATACATGTATGTCTTTGGTATTTTGTATGTGACAATTGAATCTGGTTATACCCCTTATGCGAGTATTACGATTATTCGTAATCCTATTTTAGGGGAAGGGGCCAAGTGACTGGTGTGCTATGGACCTGGAACCAGGTCAGGTTATTCTAATTTCAGGGCTGAATATATTTTTTCTCGATGTAAATATTCCGTTCTGATTTTGGGATTTTCCTCCCAATGTAGCAGGGTAAAACTGGATTGAACCCATTTACCCGGCCTTACATGACCTTAGCTGTTAATAGGCCGTTAAACACCAATAAACAAATTTTTGTTACCTGATAGTTGAATTGGGTTATTGCCCATTAAGTAATAACATTATTACTGATCCTACTGCTTTTGGGAGGGGGCCAAGTGATTCTGGTGTGGCGAGTACCTGGCATCAGATCAGGATTATTCTGATTTCAGGGCTGAGTATATAGTTTTTTATTGTAAATATTCAGTTCTGAGTTTGGGATTTTCCGCCCATTTGAAAATGTAATATATGGGATTTAGTACTAAACACATTGACCTGGCCTTAAATTATCTTAACTGTTGTTGATAGGCCGTGCATTATTTCATTTAGAACTAATGACTGCATATATTTGATGATTAAAAGTATGCAGAATTATTACATTATACTGAATTTATTACATTATCGGCTACAGATCCAAAAGGTGAATACTCAAAAATTTGCAATCATGAATAGATAATATACATGCAATTAGAGAATCATTATTATGGTGAAAGACAAACACATTATATACACAGGTGAATAACCTGGAGCCGGGATGTTAAAAGTTAAAACAAGCATGAAACTGCAATATAAAATAATATTTATAATATAATAAAAAGGTAATGTATATCAAAACGAAAAAAAAATGTCACTAACAGCCATTTATCTCCTATGAATAACATATAGTAATATTTTTGGTTTTCATGGCTATTTTCTGATGTTTTGCTTATTTCTAAAATAGTTTATTGAATTGTACACATTGCCAAGTGACTTTGGTGTGGTATGGACCTGACACCTGTAGCCGATTTCATCAAAATTGCAAAGTATACTTATCTAGCAAAGTATACTATACTTATCTAGCAAAGTATACTTTGAGGGAGTCATCATAGTTTTCCCAAAATGCGTTATTTAATATAGAACTAACGATAGCATATATTTAATGATTAAAATTATGCAGAATTATTATACTGAATTTATTACATTATCACAGCCAAAATGGCTGTGATAATGTAATAAATTCAGTATAATAAAAATTATTAAATTTATTCTAAAATTGAGAATTTCTCCCTCAAAGTATACTTTGCTAGAAAAGTATACTTTGCAATGTTGGTGAAAAAATCATCAACAGGTCAGGTTATTCTAATTTCAGGGCTGAATATATTTTTGTAAAAATCCCCCCCCACCTAATGCAACAGGTTAAAACGGGATTGAACCAGTTTACCCGGCCTTACATGACCTTACCTTACACCAATAAACAAACAAACAAACAAATATTCATCCGTGATTAAGACACAATTCTTCCTGGATTTTTGGTTTAATGTAATTTCTCCTGTACCCAACTGACATTATATAGTGTTGAACTTGGAGACGTTATATAGTGTCGTACTTGGAGGCGGTCGTGCGACCATCTAACATGCCACAACTGAACGTGAAAAGAAAACCATCCTGCAAGAAAGCGAAAGTCAATAGGTTCAGCATCCCAGCAATAGCTGTGACATGACTGGTTACAAGTTTAACCCTTAGACCGCTACACACAACAATTGTCGTTTGCTGTTGCTTTTATATCTTGCCTTATTTCTCAATAACAACATGGTTTCACAGCACTTCAGAATCATTTCCAATGGAAATGATTCTAAAGTGCTGTCAAAGTATGTTGTAAATTATTCTAAAGTGCTGTCAAAACATGTTTTTGATGATAAAAATGGGAAATAGAAAATAAACAGCAGACGACAAAAAATTAAGATAGCGATGTATGGGTTAAATATATGGTCTCTGTTACCAACCTATCTCCTGAAATAGAATTATCATACTTACTAATATATAAAAATGTGATCTGTGAATATAAAGAAATAGGGCTTGTGAAATTATTTTGTTTTAATTGAGCTTATGGCATTTGTGGCCCGTCTAGCTCCTGATCTGTGACTGGAGAAATGGGACTCATGGTATCTGTGGCCAGTCTAGCTCATGATCTGTGACTGGAGAAATGGGACTCGTGGTATATGTAGCCAGTCTAGTTCATGATCTGTGACTGGAGAAATGGGACTCGTGGTATCTGTGGCCAGTCTAGCTCATGATCTGTGACTGGAGAAATGGGACTCGTGGTATATGTAGCCAGTCTAGCTCATGATCTGTGACTGGAGAAATGGGACTTGTGGTATATGTAGCCAGTCTAGCTCATGATCTGTGACTGGAGAAATGGGACTCGTGGTATATGTAGCCAGTCTAGCTCATGATCTCAGACTGGGTGAAATGGGACTCGTGGTTATATGTAGCCAATTAGTCATGATCTGTGCTGGAGGAACTGGGACTTGTGGTATATGTAGCCAGTCTAGTTCATGATCTGTGACTGGAGAAATGGGACTCGTGGTATATGTAGCCAGTCTAGCTCATGATCTATGACTGGAGAAATGGGACTCGTGGTATATGTAGCCAATATAGCTCATGATCTGTGACTGGAGAAATGGGGGACTTGTGAGTATATGTAGCCAGTTAGCTCATGATCTGTGGAATGGAGAAATGGGACTCGTGGTTATATGTAGCCAGTCTAGCTCTGATCTGTGACTGGAGAAATGGGACTCTGGTAGCGTGGCAGTCTAGCTCATGATCTTGTGAATGGAGAAAGGACTTGTGTTTATGTAGCCAGTCTAGCTCATGATCTGTGACTGGAGAAATGGGACTTGTGGTATATGTAGCCAGTCTAGCTCATGATCTGTGACTGGAGAAATGGGACTTGTGGTATATGTAGCCAGTCTAGCTCATGTTCTGGTGCACTGGAGGAAAAGAAAATGGGACTTGTGGTATATGTAAGCCTGTCTAGTCATGATCTGTGATGGAGAAAATGGGACTTTGGTATATGTAGCCAGTCTAGCTCATGATCTGTGATCTGGAGAAAATGGGACTGTGGTATAGTGGGTTATATGTAGCCAGTCTGCTCATGATCTGTGACTGGAGAAATGGGACTTGTGGTATATGTAGCCAGTCTAGCTCATGATCTGTGACTGGAGAAATGGGACTCGTGGTATACATGTATGTAGCCAGTCTAGCTCCTGATCTGCGAGTTGAGAGAAATGTGGTTGCTTATGAAATTGGGGGCCAGTGAAAACCCTGATCTGCTAGCAAACATCTATATCACATGGGTTACGATAAGCAGGTGAATGGTGAACAGTGCAGGCCCTGATCAGACTGTGAGTGTGCAAAGGCAGATCAGTAGCCTATTTCATCAACATTGCAAAGTATACTTTAGTAGCAAAGTATACTTTGAGGGAGAAATTTTCAATTTTATGATAAATTTATTAATTTTTATTATACTGAATTTATTACATTATCACAGCCAATCTGGCTGTGATAATGTAATAAATTCAGTATAATAATTCTGCATACTTTTAATCATGAAATATATGCATTTGTTAGTTCTATATGAAATAATGCTTTTCAGGAAAAATAAATGATTACTCCCTCAAAGTATACTTTGGTAGTAAAGTATACTTTGCAATGTTGATGAAATAGGCTATTGATGTGGCTACGACTGGAGAAATGGGGCTTATGGGATTTGTGACTAGTGTAGCACTTGATCAAACAGCACAATCCTGTGATAACATATATATTGCTTGTAACAACCATGAAGGGTGTTTCATTGGTGGAATACGAACAGTGCAGATCCTGATCAGACTGTGCGGATGCACAGGCTGTCTGATCTGGTTCTACACTGGTCGCAAAACCCATTTCTCCGTTAACTGCCTCATTTAATTCTACTTCAACAATTAAGTTTATTTTCGACATCACACAAACTATTTCTAAACTAGATTGATCAGCAAAGGCCCAGGTACACCAAAATATGTAAAAACAAGAACTGCGTCTGTCGAACGCGGATGCCACCTGCAGCATATTTGAGAAACTGTGACAAAGTGGTTAACCGAAAAGTGTGACGGATGGACGGACGGACGGACGGACGTTCTTACGGTACTATACTTATGTGGCTTATCACATGTTAAATATTAGCCACATAAAAGGATTTTTAGCCACATAAAAGGATTTTTAGGTGGCTAATTGTAACCAACCCTATCCTTTACTAAGTCCATCCCCTGTGGGGCTAGCCACATAAGTATAGTACCGTCAGCGCAGACAGACGGATGGGACGGACGGATGGGACGGACAGACGGACGGTCCAAACACTATATGCCACCCGTTTCTTCGAAACCAGGCACAAATTTGTCACAGGGTGGTAGAGGTCCATTGGAGCAATGTGTGAAATGTGAAGCAGATCCGAGCAAGGAAATAGAAGTTATAACCAATTTCTCGGATGTTAAGTTTTGTAAAGGTCAGCATTGGACGGTCGTGGATTTGGCACAGCATGGTAGTAGAGCCTTACAGGAATGTATGTGTGAAATATTAAGCGTTTTAGATGAAGGAAATAGAAGTTATAACAATATTTCTCTGATGTTAACTTTAGTGACGGACACATGGACGGACGGACGGACGGACGTTTGTACCCAACACTACTCTAACCCTACCCAAGAAGATCCCTAAAACGCTTGCCCAACACACAGAAGAGCATTTGTTGGGTACTTTTGTACCCAACAAGTACCCATTCGTGTGTGCGGACGGACAAACGGATGGACGTTCCTACAAATGGATACTTATGTGACTAACCTGTAGCCACATAAACCCATTTTTAGCCACATAAAATCAAAGAACAATAGAATATTACATAACCTATTGTTCTCCTAGCCACATATGTATCCATTTGTAAGCTCAGACAAACAGACGGACGGACGGACGGACAACTGGACTCCAGTATACCCCTCCCACAACTCGTTGCGGGGGGTATAACAATATTCAGCAATTAATAGTACATTGTACGTGCATTTGATGAACCAAAATGATACCATAAGTGAAAGACTTGGACATACAACCTAGAAAATGGCCCATTCAAATAGTTACCATTGCCACCCTCTTATATAGACTATACAAATGTACATCGTACGTATAGTCTATATAAGTGGGTGGTAATGGTAACCTTGGTATGGGCCATTTTCTAGGTCCTGGTTTCACTAAACTTTGTACGACTAAAATGTTCATAAGTGCAAATTTAGGATCGTCTTGAAATCTTAATTGATGGATTTACATTTATTGAGCATAGGCTGCATATGCAGCCTATGCTCAATATATGTAAATCCAATAATTGTTTACAAGAAAACAGTGTTAATGTGAAATTAACAGACTATTATATGTTTGCACTTACGAATATTTTGGTCGTATTTTGATCGTGAAACGGCCCCCAGGTCTTCACCTGTGAATGATAATGGTTGACAACGACGGTTACTTACGGCGATATACACAGGCAGAACTACCCAGAATTCATTGTTCGGGATTACTTCCACACCACGATTTCCACTAATAAACTTGATCAAGCTTCCTAGTACGAAGTAGAGGGTTAAGCTAACAAAGAACCTGAAATTAAAATGTACTCGTTTAAATTAAATGAAACTTCATTTTACAATGAGTACTTCAAGCGTGAGAGCACTTATACGGTATCACCTGAAATATCAATATTTATGACAAAATGTCCAGACAAAATGCAGAATAATTCACACATGACACTTTATAAATAATAAAGCAAATCATGCATAAACTATGGCCAAAAGTGGTGCAAATTAATTTCCGGAGGCGGACTCTAGTGAAAGCGACTTGTCTCGTGATTCACGTGATTTGCTTGGTCGAAGGAAACACGTCATTGTGACATTACTGTAGCCGATTTTATAAAAATTGCAAAGTATACTTTTCTTGCTAAGTACACTTTGAGGGAGAAATTTTCAATTTAAGGATAAATTTATTAATTTTTATTATACTGAATTTATTACATTATCACAGCCAATTTGGCTGTGATAATGTAATAAATTCAGTATAATAATTCTGCATACTTTTAATCATGAAATATATGCAGTCGTTAGTTCTATATGAAATAATGCATTTCTGGAAAAATAAATTATTACTCCCTCAAAGAATACTTTGCTAGAAAAGTACACTTTGCAATAATTCCAGCACAAAAATATTTACACAATTCCCTAACATTTGATTGGCCCGTAGCAAGTCTCTGTCCAAAATTTATATCCCAGTAAACTCCCACGCTGAACTACTTTTTACAGGTGCGCTGTCAGTGCTGTCAATGTAAACAAATGGCTGCCGTCTGTCAAAATACATGTAAACACATTTTCTTGCTGAATTTATTTCAAATGCTAGAATTATAAGGAATGAATGGTCTTTTTGTTGAATTTATCGGGGATATAAACTTGGAAAAGTCGCAGGAATACTGGACGAGGCCTTCCGGCCTTCGTCCAGTATTCCCGCGACTTTTCCAAGTTTATACTCCGATAAATTCCACAAAAAGGCCATTCATTCCACAGGTTGAAGAAACGGACCGAGGTCTATAAATACATTAAATATGCCTAAAAGCATCAATAAATGAAGAAAAAAATAATAATTTGTTTACCCTCTCCATCTAATCATTGATGGAGAGGGTAAATTTTTTTAAAAAATTTCTTCATTTATTGATGCTTTTAGGCATATTTAATGTATTTATAGACCTCGGTCCGTTACTTCAACCTGTGATTCATTCCTATAATGTTGGTGAAATAGGCAACTGATGTCATTTCTCCATATTTGATAAAGACGGGAGTGGTGTAAACTACTGCTGCTCTACAGTGGTGTTATTGTTCACATTTTGGATGTTTAACAAATTAAATGCAAGGGAACCTTCACTATAGCAGCATTTACCTTCTTACAAATCCAATATGTGAACAATAACATACGTGTAATTAGCCAGGTTTATGATACAGTCTCATATCCAAGTATTGATTTCCATATCCTGATGAACAGGTAGTCATTAAATCTGGTAATACTTGGTATGTGAAATAAATGGAGCGTGATACTAGCCAGGGATTGGCTTCGAAAGTAGGGAAATTAAAAACCGTTTTCTTATAGTTTGCCATAGTTTCTCGACCAATGAAAGGAGAGCATTTTGTCTCAATTAATCGCATATTGCGACAACTTTCTCCATTATCTATTAAATTAATCATTAAATGTTGCAATAACTCAAAAGTTATATTTAAACACTGCCAATCACGTAATAGCATGTAATTTGAAAACATGTTTATGGGCAGCGTTCTATTCTGATAGACAGGTGCCCACGATGGGGCGGGGCAACCAATAAGTTAGTTATACAGGGTGTTCCATAAAAAGGGTATCAATTCTGATCGCTTATACCGTACTCATGTGTATGAAGTATCAATATTTATTCATTCCAACTTATCACAGAAACATATGTACACAGGGATTCCGCTGGGGGAAATAAAAAAATCGCCACTTCAAAAAAAATTAATTAAAAAAATAAAAAAAAAATCATCTTTTTTTTTGTTTTTTTTTTCAATTGTTTTTTCGAAAATTGTAATTTATTATCGCCAATTGTTTATTTTTATCGCCAATTGCGAAAGTGGCGATCGCCAGCGGAATCCCTGTGTACATCTTATGAAATTATCTTATATTTAACATATGTATTGCTATATATATCCGACTATGATGAATGATGACAACAGGACATCTTCGATATTACGTCCATTCTGTTTGACTACTGCATCGATCCTCTTTGCTAAATTTGCCATTACCCTTGAACACCTGTTCTTTGAAAGGCTTTGCACCTCCCGTCTAATGTACCTCGTCAGTTCGGACACACTCTTTGGTTTCTTAACCCTTAGACCGCTACTCACAACAATTGTCGTCTGCCGTTGCTTTTATATCTTGCCTTATTTCTCAATAAAAACATGGTTTGACAGCACTTCAGAATCATTTCCAATGGAAATGATTCTTTCTGAAGTGCTGTCAAAGCATGTTGTAAATTATTCTAAAATGCTGTCAAAGCATGTTTTTTGTGATAAAAATGGAAAATAGAAAATAGATAGCAGACAACAACAAAATTAAGATAGCGGTCTAAGGGTTAATGAGCATTCAGAAGTAAGAGTTTAGCACATTCAGATTGTTTGCTGTTGTGTGAAGTGGCTCCGTCTTGCTGGAGTCACTGTTCGTTTCTTGTGATTTCTGGTTTCCATTTCAGCGTCGGTATGAAGAATGTCAGAAGCCTGCCATAATTATCACATGCGATGTAATTATTTATTTTCTGTTTACTGTATCAACCTGCTCAGGAGGTCTTACAGTCATTTTCCTTCCAGAATTTCCAGCAATATGGTTCCTTCTGTTCAAAATGTGTTCAAAAAGATGCTTTAATGGCTTTCCATGATGGGTCTTTCTTCCAAATACATTCTTAAATTTCCTTCGCATAAATGCTACCAAATGTAATTCAAAACACCAACTGACTACTTGTATACTCTCTACCACTGTGAGCACCATTACACAAAATCTGATGACATAATCATGACGTCATAATATCTTATGTGACGTCACAATAATGTCAAAAGTATGATGCCCTAAACTGGTGAGGTGTCTATGACCATATGAGCCAATCACTTGCAGAACCCGACCTATAATTTATTAAAAATGCAATATGTGAATTATAACTACTGTCTGTTCCACGTTTTTCTGCCGACAAGCTTTTGGCCATTAAACACATTAAATCTAAAAAATAGTTAAATGTAAACATTTTTCACCAATAACAAAAAAGTAATCCTCCCCAAAAAAATGTGTTTGAGGAAATTCCATCAAATATTGATTTTATAGCAAAAAAAACACTTTCCTATGGGATAAATTCCCATGCTATGGGTGAAAATAGGTGGAAGCAATGGGGGAGGACTCAAAAAACACAAACATTTGGAAATTGACTCCGAAACCTGGCTAGATAGCTTAGAAATGATGTAAATAAGATAACAAAAGTTAGAATTTGAAAATCGGTCGACAAATAAAAAAATATTTAAAAAGAAATCCCATAAATGTTAAATTCCCAAAGGAAAATCTTCTTTTTTTTTGGAATAAAATCAATATTTGATGGAATTTCTACAAAACTATTTATTTGGGGAGGGTGACTTTTTTTGTTATTGATGCAAAACTACTTTATATATTTTTAAGATTTAATGTGTTTAATGGCCAAAAGTTCGTCGGCAGCAAAACGTGGAACAGACAGTAGTACATATTTGTGAAAAATTCTAGAAGAAAAAGCTTCCACTTACATGATAATCATGACAGAGCCGGCACTCAGTCCATTACTGGAGGATGGTGCAGGCGCCGGTGGTGCACACGCTCCAGTGTAGTTGAAATGCAGCGAATACTACAAATATATAGAAAACTCTGCCATTAACCCTTACAACACTACATACCTCTTTTGTGATGTTAGGAAACTCTGCCATTAAACCTTCAAGCATTAACTACACACATACACTTTTTTGGATAGGAAAACTCGCCATAAACCCAACACTCATACCCTTTTGTGATGTTAGGAAACTCTGCCATTAACCCTTACAACACTACATACCTCTTTTGTGATGTTAGGAAACTCTGCCATTAACCCTTACAACACTACATACCTCTTTTGTGATGTTAGGAAACTCTGCCATTAACCCCTTCGTTTGACCACACGTACATACATCTTTTGTGATGTTAGGGAAACTCGATTCTGCCAATGACTAAACCTTTACAACACTACTACATCTTTCTTTTTGTGATGTTAGGAAACTCCTGCCATAACTCGTCCAAAACACTACATACCTCTTTTGTGATGTTAGGAAACTCTGCCATTAACCCTTACAACACTACATACCTCTTTTGTGATGTTAGGAAACTCTGCCATTAACCCTTACAACACTACATACATCTTTTGTGATGTTAGGAAACTCTGCCATTAAACCTTACAACACTACATACCTCATATTTGTGTGTTAGGAAACTCCTGCCATATAAACTCTTACAACACTACATACCTTCTTTTGTTGATGTAGGAAACTCTGTCCATTAACCCTTCATACACTACATACCTCTTTTGTGATGTTAGGAAACTCTGCCATTAACCCGTACAACACTACATACCTCTTTTGTGATGTTATGAAACTCTGCCATTAAACTCGACAACACTACATACCATCTTTTGAAAGTGGGAAACTCTGCATTAACCCTTACAACAGTACACCTATATAACCCATCTTTTGTGAATTTTAGGAAAACTCTGCCATTAAACCTACAACACTACATACCTCTTTTGGTTATGGAGAAAACTCTGGCCCATTAATCTTACAACACTACATACCTCTTTTGTGATGCTATGAAACTCTGCCATTAACTCGTACAACAGTTACACTATATACCTCTTTTGTGATGTTAGGAAACTCTGCCATTAAACCTTACAACACTACATACCTCTTTTGTGATGTTATGAAACTCTGCCATTAACTCGTACAACACTACATACATCTTTTGTGATGCTATGAAACCTGCCATTAACTCGTACAACACTACATACCTCTTTTGTGATGTTATGAAACTCTGCCATTAACTCGTACAACACTACATACATCTTTTGTGATGTTAGGAAACTCTGCCATTAACTTACAACAGTACATTAAACTACTACATACATCTTTTGTGATGCTATGAAACTCTGCCATTAACTCGTACAACACTACATACATCTTTTGTAATGTTAGGAAACTCTGCCATTAACCCTTACAACAGTTACACTATATACCTCTTTTGTGATGTTAGGAAACTCTGCCATTAACCCTTACAACACTACATACCTCTTTTGTGATGTTAGGAAACTCTGCCATTAACCCTTACAACACTACATACCTCTTCTGTGATGTTTGCAAACAGTGTAGATCCAGATGAGCCGGCTCGTGACGAGCCGTCACATCAGGATTCTGCACTTTTTGCAAGTAATTTTCATATTTTCGACAACAAAAAGATCCCCTTTTCATAAATGGACTAGTCTGAAAATAATTTTGTGATGATTGGATTGGTTGAAAAATTAACATATATATATCAAAATCCATTCCAGTTTCTTAGGGTTGAAAGTGTTAAAATATATTCTGGGCACATTAGAATATACATTGTCTTGTCTATTTAACACAACTTTTAAATGGATAATAATAATAATAATAATAATAGACTTTATTTAAAGAGGGTTACACATTTAGTTATAAACTAATCTTCCATGAGGCCCTCACAGACTTACATACATGTATATACAAAATGTACAGAGTTAAAGGAAAAGTTTAAAACATGACACAACAAGCAAACATACATTTGTACAACCAACCCATGGCTAAACACTGGACTCAAACATTTTAACAAAACCTGCAGCTGTCAATTGCATGAACAGACATAAATGGTTGGCATACAATTGAGAGATGAAAGCTCTTAACTGTTTGGACGCTAGCGGTGAAAACAACAGCCAAATATTTCATGGATTGCCCTGATATTAAACTGCAATCAAAGTGGTATACAGAATGATGATGCCAACAGTAAATTAAGTTGATAAATATTGTTTCTCGTAATTTTACAAGGGACACATACCACTCGTGATCTCGAGAATGGAACTTAACTTTATACTACAAAAGTATCAGGGCTCCAGATACGGAATTAGTAATTGAGTATTGTCACTACATCATTTCTGAAGCAATTGGGTATTTCAAAATGTTAATTGGGTAAAATAAAATCACACTACTGTTTACACATCAACAGACAGCAATTATTTAATAGTTTGCTTCAAAATGAAAACAGGTCTTGGCATTTCATTAGAATTGTCTCCAAGATGTGGTTTCATGGAAAATAAGAACAATATGCTATATTTGTGGTCTGTTTATTGTTTTCTGCAGCATGATAAAGGTACCACAATTTTTGTATTGCTTTTTGATACTGGCTACTTCTGAATTCCGGATATTTTTTCCCATTCACTGCACTAACCTACTATTCTCTATCTATTTTCCTTATTTCTGAACCAAAGTATATGTTGTGACCACTCATTTGAACCGTCTCGGCGAGACGGTTCAAATGAGTGTCACAACATATACTTCTGATGAGAAATAAAGAAATTCTTGAGCCTTGCCGGATATTTTTTCCCATTCACTGCACTAACCTACTATTCTCTATGTATCCCGTTTTCTAAGCCTTGTAGGATATTTTTTCCCATTCACTGCACTAACCTACTAGTCTTATGTACTTACAGCACATTTGTCACTGTCATAGGTAATGGCCGTTAAGAAAGCGGGATCAATGAATGCTTCCTTTTCTCCTGCTGGGTCTTTCCACACAGTGTGCCTGTTGCAGTTGAACTCCATATCCATTGACAGGCTACACGACTGGTTGGATTTCGTGATGAATTTTGAGCCGTTGATAAAATGCACCCAGAACTTGTCATTTGCATTTTCTGTAAATAGAAGTTTAGTACACTACACTCTGCACTAATTTCACTGCACCAACAATTTTTCAATTTCTTGATTTCAAAATACTTGAATATTGTGCTTGAAATAAAGCTGCTTGCTTGGCTGAGTCTGAGCTGTGCTACAGAAAATTAAATTGCTTGAGTGCGAGTTAGCAGTTGATAATCTCGGCAAGAAAAAGCGCAGGCAGTAGTGTTTGTTTGTTTGTTTGTTTGTTTGTTGGGGTTTAACGGACCATCAACAGCTAAGGTCATTTAAGGCCGTGTACTAAAAATCCCATATATTACCTGTACAAGCACATGTACATGTACATGTTCAAGTACATGTACAAATGGGGGGGAAATCGCAAAATCAGAATTGAATATTTACAATAAAAAAAACCTATATATTCAGCCCAGTAGCCGATTTCACCAACTTTGCAAAGTACACTTTCCTAGCAAAGTATACTTTGAGGAAGTAATCATTTAATTTTCCCGAAATGCATTTTTTCATATAGAACTAACGACTGCATATATTTGATGATTAAAAGTATGCAGAATTATTATACTGAATTTATTACATTATCACAGCCAAAATGGCTGTGATAATGTAATAAATTCAGTATAATACAAGAAACGAGGCAAAGCCACGAAGGCCAGGTTTTTTCCAAGCATAGACACTTGGATAACATAATTATACCCACTTTTTGTAGACTAGATGGCCGTGGCCTGCATGTTGCGCCTTGGGGCGAGGCATGGACATTAAAAAAATAGATATAGTAGATGGAAAAACTTTAACCAAAAAACTTTAACCGGACACACGGACGAACGGACGGACGTATGCCAATGCCGACGATATCGCGCTTTCCGCAAGCAGGTGCGACAATGATGATAAACACCATGTGAAGTATCAAGGTATTGGGTGAAGCAGTTGCAGAGATATAGTACACGAAAAAATAAAAAACTTTAAAAAAAAAAATTTCAAAGTAATTTGACCTTGACATTGGGCACAGGATCGCGTTTCTGCAAGCAGGTGCGACAATGATGATAAAACACCCAATGTGAAGTATCAAGGTATTGGGTGAAGCAGTTGCAGTGATATAGTACACGAAAAAAACTTTAACAAAAAAATTCAAAAAGTAATTTGACCTTGACATTGGGCACAGGATCGCGCTTTCCGCAAGCAGGTGCGACAATGATGATAAACACCCATGTGAAGTATCAAGGTATTGGGTGAAGCAGTTGCAGAGATTATAGTACACGAAAAAAACTTTAACAAAAAAATTCAAAGTAATTCGACCTTGACATTGGGCACTTTGGATCGCGCTTTCCGCAAGGCAGGTGCGACATGATGATAAACACCCATGTGAAAGTATCAAGGTATTTGGGTGAAGCAGTTGCAGAGAATAGTACAACGAAAAAACTTTAACAAAAAATTCAAAAGTAATTTGACCCTTGACATTGGGCACAGGATCGCGCTTTCCGCAAGCAGGTGCGACAATGATGATAAACACCATGTGAAGTATCAAGGTATTGGGTGAACGCAGTTGCAGAGATATTAGTACACGAAAAAACTTTTAATTAACAAAAAAAAAGAATCAAAGTAATTTGACCTTGACATTGGGGATTTCAGGATCGCGCTTTGGATTCCGCAAGCGAGGTGCGACAATGAATTGCACTAAACACCCATGTGAACAGTATCAATGGTATTGGGTGAGCAGAGGGTTGCAGTTGATACTAGTACACGATAAAACTTTAACAAAAAAAAATTCAAAGTAATTTGACCTTGACATTGGGCACAGGATCTCGCTTTCCGCTAAGCAGGTGCGACAACTGATGATAAACACCCATGTGAATGTATCAATGGTATTGGTGTGAAGCAGTTGCAGAGATATGTACACGAAAAAACTTTAACAAAAAAAATCAAAGTAATTTGACCTTGACATTGGGCACAGGATCGCGCTTTCCGCAAGCAGGTGCGACAATGATGATAAACACCATGTGAAGTATCAAGGTATTGGGTGAAGCAGTTGCAGAGATATTGTACACGAAAAAAACTTTAACAAAAAAAATCAAAGTAATTTGACCTTGACATTGGGCACAGGATCGCGCTTTCCGCAAGCAGGTGCGACAATGATGATAAACACCCCATTTGTGAAGTATCAAAGGTATTGGGTGAAGCAGTTGCTGAGATATAGTACACGAAAAAAATTTAACAAAAAACAAAAAAAATCAAGTAATTTGTCCTTGCCCTTGGGCACAGGATCGCGTTTCCGCAAGAGGTGCGACAATATGATAAACACCCATGTTGAGTATCAAGTAATTGGGTGAAGCAGTTGCAGTGATATAGTACACGAAAAAAAATTTTAAACAAAAAATTAAAGTAATTTGACCTTGACATTGGGCACAGGATCGCGCTTTCCGCAAGCAGGTGCGACAATGATAAATAAAACCCATGTGGAAAGTATCAGGTTATTGGGTGAAGCAGTTGCAAGGATATAGTACACGAAAAAAACTTTAACAAAAAAATAAAGTAATTTGACCTTGACTTTGGGCAGCAGGATCGCGCTTTCCAGCAAGAGGTGCGACAATGATGATAAACACCCATGTGAAGTATCAAGGTATTGGGTGAAGCAGTTGCAGAGATATAGTACACGAAAAGACTTTAACAAGTCGACTGCGCGGAAAAAATGGGTGAAGTTAAAAAAAAAAGTAACATGTTGGATAGTGATATGTGGTGGGTACCCCTTGATTATGAAGCTGTGAAAGTTTGGTGGTCCTAGGTGGTACAGTACCAAAGAAATGGACTTAAACACGAAAACTTAACATTGTAAACGCGAAAACTTAACATTGAAAATGGCTAAGTCGACTACGCGGAAAAAATGGGTGAAGTTAAAAAAAAAGTAACATGTTGGATAGTGATATGTGGTGGGCACCCCTTGATTATGAAGCTGTGAAAGTTTGGTGGTCCTAGGTGGTACAGTAACAAAGAAATGGACTCAAACACGACAACTTAACATTGATTGTGGACGCCGCCGCCCGCCCGCCGCCGCCCGCCCGCCCGCCGCCCGCCCGCCCGGCTTTCGCCAATCCAATAGCCTGGATTTTTTTTCAAAAAACCTGGCTAAAAATTGAATAAATTCATTAAATTGAAAATTTCTCCCTCAAAGTATACTTTGCTAGATAAGTATACTTTGCAATGTTGATGAAATAGGCTACTGAAATCAGAATAATGATGATCTGAATAACCCAATTCAATTCAGGTGACAAAAGAGCCAAAGATATAAAAAGTACCAGGCAAATCGTGATTCCTATAAGGAGGAACCCCTACCATTAATTTACGCCGTCACGCTCAACCGACCAACCACCCACCGCAGGCAGTAGTGTACCAAGGTTAATATCTGCAGATCAGTCATTTTATACATGACCATGATTTTCATTCTGCAGAGCTCCAGATAAGGTGCGTATTGGCATATTTTACACACTTATTTTAGCTAAATACGCATTGATTATCAAAAGTGGGAGTACAAAATACTCACAGCAATGTGAAGATACGCATTGATTTTCAAATTGAATAGCGAAAATACTGTAATAAAGTTGATATTTACTTAGTTGAGCTGCAAAAAGCAAACAGTGTTTGCTTTTTGCAGCTCAAATAAGTGAATTTTTAAATGTGTTTTATTTTTTTATCATTTGTTCCCATTTTAATACGGACGAAAATCAATAATACATTTGTAAAAGTAAAATATTCATTGAATTTGAAATCTGGGAGTATAGTACTCTTTAGATACAAAACTTATCTGGAGCTCTGATTCTGGGTAATTTGCAAGGCGGAACCCTGTGGGGATCACAGGTTGAAGTAATGGACCGAGGTCTATAAATACATTAAATATGCCTAAGAGCATCAATAAATGAAGAAACATTTTTTTTTTACTCCCTCCATATACTCCATCTATTATAAGTCTATATGGAGGGAGTGAAAACAAATTGTTAGCTTATTATTTTCATTTATTGATGCTTTTAGGCATATTTAATGTATTTATAGATCTCGGTCCGTTACTTCTGTGGCTCCAGCCTGTCCCCACCCTGGTGGGTAGTTAGTTACAACAAATCACCTCCGATATGTTATCTCGTGAGAGGTATGGAGCGGGGTAGCAATTTTGTTTCTAGTGGATAGATGTAACATCGTTGACAGTGAACAACGTTCATTAACCCTTAGAATGCTGGAAACGAAGTGTCGTCTGCTGTTATTTAATATATTGCCTTTTTTCTCAATAAAAACATGGTTTGACAGCACTTTAGAATCATTTCCATTGGAAATGATTCTAATGTGCTGTCAAAACATGTTTTTTATGAGAAAAATGGAAAATATAAAATAAACAGCAGACAGCACAATTTAATTCAGCAGTGTAAGGGTTAACCCTTTCAACTTTAAATAATGGAATGGACTGGGATATGTTTTCCGACCAATCCTATTGTCACAAAAAGATTTTCACACTATTAAAAATGGGGGCGTATTTTCTTCTTCCAAAAGAATATGAAAATTACTTGCAAAATTTGCAGATCATGATGAGATGGTTCGTTATGAGCCAATTCTTGCCTGGTCAGTGCTCTCTATGACTATCTCTCTTCATAACTATATATAGACATATAGTCATTGAGAGCACCAACCACACAATAATTGCAGAGCTCCAGATAAGTTGCGTATTTGCGTAAATACCCAATTAAAATTGCCATAAACCCAATTGAAATCAGAAGTAGTGAGTATCAAACAGCAATGAAAAATTTGTGGTATCTTTATCATGCAACAGAAAACAATGAGCAGACCACAAATATAGCATATTTTCTTATTTTTCCATGAAAACACATCTTGGTATTTCATTAGAATTGTCTCCAAGGAGACAATTCAAATGAAATACCAAAATGTGTTTTCATTTAGAAGCAAACTATTCAATAAGTGCGGTCCGCTGATGTGTAAATAGTAGTGTGATTTTATTTTTCACAATTAAAATTTTGAAATACCCAATTGCTTCAGAAATGATGGAGTGACAATACTCAATTACTAATTCATTATCTGGAGCCCTGAATTGCAAAATAATATGTTGATATCCAGTTGTTGCTCTGGTGATTGCTCATACCGTGTTCGCAAAACAAAGGAAAATTAGTTTGATCTAACCTACGCTATACCTACTATCGTCAAATGGATTAACTGAAGCATTATAGGTGCCAAGCTTCAGTTTGTTGGTATCATTTTTGATGCTTGTCTCAAAACATGCTGTGGTGTTCATCAGAGACGTATCTGTTGTAGAGCAGTTGAAAGCATGACAGAATGAAAACTTGAATTTACATCCCGTCACTTTGGAGGCATCACTGCTATCGGTCGTTATACACCTTGTGGTGTCCTCAGTGTAGTTGAGGGACCAGAAACTGAAACAAATCAAGACATAAAATTATAAATAATGTAAATCACCAGTGAATGATTTAATGCTATAAGTAATTAATAGCAATTAATTTTATATAGCCAACATATCCACTGGTGATGTAAATTTATACCATAATCAACATTACAAAAATTGGATATTTTATATAGGAAAGGAAACATTACTTAACTCTTTGCATGCTAGCGGCGAAAATATCTGCCAAACAAATTAGGACTATATGTTTTATTTCTCTCTGTAAATATGTCTTGGAATTTCATTAGAATTGAGTCCTCAGGACTCAATTCTAATGAAATTCCAAGACATATTCGTGATATTTACAAGGAGAAATAAAAGAAAATATGATGATTTTTTGCCCGCTAGTTTTGAACTATTTATAGCCCACAAGTTTCCCAGCATGCAAAGAGTTAATGCCAGAGACAAACAGTGATTCAATTCTCATGCAAAGTTTGGAAGAACAACTACGGAGGCATTTATAATGAAATTAGTTGTAGTTTGTAAAAAGAAACATTTTCTAAAATTTGTTTGGCAAATGTACAAAAATAAACAACATGAAAGTTGATGGCACACCGTCAAAATGTATCCATGGCTAAATTTAAGTCCAAAAGGGGGAGATAATCCATGATCCGGATGTCTAATAAAAACAAGAATTCAGCCAAGGAAGGCTGAGGCATTTGACCATAATATGATCATGGGTATGTACATTATTACAGTAAGGCATCACGGGACGGTTGAAAATAGCCAAAATTGACTGCTTTTCTGAGGGCGGCGGGTGACTTATAAAAATCACCGCCTCTCACAATCAGTTAAGGAGGCTCTTGCGACAAGTATTGAAAAATACCCGCAAATGAATTACAAATCGCGCGCCACAATAAAAATTCAGCAACCGCATCAGATGTGTTCAATTAATCTTTTATAAAGTTACCCCACCCACCTATTTTTGGACAAAAGTTTCAACACGACTAAATTTATCGGAATTGTTTTCATGAAAATATGAGGCACAGATACTTTGTTATGTCTTGTTCTATCACTTGTAACACCACACCATTTTCTGAAAATGATTTCAAAGCGGGGTCATAACCAGCTCAAATTTTCGCTACAAATGCCCGAAAAAAAATACCTTAAATTCTGACGCGAAACCGTACCGGCGAGACAGCATAGCAGGCGACATTTTCCAAGATGTCAAAATCAACTGGAGCTAACATTCAGTTTCGTAGAATTATGAAATACTCTAAAAAATACACCCAGTCAAGCCTCCCAAACTCAAGAAATATTCATAAACCTATTTTTCTAGACACACTGGTGTAACTTACAGGGTCGGTAGTGAAGTATATAGAAAATCGTCCACCCCCTTTTTAAAGCTAGCTGCCCACTGTCCCGTGAGACCTAAGCATCAAAAAGGTCATGGTCATGTTAATGGTGGCACGAGTGTGTTCCAAATGCTTACATGTATCAAGTGTCCAAATATTGAAGCAATTAATCCATCAAGTAATATAAATGTTATACGATGATGAAGAAACTTGTACAAACGTTTTGACGCAAAAAAATGGCTAAATGTTTCTGCAAAACTGTGAAGGTAAAACAGTTCAAGGTCATGTTAATGGTGGCATAGGTGTGTTCCAAATGCTTACATGTATCAAGTGTCCAAACATTGAAGCAATCCATCAAGTAATATTAATGTTATACAATGATGAAGAAACTTACAAGTACAAACTTTTTGACGCAAAAAAAATGGCTAAGTTTTTCAGCAAACATGTGAAGATAAAACAGTCAAGGTCATGTTAATGGCGGTATGAGGGCATTCCGAATGATCACAAGTGTCAAGTGTCCAAATATTGAAGCAATCCGTAAAGTAATATTAAAGTTATAGCATGATGACGAAGCTTGTACAAAGTTTTTGACGCAAATAAATGGCTAAGTGTTTCAGCAAAAATCTGAAGGTAAAAAAGCGGCGACTACATATAGTGACACGTAAGTCGCGCCTTCTGCTTAAGCAGGCATGACAACAAATTTAAAATTCACTTCTCGCATCTGGACCCAATATCTCCTATTTGAATAGGTCATATCTCCCATTCATTTTGAATTTGTTTGTTGTTGGTGTTTAACGGCCTGTCAACAGCTAAGGTCATTGAAGGCCGGTTATTTTGAATTGGGGATATCATTCATTTGAATATATGATATTACTATTTTGATAGAATATAGCGCTGTTTTGGAATTTAATAGTACTTTGTGACATCACCCATTCAAATATGTGATATCACCATTTCAAATAAGTGATAACACCTATTTGAATCGGTGATATATCACCTATTCAGAATGGGTGTTATCATCCATTGGAAGCAAATTGTGATATCACCCATTTGAATGTGATATCAAATGTGTGATATCACCAATTCAAAATGAATATGTGAGATCATATGTTCAAATCTCTGTTAAAATCTATGCGATATCACCTATTCAAAGGAGTGATATCCATTCATTTGAATTGGTGATATAGTAATAGTATGCATGTGAATACATGATATCACTTATTCAAATATCTCTATGTCTCTGGTGATATCACCTGCTTTGATGTTTGATATCATGCATTCAAATCGGATCACCTATTCAAATATGTGATAGCATCTATTTATCACATGAAAACATTGTTATTCTGAGCTGCAACCCATTTCATAAATGTGATACGACACATGTGTAAGAACACCTGGAGCGAATTTGATTGGCTGGCCGCATCACACTCATTATGTATTTGTATTTTGCGCCAACATTATGTCAAATTAATAAAATGGAGACGTTCCAAATGACGTCCGTAATGGCGCGACAAAGCAATGATGTTTTGATATCATCACCCATTCGAGCAATTCAGTAATTTTAACGAGCCACTGATTGCTCGAATGTGCTCCCGTTTGGTAACATGATGTGTTTACAAAGAACAGGAACCTAGCTGTTATATGACATGGAACCTAGCTGTTATATGACATGGAACCTAGCTGTTATATGACATGGAACCTAGTTGTTATATGACATGGAACCTAGCTGTTATATGACATATTTATAATAATTTTCTTGCATAGATTAAAACTATTTTTCTCTGTGGACATTTTTAACTACATACGAAATAGTCAATGCCGTCTGCTCACAAAAAACGTATTAGATATCTCCACTTTTGGCTGCTCTTTGGAGGCTGAAGTCATGTGATAAACAGAATCTCAAACTCGTTTCCATTTCATATGAGATTTATGAAACTCTTCCGCAATTTTATGCATAAATTGTGCACGATTGATATCACATTAAGTTTAATTTATTAATTATGGTTTTAAGTGAACTGCTTGAACTGGTCATGCAACTTTAAACACATTTTAGCGGCGGCGGTGTATTTGGTTTCTATAGACGTGTGAAAACTTACCTGAAATAATCGTGCGGATTCAGACTTGGCAGTGTCAGGCGCTTAATTTTTGCATCGATATATCACAGTGCCGTAGCCACGTTGAGGCCAGACGAGGCCATGGCCTCGTCCGTTTTTTCACGATTTATTTATTTTTTTATTTTTTTATTCCAATATAGGAAAAATGGGAGTCATAGTATGTGCTCAGACTTTGCTGAGAATGCAGGAAATGGCGTTTCAGACCACTTTGATTTCAAAATTTTCAGGGTGGGCATGCCCCCGGACCCGCCTAGCAAACTTGGGCCCTTCGGGCCCTCCACACTTCCACCCCCAATAATTATCGTCTTCCGCCGCTTATGTTGGCCTCGGCTATTTCGAACCTCTGGCTACGGCACTGTATCAGAATGCAAATGTGAAGGAAACATACTATCTGGACTCGATTTCAACTTCGACTAAACCGATCGATCGATATATCGACATATCTGATATAGATCGAGTTATCAGGAGTAAAATATATATGATCTATATAGGGAATTCTGCCGGGACCTGGGACGTATATCGAGAAAGCAGGTATATATCAAGCTAAACGATATCGAGATAATGAGATTCAACTGTATATTCAAATGGGTGATATCACCAATTTGAATGGGTGAAAACGTAAAGTGCTATTAACGTTAAAGTCCAAAATGGTACCCCATACTTTCTGTGAATATCTGAATCTCAGAGCTTTTAACACACTGTTATACAATAAACATGATTATAAATAGAAATGATAGAAAGCTCAGCTAGGTGGGCAGTGTAGTGTCAGGACAATTAAAGTGACGCTCTTCAGAGTATTGTCACAGCAAATGTTTCAGTAAAAGGTATAGTCCCTATTCTCATGGATCCGTGCCCCTAAGCACATAAATTCATATTGTGTGTTACATTCTGATTAATTCCTGAAAATGTATACATCAACATAAAGTTCAAACACTTGACTATGAGTGCACATAAGGAATTCACCAAAATTATTGTTTATGCAAGTCTAGCTTAGAGCCCCAAGAAATAACCCACCCAAGTCACCTAATTGATCTTGAAACTTCTCATCAGGTTCGTGCCCTACAACCTTTTTCACATCTGAGTGACATTCCTTGATCATGCACTCGTACAATAAAGAAGTGTTGCTACCTAGATGAATCAAATTTAAATATGGGGAAGTCCAGATTCACCTAGAAATCAACATTTATCACATTTTATGCAGACCCTCTTCAGATTAAGGAAATATGTAGAAAAATCACAAAATATGTGGTAAATGACAATTGTATGTAACTGTAACTTAGAAAACAGTGGGATACAACTTAAAATACGTTTTTAAAATAATTTCTAAGAATATGCTTATTCACTTGTTTTCTAGGGGCACGAATCAATGAATTGGGGCTATTTACTATAAAACGAGTATAAATGTATCTTTAAATTGAAAATTTCTCCATCAAAGTATACTTTGCTAGAAAAGTATACTTTTGCAATGTTGATGAAATCGGCTACAGGAGTAGTGTGCGAAAACTGGACAGTTATTATTATTTTATTTTTTTATGAATGTCAAAAATGAATAACAATTATTGCTCCCTTATCATACAGAGTGAGGTCATCGACAGGAAATTGTATGCTGGTGAGAGGGTTACATTTCGGTAAAATATGCACTAATGCGCCTGTTTGGTAACACATGTAGCATCCACTTATAAAAGGTGAAAACTATATAAATTATTTACACCCATTACCATCCATTTGTTTGCATAAATAGCGAAATAAATGCCAAAACAATGACGAGATATTCCGCAATAAAGGGACCAATCATTATGTGATGAAGTGAAACTAAAAGTGGGTGAACTTACAGCGGTTTTGTAAGATTATTTGCGTGAACATTTTTGTTGTCAAGTCCACAAACGACAGTTTTAAACTCGTCAAAGGATGAAAACTTGCATTCGGTGATTTTTATCGTCAGAAACACAGTAAATAAAACGAAAAACAAACTAGTGTGCGACCAACTTTTGCCAAGTTCAGCCATCTTTCGTCATGTGATATTTGTTATGATTATGAATCACTCGAGTGACCTTTGACGAGAAGTTGGCCGATAAGTTTACTCCGATAACAGCTCCTAATAGTAATAGGTAGGATGAATGTCAAATCCTGTTTCATCTTTCTGTTGACCATCGGGAATCATTCGTGGGATTACATTGTACAGTAGGCTTAGCTGTAGTTCACTTTGTATTAAAATAGGTATTGACTATTGTGGTACAGTAGCCCCAATTCTCATGAATTCGTGCCTTCTCATTGAGTCGTGCCCCTAGAAAACAAGTGAATAAGCATATTCTAGGAAAAGTGTTAATTGAAAATTATTTTAAAAAGATATTTTAAGTTGTATCCCACTGTTTTCTAAGTTAGTTTTACATACAATTGTGATTTACCACCTATTTTGTGACTTTTCTACATATTTCCTTAATCTGAAGAGTGTCTGTTCGCAAATGATGCATAAAATGTGATAAATGTTGATTTCTAGGTGAATCTGGACTTCACTATATTTAAATTTGATTCATCTAGGCAGCAACACTTCTTTATTGTATGAGTGATCAAGGAATGTCACTCAAATGTGAAAAAGGTTATAGGGCACGAACCTGATGAGAAGTTTCAAGATCAATTAGGTGACATGGGTGGGTTATTTCTAGGGACTCTAAGACTTGCATAAACAATAATTTTGGTGAATTCCTTATGTCCACTCGTAGTCAAGTGTTTTAACTTTATGTTGATGTATACATTTTCAGGAATTAATCAGAATATAACACACAATATGAATGTATGAGCTTAGGGGCACTGATCCATGAGAATAGGGACTATATTAACAAATTGCGATTATTAATTTGATACATGACTATAAAACTATGTTTATAGTCATGTATCAAATAATCGCAGATTATCCTTTTATAAACTTTCATAATGGTCAAACATGTTAACTAATTTAACTAACATACCTTACATTTAACCCCACAATTGGCACCATATTCAATACTCAGTAAAATCGGGGCGAACATACCCATATCATCTGCTATTTTAACCATATCAGATGCAACGTTAACATCGGGGCGAAACGACCCACCTCAACCCATATTCATAACCAGATCCAACGCAAGTTTAAAATTGGGGCGAATCGACCCAGGGCAAACCGACCCGGTGCGAACGGGTAATCGGAGCGAAACGACCCCGGGACCCTAACATGCCATGTCTCTACATGTATATCATATTTAGCAAAAATGTGCCATCTTTCTCACTTAAAATTGGGTCAGATCATCAGTCATAAGATTGCCACAAAATTAACATTGACAATCAGTTATCTGGACAAACGTATATTCGTCTTATAACTTCTATTTTACCTTGAAATCATAATGTTATTGCCTGTAAACCAGTGCATATAAACAGTATTGTGTAGTTCTGCAGAAATCACCATTCGCTTCTTGGAAAATACCGGATTTATAGAATGTATTGTATTTATAGAAATTACGTAATGAGCGCACTCGATTGCAAGCCCCCACGCGACTTTAGACGTTGTAAACAACTTGTGGACAGAGTTGATGAATATTTTCAGCAAATTTGACTAAATGTTTACCTTGGCAATATATTCTTGACACTGGTATGGAAACAGCAAGCACTTGAGTGACTTAGATGTGTTTGTTGCAAAATCGGATCAAATGAATGCGCTTAATTAACAGGTTTTTTCATTTGTCCAATAAACTGATTGTCCGGATAACTGGTATGACCCCTGTAGTGCTATGTCTACCTCCCCCTAAGTGTGTCATTGCCCCGGGCCCCAACCCCACCTCAAATTATTTTCTCTTCCCATGAACAACCGTTGCCGAATTCCCTGCCAATGTGTCCCGGCACACACTCCCTCACCCCGTTTATCAGTCAATTGTTTTCACAGACAGCCCCTCCAACTCGGTAGCCGATTTCTTTCGTGGCAGGCCTACCCCGCCCTCATATTTTATCTTCCCATGGTCAAACACCACCCCCCTCATTTTATTTTACAGATACCCCTCTCAATTAGTTTTTTCGCTTCCCCAGGTGGGTTTGGTCATTTCTGGTATTATCGATCGTGCATCCGATGTTATCATGCTATTTCCTGTAGGTTAGAACACACCAAATAGTTTTACTATATAATTTAGCCGAATCCCATCCAATAAGGCCAGTCTCTCATACTTGCACTATTCGTATGGATGCTGTGGGACCTACTTGTACATGACCTGCAGCCAGTCTGTACTGGTTCTGCATGGATTAAACAATAGGTTCACTTACTCCTAAGAAAGGAAAATCCAACCTCGTCATATCCCCCAATATTGTTTACATTTATTGGCCATGAAAACTCTGTTTACATCATGTGACCAACTAGCTGCACGTTTTCCTTTTTATCGGCAACAGGTTGTACTATATCGCTACACCACGCTACACAGTAAAAATGTGCGTAATAGCATTTACACTTCGTGCACTAAGATATAGAAAAAAACTGCAGGGTGTTGACGTTCATACTTCGCTATGTTGTTAATGAGAGACAATTCTACAACATGACAAAAACATATGACCATAAACTTACCTAATAAAGTGTATATTCGCAAAATTCTTAGGTCACTCTCCGCGAAGTAGATAGTAAACAAAGAACGCTTCAAACGCACATTTGTTTGCTTTCTACTTATTTTAGTGTGTGAAGTGTGTAAATGCTATTACGCACATTTTTAGCCAGGTTTTTTAAAAAAAAATCCCGGCTTTTGGATTGGCGAAAGCCGGGCGGGTGGTCGGGCGGCATCCACAATCAATGTTAAGTTTTCTGTTAAATATCCATTTCTCTGTTGCTGTACAACCTAGGACCACCAAACTTTGACAGCTTCATAAGTAAGGGGTGCCCACCACATACCACTATCCAACATGTCTGATCAGGATCTGCACTGGTCGCTATTCATTCAGTCCTGCTTCCTTCAAACAAACAGTATAGGACCTTGGCATTACTCAGGACTAAGCTGGAAGACCAGCTGGAGCGAAACTGGCCATAATTCCCATAAGCTCCATTTCTCCAGTCACAGCCACAGGTTGAAGTAACACACCGAGGTCTATAAATACATTAAATATGCCTAAAAATATGCTTTTAGGCATATTTAATGTATTTATAGACCTCGGTCCGTTACTTCAACCTGTGATTTCAGGCTGAGTTGTCCTTTGTTGCCACGGTGACATGGAAAGAAGATGATGATCAAGATATCTCTACGATTGGTCCGGGCGACACACGAGGGTGTGGTGATTGCCCAGCGGGCCGTCCGAACGTACACCCGCTATGCCTTCTATTCATTCCGAGACCGCAAGGGGAAACAATCTGATGGGAGCAAGAGCACAGCTGTGGACGGACCAAGACATAGTCTTGTGTACAACAATGTGGAGGATTTCCTGCTCTCACAGGTTTGTGATGGGGGTGTGTGATTGTACAACTGAGCATAGAATTTAAACTGAGTATCTTACATGAGTAATGATCTATTATGATACATGTATTTATTAAACAAGTTTATTTCCTCAGAAAGTAGGCTATGCCAAGTTTCTTAAGAAATCAGTCAACTATTTTTATCAATATATTACATCAATACAAATATTAACCCTTAGACCGCTATCTTAATTTTTTTGACGTCTGCAGTTTTTCTATTTTCCATTTTTATCATCAAAAACATGCTTTGACAGCACTTTAGAATAATTTACAACATGCTTTGACAACACTTCAGCATCATTTCCATTGGAAATTATTCTGAAGTGCTGTCAAACCATGTTTTTATTGAGAAATAAGGCAAGATATAAAAGCAACAGCAGACGACACTTGTTGTGTCTAGTGGTCTAAGGGTTAAGATTCTATTTGTTGCATAATCACATCATCATACATTAAACTGTAATGATCATTTAACATATTTTCTTTAGCATTCTCATTTGTATACATAGTTACCAGTATACCCCCCGGCATGCAAAGTATGTTGAAGGGTTTATAGTTTTTATGCCCCAGGTCTTGGTAGAGCCGGAGGCATATAGTGTTTTGACTGTGTGTCCTTGTGTCCGTCTATCTGTCCGTCCGTGTGTCTGGCACTTTAAGAAGTTCACCAGAGTTTCTCAATGTTGTCATAACTTCTATATCCCTTGAAGGATTACTTAAATATTTCAACACAACATACTTGTGGACAAATGCCACACATTCTGTCTTAACTTCTATATCCTTTGATGGATTACTTTAATATTTCAGTACATCATACTTGTGGACAAATGCCAGATATCCATGCTGCCTTTAATATGACCTTGACCTTCACAACTTTGAACTTTTTCACACATTAAGAATTTCACCAGAGTTTCTCAATTTTGTCATAACTTCTATATCCCTTGATAGATTACTTGAATATTTCCATACATCATCATTGTGGACAAATGTCACACATCCTTGCTTTCCTTAATATGGCCTTGACCCTCACGACTTTTAACTTTTTTTGCACTTTAATAAAAGTATTTACCCGAGTTTACATAAGACTTCACAAATGTCACACATTCATGTTGCCGCTAATATGACCATGACCTTTTGACCTTCACAACTGGGCTTATGAATACTTATCACTTTTCCTTCATTAAGTTTGCCACAGTTTCTCCAATCTGCCACCGGGGGCATTCGTGTGCTGACAGGCAACATTTTCTTGTTGTCGTCCGTTTGTCTGTCTGTTCGTCCGCACCAATATATAGGGGATATGTGGCTAGCCCCCACAGGGATGGACTTCGTGAAGGAAAGGGTTAGTTACATTAGCCACCTAAAAAACGGTTTATGACGGTGTGATCCTCTGCTCACTTGCTCTATATTCTGTTTCACGAAAGCTGCCCAAATTTTACGGCCATATAAACAATTCAAAAACTATATTTTTTTCGATAATATTAAATAAAAGGAAAATTTAATAATGAGCCTTCTTTTTATTTCGTGAAATTCGGTCAAATATTGATTTTATTACGAAAAATTAATTTGTCTGGGAATTTAACATGGGGGAAAAAGTGGTAGAGGAGTGTGGGAGGAGTAAACAAACGAAAAAAATTGGAAATTGACTCCGAAACCTGGCTAGATACATGTATCTTGCAAATGATCTACCGTAATTACCCTAAATATTCGGACACCAATATGTGAGCAAACAGTGTAGACCCAGACCAGCCTGCTCTTGAAGGAGCAGTCTGATCAGGGTCTGCACTATTTGCCATTTTCACAGAATGCTTCGGAGGCCTCATTGGACAACATAATCAACTTGATAAATGTTATAATTGGTTTTGGTGTCCGAATATTTAGGGTAATTACGGTAACTAAGAAAACAAAAGTTAAATTTTGAAAATCGGTCCAGTATTTCTGAAATTCTAAAAAATTTCCCCATGTTAAATCCCCATAGACATCTTCACTCTGTGAAGATGTCTATGGGGATTTAACATGGGGAAATTGTTTTTTCGCAATAAAATCAATATTTGACCAAATTTCACGAAATAAAAAGTAGGCTCATTCTTAAATTTTGCTATTATTAAATATTATCGAAAAAAATATTGTTTTTGCATTGTTTATATGGCCGTAAAATTTGGGCAGGTTTCGTGAAACAGACAGTAGTTATTACATTAGTGCATTATGATTTTTGTCGCGCCCGCTTGCAGACGCATTATAATCGGCACATTGGCATACGTACGTGCATCTGGGTTAAAGTTTTTTTGGTTAAAGATTTTCGGTATACTTTCAAAGACTCGGCAGGCACGACATGCAGGCTGCGACAATCTAGTTAATACATGTGCAGGGCTCCAGATAAGGAATTAGTAATTGAGTATTTTCACTCCATCATTTGTGAAGAAATTGGGTATTTCAAAATTTTAATTGGGTAAAGTATAATCACACTACTGTTTACACATCAACAGACAGCATTTATTGAAAAATTTACTTTGAAATGAAAACATGTCTTGGCATTTCATTAGAATTGTCTCCTTGGAGACAATTCTAATGAAATACCAAGATGTGTTTTCATGGAAAATAAGAAAAATATTTGTGGTCTGTTTATTGTTTTCTGCAGCATGATAAAGGTACCACAAAATTGTTATTGCTTTTTGATACCCGCTACTTCTAATTTCAATTGGGTTTTTGGCAATTTTAATTAGGTATTTATGCAAATACGCAGCTTATCTGGAGCTTGCATCTATATGTGTTATTACACTGTGAAAACCAATAATTTATTCAATAATTAGTTTTACAAGGATGATTAATAATCGTAGTTGCAGATAAGGCGCATATTGGTGTATTTTACACTCATTTCAGGGATTCCGCTTGGGAAAATAAAGAAAATCACCACTTCAAAAAAAATAAAACAATTGGCGATAAAAAATTACAATTTTCGAAAAAAAAATGAAAATAAAATTCTTTTTTTTTCTTCTTTTTTTTCCGAAAATTGTAATTTTTTATCGCCAATTGTTTATTTTTATCGCCAATTGCGAAAGTGGCGATCGCCAGCGGAATCCCTGCATTTTATTGACTTTCAACAGTGAGAATACAAACTATGCACATCAATTTGAATATACTCATTGATTTTCAAATTGAGGAGTAGATATTCTCTACTAACATGACTAAAGTTGAAAATTCACTTACATTAATCTCAAACCCCTGTTTCCGGAATTTCTACATGTGATAGCCATCCGTGTCACCTGTTTCAACAACATTGCAAAGTATACTTATCTAGCAAAGTATACATTGAGGGAGAAATTTTCAATTTAAGGATAAATTGATTATTTTTTTATTATACTGAATTTTTTACATTATCACAGCCATTTCGACTGTGATAATGTAATAAATTCAGTATAATAATTCTGCATACTTTTAATCATCAAATATATGCAGTGATTAGTTCTATATGAAATAATGCATTTCCGGAAAAATAAATGATTACTCCTTCAAAGTATACTTTGCTAGATAAGTATACTTTGCAATTTTGATGAAATCGGCTACTGATGTGCAGGTTGACCATCGTCTACACTACAAAAGCAATAAGCTTGGTTTATCGACTGTAGCCAAACATTGGATTTATGTTACCAATGTTCACCACAATCTATAAAACCAGGCCTGTTGCTGTTGTAGTGACTACCTATAAATACGTTGGTATGTTATATTTTTACAGTGGAGTGACAGTGCCGTGCCTTACGCGAATCTACCGTACAATCGTGGCTGCGTATTTTTTCATGATGGTGTTTTACACGGCCATCTACGGTGACCTGAAGTACTACATGCTCATCATGCTCACCTACTGGTCGTACTATGTCCTCGTGGCCTGCCAGATGCTCCGTGCCTTTAACTGCTGGTCGTATATAGCACTGCAGAAACAATGCAAAGGTCTGTAGAATTGACCACGGGTGGAAGACTCGTTACGTTCAATGGGCATTTTTTCCATCGTCGTCCACGTCGTCCAAATTTCACTTATCTATTGATCATTACCAAATTTCATTAATAACTTTCTCACATTGATGGCTATCCACCTACTGTCATTCGGGTGACAATGACCTTCACCTTGGTGACCTCACCTTTGTGTCAATAATTTTGTACACACGTTCAAATGTTGAATACCTCCCGATCATTAGTTGGATCCTTTACCAAACTTCATCAATATATTCCTCACATTGATGGCTATCCACCCAGTATGTCATTCGGGTGACCGTGACCATTGTTACCTTGACTTCATGTCGACAATTTGGGACGTCCATCTAAACGTTGAATATCTACTGATCCGTTAGTTGGATCATCTCCAAACTTCATTAATAGCTTCTTCACATCAATTGGTATCTACCAGTGTAATTCGACTGAGCTTGGTGACCTTTGCCTTTGTCCTTCTTCCTATTAGTAGATGCCCAAAGTTTATTTCAATTTTTTATTCGACCCCTGGATCATGGATTATCTCCCCCTTTTCGACTTAGAATTTAACCATTTTGCCTTGTAACTTGTGAAACTTCTTGTAATTGCTGGAGGCTTGGTGCTTGGTATGTAGCTTCTTTATGGTGTGTAGATGCACAAAGTGAATTTTTATTTTTGCTTTGACACTGGATTATCTCCCCCTTTTTGAACTTGGAATTTTGCCTCGTTTACTACCAACAGGATATATGGGGCATCCGTGTTCTATGAACACATTTTCTAGTTTCAATTAGCAATATCATCACTTTTGTATGGTAGCAGCCAAACTGAGCCGAGTTTTGCCGTAATATTGATATCCCTGAACTATTTCCAGATGCCAAGGTTTGCCTGCGGAACTCGTCTCGCGTCAAGCTACAGTGGATTCTGCACAATCTGTCCAGTGACTCCGCCTTCCTCGTATCTATGCTCTACTGGACTATAGCTTATGATGGTAAGGCAACACGTCCGTGAAAATATAATACTCGTCTTATCCATTTTCAATAGATAAGTGCCTAAACGTTTTGGTCCGAGACTGAGGTGCAACATTTTCCATTTTATTGACATATCACCTTCGGCACTGCCGTAATATCCCTAATTATTCAGACACAATTTATTCTGGAAAAACATATCAATACATGATTTCCCACAACAGGGTGTAGCGGTATTTTGGCCTGTTTTTTGTTTTTTTTTGTATGTAGGAAATGCGATTTTGAGGGTCTAAGTGGAATTTTTCCCGCTAAAAAGGCTGCCGTGGCATTATTTTACACCGCTACGGGCCTGCACAACAAAGAATGTCGCAATGTTTTTTGTTAGTATGGCTGTAATGGTTTATCACTAAAACGATGTATTTGGGAACAAATTGTGTGCAAATATTTAGCATTATTACAGTATGTTACCAGAGCTCCAGATAAGCTGCGTATTTGCGTAAATACCCAATTAAAATTGCCAAAAACCCAATTGAAATCAGAAATAGTGATTATCAAAAAGCAATGAGAACAATTGTGGTACCCTTTATCAGGCGGCAGAAAACAATAAACAGACCACCAATATAGCATATTTTTTCATGAAAACACATCTTGGTATTTCATTAGAATTGTCTCCAAGGAGACAATTCTAATGAAATGCCAAGATATGTTTCCATTTCGAAACAAACTATTCAATAATTGCTGTCTGTTGATGTGTAAACAGTAGTGTGATTTAATTTTACCCAATTAAGATTTTGAAATACCCAATTGCTTCAGAAATGATGGAGTAACAATACATAATTACTAATTTCTTATCTGGAGCCCTGTGTTACCTTTCAGGTAACGGGTTCAATTTCATCAACTGTAATACTCACGGGATCAACGCCCTCTTTGTGATCGGGGACACGTTCATTACGCGGACGCCGGTACGCATGCTGCACCTGTATCACACATCACTGCTGGGGCTCGTGTACGGAACCTTCGCCGGCCTCTACTGGCTGGCTGGCGGCGTGAACCTACACGGACAGACGTACATCTACAAACCCCTTGATTTCTCCAGCTGCCAGTTGGCGCTGTCCTACATCATCGTGATTTCGTTGATCATCGCGCCGATCGTTCACTGCTGGATATTCTTTCTGTATCGTTTCCGGCTGTTTCTATGTAGGTATTTGCGAGCTGTCGAGAAGAGACATGCACCCACTGGAAAAGTGGATTAGGCATTTGTGTTTGCTATAGTTGGAAATGGCCGTTCTAATGCACTATATAAATATCATGCAATCTGATTGGCTGATGGTCATACATTACAGGTATATCATTGTTGATGAATGGTCGCAAATTATTTCAATATGTATTCCTACGCCAGTATTAAAGGAGTGCATTAGAAATTGGTTAACCGCATTGTAATTTTGAAATTTGCGGCGTACCGTATATCAGAAAATGAATTTTCTGATATACGCCGCAAATTTCAAAATTACAATACAGTTAACCCTATATTTATTGACTATAGCAATTGTATAGGACTTGTGCTATTAATATTGTATTTTTCATATTAATCAAATAGTTATTATGTTTCCAGTATTATTTTTGTTGTCTTTTGATGTTCAATTAGAATTTGTTCTCAACTCTGATATGCTTTGAATATTGTATTACATGGATGTACTTGTGTACTTTAAGTACGTTTTACTGTAATGTCTCGATGTTTTTTTATTTAAAAAATTCTAGTAGCATGTGCTAATCACAGGTAGTTGAAAAATCAAATACACACCTTAACCTTTACAATACTAACGTAAATTTGGTTGTCTGCTTTTAATTTAATGGGGTGGGGGAGTGGCGGGCATTATGTTTTACGCCTGTCCGTCCGTGTGTCTGAACGTCCGTCCGACGGGCATTTATTATTTGCCCACAATGTCTGTCTAGGGATGGTGCTTTCTTTCGCATACAACCCATGCCCGAACACCCAAGGTCAAGGTCACTGGGGACTTCTGTTCACCTTGTTTGCAAGGCAAATGCATTTAAGTTCTTAATGTTTTCTCAATAACTCCTCAACTCCTTCACCAATTTCAATAATATTTGCCCACAATGTCTGTCTAGGGATTAGCAAAAATGGGACTAGCCAGTATTAACTCTTACAATGCTGAATTAAATTTTGCTGTCTGCCATTTGTATTTATTTCCTGTAGCCTATTTCACCAACATTGCAAAGTATACTTATCTAGCAAAGTATACTTTGAGGGAGAAACTTTCACTTTAAGGAGAAATTTATAAAAAAATATTTATACTGAATTTATTACTTTATCACAGCCAAAATGGCTATGATAATGTAATAAATTTAGTATAATAATTATGCATACTTTTAATCATCAAATATATGCAGTCGTTAGTTCTATATGAAATAGTGCATTTCGGGGAAAATAAATGATTACTCCCTCAAAGTATACTTTGCTAGATAAGTATGCTTTGCAATTTTGATGAAATCGGCTACTGAATGGTGCTATAAAAACTGGTTTTGGCAGTACATGAGAATTGTCTCCAATGGAGACAATTCTCATGTGCTGTCAAAACGTGTTATTCTTAAAAAAAAAGTTGAAAGTGAAAAACAGTATTTTTAATGCAATTGGAGAAATTATGGCTATTTGGAGAAGATCGTGTGTAGAGATTTATACAATCTGGGTGCTATATGATATGTGATTTATAAGTTTTCAGTGAATGTCTCGTTTATTTACGGCTCGGCCCGTATCTAATTGACTTTAGCTGTTGCTGGGACGTTAAACTCGTTCACTTTCACGTTTTGTTCCGTCACACAGATAGAGCCATGCTGTGTAACAGTCTATCATCAGGGTGCCGTTTCACTAAACTTCCTACGACTAAAATGTTCGTAAGCGCAAAATTATCATAGTCTGTAAATGTCCCATTACAATGTTTTCTTGTAAACAATTATTGGATTTACATTTATTGAGCATAGGCTGCATATGCAGCCTATGCTCAATAAATGTAAAGCCATCAATTGAAATTTCCAGATGATTCTGAATTTACACTTACGAACATTTTAGTCGTACGAAGTTTAGTGAAACGGGCCCCAGGTCCGTACACAGGAATTAATTTAGGGGGGTGCGTTATCCACGGCGCAAAGGGCTAAACATTTTCTTTTTACACATCTACGGACAGACCTCGGCAGATTAACCCTTTCACCCCTAAGTAACTGTAATCGATTTTGATATGTTAATCTTGCAACCGATGCAATCATCACAAAATTATTTCCAAACCAGTTCATTTATGAACATGGAGTGTTTTTGTTCTCAAAATTATGAAAATTACTTGCAAAAAGTGCAGATCCTGATGAGACGGCTCGTCACGATCCGGGTCATCTGGATCTACACTTTTTGCCAATACCACCATACGCTTGTGGTGTTGAAAGGGTTAAGGGTGTGCGTACGCACACGTCGCACCCCCTCTGCATACGGGCCTGATCATTACCAACAATTACATGTTAATGAAAATATTGAATGTCAACTTATTATATCTTAGAACACAAATGTCGATGTCAGAATTTTAATATTACATAATATATCTGGGGAAAGCATATTTTTAAAGTAAATAATGTATGAATGGTATGTTAACATGTATTAAGACAATTTACACTTTTTCGAAATCTCACCTATACTGTCCCTTATATAATGAATCTCAGCTGTTCATGTCACATTCAGCACCCAGAGCTCCAGATAAGGTGCATATTGGTATATTTTACGCACATGTGGGCGTACAAAACGCTCCCATCAATGTGAAAATACGCATTGATTTCCAAATTGAGTCGTGAAAATACATGTACTGTAATGGTGCGTATTGGTATATTTTACGTACATGTGGGCGTACAAAACGCTCCCATCAATGTGAAAATACGTATTGATTTCCAAATACATATACTGTAATGGTGCGTATTGGTATATTTTACGTACATATGGGTGTACAAAACGCTCCCATCAATGTGAAAATACGCATTGATTTCCAAATTGAGTAGTGAAAATACATGTACTGTAATGGTGCGTATTGGTATATTTTACGCACATGTGGGCGTACAAAACGCTCCCATCAATGTGAAAATACGCATTGATTTCCAAATTGAGTCGTGAAAATATTGTAATAAAGTTGAAAATTTACTTAGTTGAGCTGCAAAAAGCAAACAATGTTTGCTTTTTGCAGCTCAAATAAGTGAATTTTTAAATTTGTTTTATTTTTTATCATTTGTTTCCTGTTTAATAAGGAAGAAAATCAATAATACATTTGTAAAAGTTAAATACGCATTGAATTTGAAATGTGGGGGTATAATACTATTTAGGTACAAACCTTATCTGGAGCTCTGCTCGCCATGTGATTTTGTACCTTCGGAGATCTGCTTAATTTCATTAAATACGTTTACAAAATTTACAAAAGTTGACCAAATGTCCAGAGTTACATGCAGAATATAATTCCGCATTTACTCTGAACATTTTGTCAGCCTTTGACGCCATGTACGGAAAATATTGTAAATTTTGTTAACATATTTCATGAAATTACGCGGATGTCCAAAGGTACAAAATCACATGGTGTGCATCATATATGGCTGTGACTGGACAAATGGGGCTTATGGGATTTGTGACCAGTGTAGCTCCTGATCAAATAGCATACTCCTGTAGTCTGATAATGATCAATATTGTTTGTTATAAGCAGGACGGGTGTTTCATTGATAACATTGTGAACAGTGGAGATCCTGATCAGACTGTGCGGATGCACAGGCTGATCTGGATCTACACTGGTCGCAAAACCCATTAGCCCCATTTCTTCAGTCACAGCCACATATATGTTCCCTAGCAGCAGTAACAATGAGTTGATTGTTAAATTACGTATTGTGCATAAGTGCCCCATCTGATCAGGGGCCATGCTGTTGATGAATAATTTGTCATAATTTGTTAATATCAGCTGGGGATAGGCAAGAGGGGATATAGCGTTAGTCTGTACGTGCGTATGTTAGTAACACCTTTCATCCAAGGTCACAAGGTGGGTGGAAGGTGGGTGCAAGCGATGGGTAATTTAACGATCGGGGTTCATCCTTACCGGAATTCCGACTGGAGACCTGGTTTGGCCCTCACATACGTCTTTGGCATTTTGTATGTGACAGTTGAATACCCCTTATGTTAGTATTACGATTATTCGTAATCCTATTTTAGGTGAAGGGGCCAAGTGACTTTGGTGTGGTATGGACCTGCCACCAGGTCAGGTATTCTAATTTCAGGGCTGAATATATTGTTTCTCGATGTAAATATTCAGTTCTGATTTTGGAATTTTCCCCCCAATGCAGCAGGTTAAAACGGGATTGAACCTGTTTGCCCGGCCTTACATGACCTTAGCTGTTGATAGGCCGTTAAACACCAATAAACAAACAAACAAACAAGGTCACTGACGACTTCTGTTCACCTTGTTTGTAAGGCAAAAATGTGAAAGTTTTTTATTTATTTAATAACTTATGAACTGCTTCACCGTTTTTGGATAATATTTGGTGCTTTGTTGGTGCTTTGTCCGACCGCCCAAGGTCAAGGTCAAGGTCACTAAGAACTTGTGTGGTTTTTTTTTAATTATCAAGGCTGCTAACGAGGGGATTAGCCTGATAATAACGATGCCCTTTGTATCCAAGAAGTTGCTTGATTGAGCCTGAGCTGTGTCAGGATTGGTAAGGTACAGTGTCTACAGTGCATTGGAGACGGTGGGACATATTTCATATTCATCATTTGATTGCTCATACCATTATGTAACCCACATCTTGCCAACACTACAATGCATTCCTTGATATGTGTTGTAATTTGTGTTGAATGTTCTATTTATTAAATTGGTTATTGTGACCAATATCGCAGTAAGTAATGTACATTATGCGAAGTTGGGACGCGTTTCACTAAACTTTGTACGACTAATATTTTCGTAAGTGCAAATTTAGAATCGTCTGGAAAGTTCAAGTGATGGATTTACACATGCAGCCTATACTCAATAAATGTAAATCCAATAATTGTTTCCAAGAAAACTTATCATAATGTGTCACTGAAATGGCCCCCTGTATCAGGGATTCCGCTGGCGAAAATAAAAAAATCGCCACTTCAAAAAAAATATAAAAAAATTGGCGATAAAAAATTACAATTTTCGAAAAAAGAATACATTGTTTTTTGTGGATTTTTTTTTTGGAAAAGTGGATTTTTTTATCGCCAATTGTTTATTTTTTTCGCCAATTGCGAAAGTGGCGATCGCCAGCGGAATCCCTGCTGTATTGTAATTTGTGTTGAATGTTCTATTTATTTGCAATTGGTTATTATGACCAATAATGTATATCATGTGAACCTGATATTCTGGAGTTATTTTGGGAATAATTACCTTTTTCTCTGAGGTGGCTACCATCTCGCAGGAAAAAGATTTCCCAAAACAACTCTAAAACAGCACGGTACGGTTTCATTGGAAGGTATTTTCTCAGTTGTCTATGCTTTTTTTGCATGAAATTCACAGAGCTCCAGATAAGGTGTGTATTGAAATTGAAAGTATGCATTGATTTTCAAATTTAGTAGTGAAAATACAGTATTAAAGTTGAAAATTTACTTAGTTGAACTGCAAAAAGCAAGTAGCTTAAATACAGGAATTTTTAAATTTATTTGATTTTTTATTATTTGTTTCCTATTTAAGAAGAAAATCAATAATACATTTGTAAAAGTAAAATACGCATTGAATTTGAAATCTGGAGATATAATACTCTGTTGATACACGACTTATCTGGAGCTGTGAATTTGCCATAGTGATTCTAAGGTAAATGTTCTCAAAATAGCTCCAAAACCGCTAAAGCTGCGAGTACAATGACCTTGGAAGGTATGTTCTGGGGTGTCTGTACTTTATAGCATACAACTCACATAGGATGTTGCTGAGATATTTAGGAAAATGTTGGTTGAAGCTGGAGCTACGAGCATAGTGTCATTGGCAGATTTTATTATGCTGTTCGTCTGAGTCTCTGCGGTTTATTGCATTAAACCCAGCCAAGTAGTTACCGAGATATTTAGGCAAACATATGTTGAAAATCAGAATATTTCTTACCTGCTCTGTGACTGGAGAAATCTGGCTTATGGGTGTTGCGACCAGTGTAGATCCAGATCAGGCTGTGCGTCCGCACAGTATGATCCGGATCTGCACTGTCGTCATTCCATCAATTGTGCACTCGCCAAGCTTTAACAATCACTATAGATCGTTATCAGGCTACATGAGTGTGCTATTGATCAGGAGCTACGCTGGTCACAAATCCCGTAAGCCGAATTTCTCCAGTCACAGCCACATATAACAACACCTACCTAAGTAGCAAGTTCACATGACGTACATTACCAACCATGAATGTATTTGGGCACAATTTAATTCAGGGAGACAGAAATTTTATTTGTTTTCCGATAGCAATAAATTATGATATCGTCACTCTGTTTACCATAGTATTTTAATGTGTTTAATAGCGGAAATTGCATAGTACATTTTGAATACATGTAGTTGGAAATAATACACAAGTGTGTCGGCTTTCACGTAAACGAGCGAGTGCAGCAATGGAGTTGTTTCCATGGCCACTGATCGAGTGTTTTATTTCCAGCTATTCAAACATGTAGAACGGATTATCCTATTTATTATATACCTACCCATGAAATACATAGTTATACGATGTAAATAAAAGTCATATGTTCTCATCAATGAAATAAACAACTTCCGGTGAAAATACGACTACTTCCGCTATCTATATTCATATTCTGTATTTAGAAAGAAAACAGCGCAAATAGGCTGCAAATACACATTCATTACCGTATAGTCTAAAAAACTGCTGATTTCCATGGAGCGGTATATAATAAATAGAATATTCATATTTTTGCAACGAATATGACATTATGTTCATCGAGTGGTGTGAAATGTCCATATTTCACTTGTGAAATATGGACATTTCACACCACTCGATGAACATATGTCATATTCGTTGCAAAAATCTATTTATTACACTTATATGTTGGATGTATGTGTGCATTTAGCATAGTTAGTTAATTTTTGCGATTATATCAATTATTGTTTTGGCGAATTACACAACAATGTGTTTTTTTCCGTGTCTTGGCGTCACATTTTTTTTACTTCAAACATGATGTAATGTACATGATGCTAATCCAAATTTCAAATCCGTTTCCATGAAATAAATTTCAGAGCTCCAGGTAAGGTTTGTTTGTGTATTAGTGTTTAACGGCCTATCAACAGCTAAGGTCATGTAAGGCCGGGCGAACTGGTTCGATCTCATTTTAACCTGCTGCAATGGGGGGAAAATCCCAAAATCAGAACGGAATATTTACATCAAGAACAAATATATTCAGCCCTGAAATTAGAATAGCTAGAATTAAATATTCCGTTCTGATCCCCCCCACCCCCCCCCCCCCTCCGTCAATGCAGCAGGATAAAATGGGATCGAACCCGTTTGCCTGGCCTTACATGACCTTAGCTGTTCATAGGCCGTTAAACACCACCAATAACCAATAAACAAACAAACATATAAGCTAGGTTGGCACTACAGAAAGCTGCAGTAGCCATTTGGCTACTAATATTTCAGAAATGGACATTTTGGCTACTAAATATTTCAGAATTTATTTGAAAAAAACATGTACCATAATAACCTTAAATATTTGGACACATTTTGCTATGGGAAACCCCTATTAACCCTTAGACCGCTACTCAAAACAATTGTCGTCTGCTGTTTATATCTTGCCTTATTTCTCAATAAAAAACATGGTTCGACAGCACTTCAGAATCATTTCCAATGGAAATGATTCTGAAGTGCTGTCAAACCATGTTGTAAATTACTCTAATGTGTTGTCAAAGCATGTTTTTGATGATAAAAATGTTAAATAGAAAATAAACAGCAGACAACAACAAAATTAAGATAGTGGTCTCAGGATTGAATAGGGGTTTTCCAAAGCAAATTGCATCCAAATACATTGCTATTGTGATAAAACCAGTACTGCAATACTAACCATAAATATTTGTACACTCATATAGAACTAACGACTACATATATTAGATGATTAACATTATTATACTGAATTTATTACATTATCACAGCCAAAATTTAATGGCTGTGATAATGTAATAAATTCAGTATAATAAAAATTAATAAATTTATCCGTAAATTGAAAATTTCTCCTCAAAGTATACTTTGCTAGAAAAGTATACTTCGCAATGTTGGTGAAATCGGCTACAGATGTTGGAGCAACTGTAAACTGGTATTGTCTTGAATCGCGCTTTCAGCTCATTTTGGCTACTAATTTCAAAATCCTAGCAAATCCTAGTGCCAACCTAGATATGTATACCTTCATATGAGGCCAATTACAGCTGTATGTATTCTGTAGCCTATTTCACCAACATTGCAAAGTATACTTATCTAGCAAAGTATACTTTGATTTTGTAGAAAGAATTTCAATTTTTAGATAATGTTTATTATTATAGCTGAATTTATTATAAACTTTTAATAAATGTTTAGATCTTTATTTTAAATTTTGATAAATTTATTATTTTTTATTATACTGAATTTATTACATTAATAAATGTACATAATGTAATAAATTCAGTTTAATAATTCTGCATACTTTTAATCATCAAATATATGCAGTGGTTAGTTCTATATGAAATAATGCATTTTGGGAAAAATAAATGTTTGTCTTTGCTAGATAAGTTTAATGAATAATGTTCTCTCGATAAGTATACTTTGCACTTTTGATGAAATCTGCTACTGGTGTGGCGAGGACCTGGCATCAGATCAGGATTATTCTGATTTCAGGACTGAACATATAGTTTTTTTATTGCAAATATTCAGTTCTGATTTTGGGATTGGACATTTACTTGAACATGTACATGTACTTGTACTGGTAATATATGGGATTTAGTACTAAACCCATTGACCCGGCCTTAAATTACCTTAGCTGTTGATAGGCCGTTAAACCCTAACAAACAAACAAACTTTGTATGTATGGCACAATTGTTTAAAACACTTGGTAAATATGAATGAAAATTCATTATCCATTAAAGATGAAATCTCAATTTTTATGCATGTACCAATATATATATAGTTATAAAATGATGTAACTAACCATGTCACATGTTTTTCACCGAATATTGCCAAAGTTTGTCTTCGTCTCATTTCCAATAACATTTATACGTCCTGTCTCTATATGAGACACGACATGTGATTTTGTACCTAAGAAAATGTGTGTTTTTTTCATGAAATATATTTACAGAAAATCAGATATTTTTTTTGTGAATGACGTCGAAAGATGGCGAAAGTTTCATAGCAAATTTCTTCACCTTTCGACGTGATTTACAGACACTATTGTAAATATTTTTCATGAAAAATCACACATGTTCATAGGTACAAAATCACTCTGCGTGTCTCATATGTGGCTGTGACTGGAGAAATGAGGCTTATGGGGTTTGTGACCAGTGTAGCTCCTGTAGCCTATTTCACCAACATTGCAAAGTATACTTTACTAGCAAAGTATACTTTGAGGGAGTAATCATTTATTTTTCATGAAATGCATTATTTCATATAGAACTAACAAATGCATATATTTCATGATTAAAAGTATGCAGGATTATTATACTGAATTTATTACATTATCACAGCCAAATTGGCTGTGATAATGTAATAAATTCAGTATAATAAAAATTAATAAATTTATCATAAAATTGAAAATTTCTCACTCAAAGTATACTTTGCTACTAAAGTATACTTTGCAATGTTGATGAAATGGGCTACAGATCAAATAGCACATGCCATTATATTGTTATCCATCTATTTATTACATAGGTCTTCGGCATTTTGTATGTGACAGTTGAATCTGGTTATACCCCTTATGTGAGTATTACGATTATTCGTAATCCTATTTTAGGGGAAGGGGCCAAGTGACTTTGGTGTGGTATGGACCTGGCACCAGGTCAGGTTATTCTAATTTCACGCAGGAGTCCGTCTGGAGTCCGTCCGTCCGTCCGTCCTTCCGTCCGTCCGGGCACACATTAGGGTACTTATGTGGCTAGCCCCACAGGGTTATGGACTTGGTAAAGGATAGGGTTGGTTACAATTAGCCACCTAAAAAATCCTTTTATGTGGCTAAAAATCGTTTTATGTGGCTAATATTTAACATGTGATAAGCCACATAAGTATAGTATTGTAAGAACGTCCGTCCGTCCGTCTTCAAAAATTATAATGGCCTATATTTTCTGTTTCCTTGCTTGCATTTGCTTCATATTTCACACACGCATTGCTCCAAGGGTCCTCTACTGCGCTGTTGCAAATCCACGTCCATGCCGCCCCTTCTAAACCCAGGGTCAAGGTCACATACTTTGTGCATCCCGAAACCTTAACGCTCGGGTAAATGGCCTATATTTTCTGTTTCCTTGCTTGGATTTGCTTCATATTTCATACACGCATTGCTCCAAGGCTCTACCTCTGCTAAGCCCAGGGTCAAGGTCAAATACTTTGTACGCTCGAAACCTTAACACACTCTGGTAAATGGCTCATAAATTTTGTTTCCCTTATCCAGCACGTTGTGTTTTCAAATGTGCCCTCGGTTCCTTTGCTGCCACCGGGCGCGCTTCGTTGTCTTCTGACAACTCTTGTTATAGAGTTATACCGAAGAAAGCCGAAATATGCCGAATGCCTGTGGTTTGGCCCTCATGTACATTTCTGGTCTTCTGATACTTGAGCTAAATCTTGTTATACCCCATTAAAAAGTAATAACATTAGTGCTGATCATATTACTTTTCGGGTTGGAGCTAAGTGACTGGTGTGGAATGGACCTGCACCAGGTTAGGATATTCTAATTTCAGGGCTGAATATATTTGTTCTGGATGTACTGAATATTCCATTCTGATTTTGGGATTTCCCCCCAATGCAGCAGGTTAAATACGGGATCGAACATGTTGGCCCAGCCTTAAATGACCTGAGCAGTTGATATGCCATTAAACATCAATAAATAAACAACTTTCAATTTGCCCTTCTGATAATTATTTTAACCAGATTCGTATGGTAAGTTATACAGCATTTAAAGGTTTTGGAAATAAATCCAATCTTCTTTCATGTATTCATAATTATTCCTAGTCGTGTTTTTTTCTGTTTTCTGTTTGTATTTGATCAAGATCTGATAAATAGAGGATCTGACATGAGATGATTCTATATGATAACTATTAAACAAATTTACTGATTATACCCACCAGCATTCGGCATTCGTCTGTCCGTTCGTCCATCCGTCCGTCCATAAGATTTGCGTTAAAGTTTTTATTTGTAGGTCCAGGCGGCGGCCGGGGGCATCTGTTAGCCTCCTGCTCACTTGCGGTCAATAACTTAAATACATTTCATTTTAAATCAACATATATGTTAGATTATGTTTACTGCATAACCACAGCATCATCCATTGAAGCTGTACTGATCACATAACACAATTTCTATAGCAGTCTCATTTGCATTTATAACACTAAAGTATTATAATTTTTATCACACCTTGTTGTTACACTACGAAATAGGCGCTGCTTTTTCCGTTGTCGTCATTCGAAATGTCAAAAAGTTTGTACAGCTTCGTCATCCATATCCAACTTTCGCGGCCACCTTACCATTGCTTACCTGGACAAAATCCATAGTGACCACATGGTCAAATTCCGCTGACCAATACATGATGGTCAGTCGGCAATTTCCGTGATATCGGCTTTTCCGTAATCTCTCGGAAATCTACAGGTGTCACGTGATGTATGCAATTTTATCGATATGTAAATCGATAATCCATGTACATGTAGTGTGGCGAGTCCACGATTGACCACTGTGATATTCGAATTAACGTATTAACGAATGTATCTCACTTCCCGAACATGTTTATTTTATTGAAAATGACATTTATGACCAATTGAAAATGATTTCAAAGTTAAATATGTTTTCCGTAAAATGACATCGCCAAATTTTTTTTTTTTATTTTATACCAAATGTGGAATTAATATTCCTTTGTACAAATAAAGTTCAAGGAAGTTTTATTAAATACCCCCCCTCGGGACAGGTGGATACGGGGACTCGACCCCGTTGACCCGTCTGCGTGTAGACTCCCTGAGGCTTGTACCTCTATGTCAGAAAGCGGACGTTAAACCCCTATTCACTCACTCACTCACCAAGGAAGTTTAGTTTGCAGTAAATAATTTGCGATGATTCTGCTTAAATCCCTGTAAATAAAAACAACACATTTCCATTTATTGACAATTTTATAATTTGTGACACTTTCACCAATACTAGTTTCGATAATCGGTGGTGAAATCAAGTGAAAACATGCAACGATACAAATAGTTACAACCAGTGTAAGTAATTTTATAAACTAACGTAGTCTGACCCAGATTTATAATTCCCGTGTATGTAAAAAGGGAATTACGTTAATTATTTCTAAACATATCAAATAAAGTTGAAATTATATTAAGTATTGCAAGTTGAAATTATGTCAAAGATAATCAAATAAGACAAAGTCTATGCTGAAATTATGCTGAGAAACTTTTTATTAGGGTCTCATAATTTAACGTTGCACAAATCTGGTAATAAAACAGAGCAATATATGCCAGTTTAGCATTATAATCCTTATGAACGTGAATTGCACTATTATCAATGGAATTTCAAAGTTATTCACACAAATAACATTAATAATATGTCAGTTGCTATAGGTGTATGCTATGATCAGACTGCGCGGATGTAGACCTTATATGCGTGTGTTGAACCTTATATGTCACAGAAACGAATATATCACACATGTGAAGTATTCGTGTGAAGTATTCGTGCGAATGCGTCACACATTTCGGTGAATACTAGCCGAATTCGGCCGAATACATCACAAACCGAAAATCTCACCCAAATATTTTTCACTTTTTGGTATAAAAGAATATGTCACACAATCGCAAATTTCAAACTTGACATAATATGGTCATATCATTATCAAATCGAATGTATCGACAAGACGATCACTTTGGAGCATTTACTGTCAAAATCTGATCATTACGTAATCCAAGATGACCGTCGAAAGGTCAAAAGGTCATTATTTTATTTGATATTTCAAACGTCTTATTTTCATGAACCGCCGGGCTGATATTTGAAAAACTTCACAGTTATGGTCCGTGGGTGAAGACGTTTCATATTGTTAAAATGGAGATCATCGCATAATCCAAAATGGACGCCGTCAAAAAGTATGTCAAATTCTTAAAAAAAGTTCTTCTCACGAACCGCCAGACGGATTTTGATGACACTTGGTAGGAATGATACATAGTTAACACGCTGTTTCAGATTTGTTCAAATGGTGGCCCCTGGGTCAAGAAAGGGCGGGCCGGAGGGTCAAATTTCAGATTTTACCGTTTATGGTCATGTCATACAGATTGAAAATCGACTGTCGACTCCCGGAATTATATTTACATCTCAGAAAGCGGGAGGAACGTTTTCCTGTGTAGCCAATATAACTGACGGACGGACCAATGTACATGTACCCCATACTAGCAAGTCTATGGTAAAATGATGCACTGACCCCCACTCCCTCGGCTGCCCACAACCGCCACTGCCCCCCCCCCCCCCCCCCCCACCCCTACACAAACCCTACACACCGAGGAAGATATTGTTAGGCGTGTCCTCTTAAACAGTTATTGTGCGGGATATCCCGTCTTGACCATGTCTATGAATTTACTGCCGGTACTGTTTTATTTTTGTAAGTTTTCTTCAAATTTTATGTTCGCATTTATCAACCGTACTATGCAAATTCCTTCATACATTTGTTATTTTCATGAGTGATATCCGCGCGACAGCATATGTATTTACTTAGAAAATGGAATGCATAGTTGTTAAAATCGAAAGTGGTCAACAGAACATTCAGAGCAAAATTATCCATGACTGTGTATTTTTATATTTGTGTGGGTTTGAATTTTTGATAATGGGTTTACCATTTGAATTTTTTTTCATAAACCTGCAATATGTATACATCAATGTCGGGAAAATGTGGAGCTGAAAGGGAGAAAAATGACTCGGAAAGGGGGCGCTAAACGCCACAGGAATGTGTTGCGTGATAACATCCAGCAGAAATGTGTTGCGTGATAACATCCATGGTATCACAAAGCCAGCTATCCGCCGTTTGGCGCGCCTAGGTGGTGTGAAGCGAATCTCCTGATCTACGAAGAGACCCGTGGTGTCCTCAAGGTTTTCCTCGAGAATGTAATCCGTGATGCAATCACTTACACCGAGCACGCCAAGAGGAAGACAGTAACCACCCTAATATACTAAATTTGACCCGATCACAAAATAGATTTCGTTGGAATGAGGCTCCACAGCCTGCGACATTTGTTTAGACGCGTTTTAATCTGCAAATCTGGAATGTGTGTGTATTTGCTTTATATTATTTACACGCCTGCGACTAAAACGTCCCTTTGATAACAAAAACAAAGCACACAGACGTACATTGTTTAGTACAATGCACATGCAGTAAGTAAATTAACAATGATCTGACAACGTCGGATTTCTTAAATGTGTAAATGTTGGAGACCTGTGCATCTGTGCAGTCTGATCAGTGTCTGCAATGATTGCAAATATACTAGTAAAATTGCTATACATTCATATAACCATATTTACAAGTGGTAATCTTAAAGAATATTTACATTGTTATCAAACGGCAATCGTACGGCTGATTCAATGTGTTTTTTTTTAGGTACATGTACATAAATTATGTAAGTGGTAGCAGATACATATACAAATCAGTAGGCTACGTCCCTGGCCGCTACACTTATGTTCGCAGTAAGAATGCATGTGACACAATACCAACACACTAAATACTAAAACATGTTTGGCCCAGTGTCACCATGACGCAATATGTCAGGAGCCGTGTATATTTGGCACTACCATAATTTTACATCTATGATACGCTTATTTTTCTGAAAATTTCCAAATTGTCTTGTGTTGATTTTCGAAACATTCGACAGGCGAAACAATAAATTAAATGAATTAAGCCCTGTACCCAGTTCTATTCGATTGTGGGGTGCACATCGGCATGCACAATGAACAATGTATAGTACTGCATTATGACAATTGCTTGAATAGAAACCATGAATGTTGATAAATAATATCGGTCACCACTCACTGTTCTGGATGCATGTCTGTGGGCACGCCACAATCCACAAGCGGGATTGTGATGTGCACATCGGCATGCACACGGAACAATGTCTAGTACTGCATTAGGATAATTGCTTGAATAGAAACTGTGAACGTTGATAAATAACATCGGTCACCATCACTGTTTTGGATGCATTTCCTATTAGACACACCAGAATCCCCAAGCGGGATTGTAGGGTTGCATCGGCATGCACACGGAACAATGTCTATCTATACTGCATTATTGATAATTGCTTGAATAGAAACCGAACGCCACTTCTGGGTATATCCAAAATTGGTCATGGACAGTGTTACATATGGTTCATATTTCTCACACGGTGTAAGTCGTGGTCGCCATTTGAACCGTTTTATTATAACGGTTTGAATGGCTTGTCGCGGCATACAGCCTGGGTGAGCAAGATGAAAATAGTATATGAAATTTAATGAGGACAGAAAGAGTTTAGAATGCAGTGGACTAGCAACAAACTGATTGTGAAATGATTTAGCCTAATCATATCTCTTGGCTAATATGTCTAGTGAGAATACATTTCCATGAAACCATCATACATGTTTGTTATATGGCTATAAATGTGCTTTTTGCTGTTTAATGCCAATAAACGAATTGAATTGAATTGAATTGTTTGCGGGCACACTTCCACGTAATATTAACAGGACCGTTTAGCACAATTAGTAAAGAGCGCGCACATGCGCCCCGGGTTCGATCCTCAGTTTGTAAGTACATGTATATGTGACGGTGGTCGCCAGACAGGATAAGTTTGTTTTCTTTAAGTATTCAGGTTTCAACCCAAAATAGAAACATACAGACGCCTCCGTCTACGCCGACTACACTTGTTCCCGCGTTTGTTTGTAAGTGTTGTATAACTAATTATAAATAAAGTTTAAAAGAAATATTCGCAATATGATTACATAATACTGATTTTATGATGTGTTATCTAAAAAATACCGGTCGTATGGTTATTTAGTTTCAAATGTCAGGGCACAAGTCGTCCATATATATTATAAAAATCATTTGTAATAATATGCCCATTTGTATAAAAAATAACGGAGTGGCTGCTGACAGACGTCTGTCAATAGCCAAAAGGCCGGGGTTTTGGTTGCTGACAGACGTCTGTCAATAGCCAACAGGCCGGGGTTTTGGCTGCTGACAGACGTCTGTCAATAGCCAAAAGGCCGCGGTTTTGGCTGCTGACAGACGTCATACGAATTCACCATAGGCGTATACATGTACATGGGCCCGGTTTGCCATAATCTCCACTTTCTGCAGAGATTCTTCTATAATAAGAAATATCTATCAATATATCGCAAATGCGGTCAAAAATAATGAACTCACTATTATAAAAGTATATACATTTGGCCTTCTATGGCTGGAATTGCAACGTATTGCCAAGATAATATTCTACAAAAAGTTGTATATAGTTGTGCCGTAAATGTGGTGGAAGTAATGTGGACTGTGCGGATGTCAAACATTGTAGACCTTGATCAGATTGCGCGGATCTTCCGTTTAATTTAAGGACATTATTCATTATATGGGTTTGTCGTCATATCATATTGTTAAAGGAATTTGTTATTGTTTGCTTCGGTTTGATGAAAGAAAACACTTCATATGCAAACAAGAATGTCTTCTACAAAATAATTGTCCAGATTAACGATAACATACAATGAAACTGCAAACCATTTCAATTAGCATTGTTTGGTAGCAATTATATTTTTTCTGAGAAGTCATTGGCGTAATTATGTGAAGCAAATAATGTTAATTGGTGGTTTTGAAACCTGGCCCGTTACGTCAATCTAATAACTATTTAGCGGACTAGTGTAACTGGTAATTACACTAACCAAGTGATATATCACGTGGATACTCACACATGGTCTTCTGACCAATAACATTCGTAATAAACCAATTTAGAAATAAGCCAATGAAAATATTTTGCGTGTTTTGCTGATATTAATTCATAATATTTTAAACTGTTGTTTACAATATTCCATATCGTATCTATTACGTGGATATTATAACGTTATCATCATTTAACAGTTGGTTTCTTAGGATATTTGACTGCCTCAGTGTTGTTATATTTCTCTGTCGGATTATTGAAACGTGTGACAATCAGTGACAATCTTTCATTACTGTGTTTTAGTCATGGCGACATTAATTGTTGGACACTCGCAGGTGAAATATTTCAAGAACTATCTGTGTGATCCGTTATCAATCTCCGTGTGTTATCCAGGCTGTAAAATTGAAGATCTTCTTCAGAAACCAAATGTCAGGGACCTGATTCAAAATGTCCAGGTGAATATAGGTTATATATGGATGCAACAATGTCTGTCATGATTATCTGTAACATTCCCTAGTGTATATTATCCGGTCTCACTAAAAAGTGACAAGAACAATATTAGCGACAAGAAGCGTCAAGAAGATAAAAAAAAGGCAATACAAGTCAAATTAATCACTATTTAATATCATATAATGTAATATAGTAATGTAATGAACCTAACAGAATGATATTTATTGAAAAGATGCATTAATTCAATGATATATAGCAAATAGTATCAACGACAGATTTCCTGCCCGAGCGTCAACAAACTGAGCGAGTATTGAAGGAATCCTTCAAGTAATATTGAAAATATGACATGATGGAGAAACCGGGACAAAATTTTCGACGCAAATGTACACGGACGTACGGACGGAGCCTCAGGAGCAAAGAAATATGCCACCCTTGCTATCGCATAGGGGGCATAAAAACGTTTAACACATTTTTATGTAAAATGTAATAATATACCTTTAACTAATTCAACACCACATACATGTATACTGGAGTTTGCAAACAGTGTAGATCCAGATGAGCCGGCTCGTAACGAACCAATTATGTGACAAACCAATACTGGGCATCCTAGATCATGGCGTTCTCGAGTTATAGAGCGGCAACTGTTTTATTGTCTAAAGTCACCGCGATTTTGACCTTTGACACACCGTAGTCAAATAAAATTGGGCATACACTGGTCGTTACTGACCTGCATACCATGTTTGGGGATCGTATGTCAAGATTATTTTGAGCGCAAATCAAATCGCTAACCGACGGACAGACGATAAGCCCCATAACATGATACGTCCCTAGTGCTGTCTGAAATAGCTCAGTGAGTAAAGCATCGGACTCCGGATCGGGAGACCCCGAGTTAGAATCCCGCCACTGGTCGATTCGGCGTGTCCTTGGACAAGACAAGACACATTCGTGATATCCTAGTCCTATCGGACGGGGACTTACATAGTCGGTATCGACATGCAAGGTCATCGAGCCAGTGTCGTCGTTAAATCAAAGCATTTACGCAGTTACATTGTCTGCATGCGTGGCATGACTTTCATATAACCCGGTGAATATGCCTGCTCTATTCTGTTTTTATGCCCCCGCTACCGAAAGGTACGGGGCATATATTGTTACCGGCGTCCGTACGTCCGTCCCGTCCGTCCGTACGTCCCGATATTACCATAGTCTTTAGTAACTTCTACATGGCTTCACATATTATGTCAATATTTATACACGTGATACATATGAACATGCCTTACACACTCCACCCTCCCCCCCCCCCCCTCCCGTACACTTCGACCTTGACCTTTGGCCTTGACCTTTTCCACTTTAAATGTTTGCTTGGCACTTTGGGACAAATTTACGTGCACGTTTCTCAATCCTACACTAACTTCTCAATACTTTTGCCAATCGCTTAAATATTTATACACATGATACTTATGAACATGCCCTACACACTCCACCACCCAGTACTTCGACCTTGACCTTTGGCCTTGACCTTTTCCACTTTAAATGTTTGCTTGGCACTTTGGGACAAATCTACGTGCACGTTTCTCAATCCTACACTAACTTGTCAATACTTTTGCCAATCGCTTAAATATTTATACACACTATACATATGAACATGCCCTACACACTCCACCACCCAGTACTTCGACCTTGACCTTTGGCCTTGACCTTTTCCACTTTAAATGTTTGCTTGGCACTTTGGGACAAATCTACGTGCACGTTTCTCCAATCGCTTAAATATTTATACACATGATACATATGAACATGCCCTACACACTCCACCACCCAGTACTTCGACCTTAACCGTTGGCATTGACCTTTTCCACTGTAAATGTTTGCTTGCCACTTTGGGACAAATCTACGTGCACGTTTCTCAATCCTACACTAACTTCACAATACTTTTGCCAATCGCTTAAATATTTATACACATGATACATATGAACATGCCCTACACACTCCACCACCCAGTACTTCGACCTTGACCTTTGGCCTTGACTTTTTCCACTTTAAATGTTTGCTTGGCACTTTGGGACAAATCTACGTGCACGTTTCTCAATCCTACAATAACTTCTCAATACTTTTTCCAATCGCTTAAATATTTATACACATGATACATATGAACATGCCTTGCACACTCCACCACCCATTACTTCGACCTTCACCTTTGACCTTCACCTTTTCCACTTTAATTGTTTACTTGCCACTTTGGGACAAATCTACGTGCGCGTTTCTCAATCCTACACTAACTTTCACACACGCATTGCTCAAATGGTCCTCTACCGCCCTGTGACAAATCCACATTCATCCTGCCCCCGCTAAGCACAGGGTCAAGGTCACAGACTTGGTGCGTTTGACACCTTAACATTCAGTTAAATGGCTTATAATTTGTGTTTCCTTCCTCGGATCTGCTTCACATTTCACACACGCATTGCTACATTCGTCCCGCCCCCACTAAGCCCAGGGTCAAGGTGCGTTCAAAACCTTAACGCTCGGGTAAATGGCTTATAATCAAATATGCCTCGTTTTCTTTGGCTGCCAGCGGGGGCATTCGTGTGCCGACAGGCCACATTTCTAGTATTTTATAGCACTGTTATCCCCCATTCGAATGTTCATGTGACATATTCGTCTGGACAATATTTTATTAATTTGTGTTCGAGTTTTTGTAACATGTGACACATTCGTTTTTGTTGCAAGGGGTAGTGATGCCAAACGTAAACGTCACACATTTGTGTGATGTAATCGTACGTAATCTTCACTATGTGTGACGCATTCGCACGAATATATCACACGTGTGATATATTCGTTTCTGTGACATATAAGGTTCAACATGCGTGTATGCTATTTTCTAATCGATTTTTAAAATAAAAGTGTACGTGTAGAGTCCTGATCGGGGCTTACTCTGTTAATTAATAAGTATGTAGCCTGCACTATAGGTAAATAATTACAGATGGCCGATGTACTCGTTATATATATTCTCAGACTTAATATTTCGGGCAATATACATGTAGCCTAATTCAAGGAGGTTTAGTTTAGTTTGCAGTAAATAATTCGCGATGAGTCTGCTTAATTCCATAGAAATAAAAACAACACATTTCCATTTATTGACAATTTTATAATTTGTGACACTTTCACCAATATTGGTTTCGATAATCCGTATAAATCCCGTTAATATTTCCATGAAATAAAGAGAAAACATGCAACGATACAAATATTTACAACCAGCGTAAGTAAATTTGCAAACTAACGTACGTAGTCTGACCAAGATTTATAATTCCCGTGTACGTACAAAGGGAATTACGTTAATTATTTCTAACCATATGCAATAAAGATGAAATTATATTAAGTATTGCAAGTTGTAAGTTGCAATTATCTCAATAATAATCAAATAAGACAAAGTCTATGCTGAAATTACAAATCAGTATGTCAGTTGCTATTGGTGTATACTATGATCAGAATGCGCGGATGCAGACCGTATATGCGTGTATGCTGTTTTCTAATCGATTTTTATAATGTGTACATGTACGTGTCTGATCGGGGCTTACACTGTTCATTAATCATTATGTAGCATGCACTATAGCTATGCGGAGAAAACAACCACACATTCGTAACAATTAGTTAAATCACGTAAATAATTACAGATGACCGATGTACTCGTTATATGTATTCTCAGGCTAGCGAACTTTTTTTAAGTTAATATCTCGGGCAATATACATGTAGCCTAATGCAAAACAGCGATTTAAAACCAGTGTATACCCAGATCTATGGAAGGTAATATCCACCATAATTCTATGTGACTTGATGCTTGCGTCCTGATGACATTACAACTTATATTCATGTTATTTCATTCGTCATTTGTATTTATTACATTTGAAATCTGCTTGTTGTAATTGTATTTGTCTTTCTTACATGTCCATTCTGTTGATTGCTTTGTTCATTCGTCTTATTTACATTACAATTATTGGTCATTATTAGTGTCCCTGTTTTATTGCACTAAGCATTTGCAATAGAAACTAAGAACAAGCACTTAGCACTTTGAATAAGGCCGAAAGCAGTAAGGACAAAACCGCAGGAAGTGAGCATCAAGCCACAGTCCGAAAGCGGAAACCCGCAAGCAGAAAGCATCAAGCCACAAGCAGAATGATGCAAGCAATATATGGGTTAGTAGTGCTTCATTATGACGCCAGATGGCACTGCTGTCAATGTTAAGAATCCTCTGACTAATAAATAATAGTACGAGATGTGATTGGCTGTTTGAGGTACACCTCCAAATACACCAAATGGTTTTACTATACACGTTAACCGAATCCCATCCAATAAGGTCAGTCTCTCCTACTTTCACTATTCGTATGGATGTTGTGGGGTCTACTTGTACATGACATGCAGCCGGTCTGTACTGGTTCTGCATGCATTAAACAATAGCTTCACTTACTCCAAATCCAACCTCGTCATGTCCCACAATATTGTTTACATTTTGTTTTTGGCCACGGAAACTCTGTTTATATCACATGAACAACATGTTCCTCAAGTGAAACTGGGTAGTAATGGATCAAGATTTGCAAGCAAACTGTGTCAGTGACCTCAAAACATCCGCACGATTTTGTTCATGCCGGACTACTTTTACCGTCTTGACGATTTCGCACCATGTGTTATTCTTTAACCTTTATTAACTAAATTGCATATGTATGTATGGTGTTTGACTTACTAATGTGTTTTATACATACATGTATCCTCATAATACAATTACATATGTATGTAATTGAAAACAATCACATTTGTATAGTAAGTTACACATATGGTAACTTACACAGGTTGACTGTCAAACTGGCCCGTTACCGATGCAAACCAATAACCGTCCGGGATCAGACTAAGGTGGGCCACCACCATTGATTTTCCCTAAAACACTGACCCGTTACCACACATTTTGCTATTCTCTGCTTCTTTCATTTTTCTTATGGATGTTGTACGACCTAATTTCCAATAACCTGCACCCATTCTGCTCTGGATCTTGACTAATTAAAATATAGATTTAATTATTGTTGAAGCTGGGGTCCCATCTAGTAGGTACAAATTTTTCTTTACGGGACTTAAATAAGTGTATAATTGCAACGTATCCACCACTTTTAAAAATTACTAGTGCCAGCTGCACATATATAATTATTTAGTAATCTTTAATGTACTCATAGAGACTCCCGGTGGTATCAAGCTATAGTTCCATATGCAAATATTTTTAAATTATTTATATCAACTAAATGCTGAATAAATATTTTTATCGACATATCATAAAGTATGATATTGTACATCAAAAAATAAATAAATGGAATAAATAGTTGCTTCCGTTATCATTTTAAGGAACCCCGGTTATCGCCTCTGATATCAAAATGGCATTTCGTGTTTGATATAAAAAGTATAATAATGTCAATTAGTACGTCTGGAAATGGAAATCATTTTGCCAGAAAAATGTAAGATTGAAAGAATAAAGAAAAACATGTCTCCCTATATTATAACCTGGCATGTACACTCTAGGTTTAAGGTTAGAAAAGGGGTGTTTTTAACACCAGTTTTCGGCATATTTGAAGCATTTAAAAGAAGACACTGAGCCTGTTGGTCACGTGATGTAAACAGAGTTTCCGTGGCCAAATAACGTAAACAATATTGGGGGACATGACGAGGTTGGTCCCACAACAGCCATACGAATAGTGAAAGTAGGAAAGACTGGCTGGGATTCGGTTAAATTATACAGTAAAACTATTTGGTGTCTTTTAACCTAAAGTTTAGAAGACACCAAATGGTGCGAAATCGCACAGGGTGTATGCAAAAGTAGTCCGGTATAAAAAATAGTGCGAGTGTTTTGAGGTCACAGACACCGTTTGCTTGCAAATCTTGATCCATTACTACCCAGTTTCACTTGAGGAACATTTTGGGGTGCCTTTAACACCAGTTTTGAGCATATTTGTAGCATTTAAAAGAAAACATTGAACCTGTTGGTCACTTGATGTAAACGGAGTTTCCGTGGCCAAAAAATGTACACAATATTGGAGGATATGACAAGGTTGGATTTTTCTTTCTTAGGAGTAAGTGAACCTATTGTTTAGTTCATGCAGAACCAGTACAGACTGGCTGCAGGTCATGTACAAGTGGGTCACACAGCATCCATACGAATAGTGAAAGTAGGAGAGACTGGCCTTATTGGATGGCACTCGGTTAAATTATATAGTAAAACTATTTGGTGGTGTCTAACCTAAACATGGCGCAACAGAAAAGGCGGCATCAATCTACATCAACACCGTTAGGGACATGGAACCAATTTAGAGAGCAACGCATTTTAGGACGGGTACCAGCATATTAGATCATTTTAGGGAGAACTATTTTAAGTTTTAGCAGCGCACCTGGCGTCATAATGGTTGTTCCCAAATTACTGTTGCAATTGTTGTTGTCAAGGGGCGTGGCTTAGCGAGGTAACAAAACGCACGGCAAAACAGCGATACAATAATCAATAATGGAACTCCGGATGTCACTAAGAAGCTACTTAGAATGTAACACAAAAGCATTGAAACAGTGCGAATGAATAAAGCACCAAACCAAATGCACATGCAATTTAGACTACAACCAAGAAGATTTCAATTAAATGTCACAAACACGAATGACGAATAAAATAACATGAAAGTAAGTAGTAATGGCACCAGTCAGCAAGCATCAATCCACATAGAATTGTAATAATACGGATAGAACTTAGAATGTCATCAGCAAGCAAGCATCAAGCCTAATAGAATTATGGCGGATATTACCTTCCATACTGATGAAGCTGCGCATCCGCACATTCTGAACGGGGTCTACCCGGGTTGTACAAATATAGTTCAATTGAAATTATCGAGATAATCAAATGAGACAAATTCTATGCTGAAATTACAAATCAGTAGAAAATGTTGGGTACTTTGTTCACTAACAATTTTACCGACAACACGGTCATGCCTCGGGCGACATATAAACTTTTAGAGTGACCGTAAGCAGGTGTCCGTTTCAACGAATATCACGGAAATTGCCGAAGATTTCCGTGATACGCTAATTGGAAAATGAAAACAGATGGTGTCATTATTATTATTATATAAAAAGGACCAAAATAATATTAACTTAGAAACATATTTTTTATATCAATAGATAGAAAAATGAATGAGCTAATTGAAAATACCTGTGCATTTTTTGTAACTATTATTATAAAAAGAGATTTTGCAATTTTCCCAACGAAAATCTAAAAGAAAAATCACAATTTGATATATAAATCATATAAAAACTACCGACTGTGTTTAAAGCTAAAAAGGACCAAAATATTTTTATTTTAAAATAACGATCGAAACATCATCATAAAGAACAATAATTGAAGTTTAAAATGTGACTTGTGCATTTTCAATCGGTTGTGTAGTTTAAAAGTTACGTAAGAAACGGTAATAGTCTCCTATACAATTCCATATAAAAATCGCCGCTACTGATGCAGATTTTCTACAGGTAAGGTGCCGCGAAAGTTGGATATGATGGTATAAATTTGATATTACTGAAGGGATTGCTTGTGAGCATTTGGAATACACTCATGCCGTCATTAACATGACCTGCACCTTTTGTACCTTCACATGTTTGCAGAAAAACATAGACCTTTTTTTTCGTCAAAAAGTTTGTACTAGTTTCTTCATCATGATACAACTTTAATATTACTTGTCAGATTGCTTCACTATTTGGACACTTGATACATGTGAGCATTTGGAACACTCATGCCGCCATTAATATGACCTTTTGTACCTGCACATGTTTGCGGAAACACTTAGCCATTGTTTGTGTCAAAACAATTTGTACACGTTTCTGATTTTCCGTTCTGATTTTGAGATTTTCCCCCTCAATGCAGCAGGTTAAATGCAGGATCGAACCCGTTGGCACAGCCTTAAATGACCGTAGTTGTTAATAGGCCGTTAAACACCATTACAAAAACTAACTACACTGATCACAGGTGGGTGCTATAAGTATTGCAGTAGTATAATTTCATTGCATGGTGTTACTTTGAATAATTTGCTCACACATGTAATGTGCTTTGTCTACGGAATAATAAACTGTACCTCAAATCGTGTTCTCCCAAGCCCATATTCCGGAGTTTTGGCCGCCCCCCCCCCCCCCCCCCGATTATTAGGAAACCTGGGGGCCGTTTCACTAAACTTCGTATGAATAAAATGTTCGTACAAACAAACAAACAAACGAATATTCATAGTAGAAATGTGCCGTGTATTTGTGCTTTTCTGTGTATCCCATAGTGCCACCATTTGCATTTCAGCACACATAATACATGCATCAGCAAACCATAAGACAGGAAGGCATTGCAGATCTTTCATCAGGTCTAAAAAAGAATGCCCAAGTACAAGAAATATAGTGCTTTCTTATAATGTACACAACGACCAGCATGTTGACACAAAGTCATCGATTTATCAACCCACATAATTATTTGAGTGGTTTGGCAGTGGAAGAGGACAATGGAGATTACATGAACAACAATAAAATAGTTCCTATGACGAATATGCGTCTGAATGTAAAGTGGTTCTCTATAAGCTACCAACTTCCACATACATGCACAAATCCTTAACCCGTTGAACCCGAAAGTGGCTATAGCGGTTTATGCAAACAGTGCAGATCCAGATGAGCCGGCTCGTAACGAGCCGTCTCGACAGGATCTGCACTTTTTGTAAGTACTTTTTTATCATTTTTGAGAACAAAAACACCCCCTTTTCATAAATTGACTAGTCTGAAAATATTTTGTTTGTGTTTGTGTACGTTCCAATGCTGCCCTTACTGACTTCTTGGTTGTACGAAGTTTAGTGAAACCTTAGCAGTTGACAGGCCGTTAAACACCATTACATTATTAAATAGTGAAACTGTCCGCAGGTTGTCAACATTCATGGTGGAAACTGAGATGTAGCTGTCGTATTTTGGACAGAAACAGTGGGTGGCAGGAGGGAGCATGCGATGGGTAATTTAACGATCGGTATTCATCATCCTTACCGGTATCCCGAACGGTAACCTGTTTTATCCCTTAGGTACGTCTTTTGCATTCTTGTATGTGAGGGTTTAATCTGGTTATACCCCTAGCTACAATAGTTCGATCGCCTCCGATATGTTATATACGGCTACAATTTGACCCATTCAACAAATGTGAGCAACCGAAGTGCATACCCAAACCTAGTGTATGTATGTCAAAATTTAGTAAACTGTATATTGTATACCTTTAAACAAATAATCTTTGATGTAGAACTAGTAAATTGCCAAAAATAATAGAACATGGAAATCATTTCCCATGGAAGCCATCTCTTCTCTTGTTGTTAAACATTCAACATAACGAAATGAAGCTTTGAAATTTACATGATATACATGTAAATGTCAGATAAACACATTGGTACGGTAAAATAACCAATTTCCGCATGTGTATGTTCTTTATTAATAATGTATTGATACAGCTTTGACAGTTTTATATGGCTAACATATCAAACACGCCAGCTAACCGATTGCAAAAATCACTCTTCCATGAGTTACATTAAAGAGATGGGGTTAAATTGCTACCCTCGCGAGAGGTATGGAGCGGGGTAGCAATTTTGTTTCGAGTTATACCACGTGTATGAGCAGTATTGTGATTATTATCCTATTAATTTCAGGGGAAGGGACCAAGTGACGTTGGTGTGGTATGGACCTGGCACCTGTAGCCGATTTCATCAAAATTGCAAAGTATACTTATCTAGCAAAGTATACTTTGAGGGAGTAATCATTTATTTTTCCCGAAATGCATTATGTCATATAGAACTAACGACTGCATATATTTGATGATTAAACGTATGCAGAATTATTATACTGAATTTATTACATTATCACAGCCAAAAATGGCTGTGATAATGTAATAAATTCAGTATAATAAAAATTTAAAAAATTATCCTTAAATTGAAAATTTCTCCCTCAAAGTATACTTTGTTAGACAAGTATACTTTGCAATGTTGGTGAAATAGGCTACAGGTTGTGTAGCCGATTTCACCAACATCGCAAAGTATACTTTCCTAGCAAAGTATACTTTGAGGGAGAAATTTTCAATTTTAGGATTAATTTTTATTATACTGAATTTATTACATTATCACAGCCAATTTGGCTGTGATAATGTAATAAATTCAGTATAATAATTCTACATATTTTTAATCATGAAATATATGCATTCGTTAGTTCTATATGAAATAATGCATTTCATGAAAAATAAATGATTACTCCCTCAAAGTATACTTTGCTAGAAAAGTATACTTTGCAATGTTGGTGAAATAGGCTACTGATCTCGGTGCTGAATATATATTTATTTAGATGTAAATATTGCGTTCTGATTTGTTTTCTCCCCAATGAAGCAGGTTACACGCGGGATCAACCCCGTTGGACTTTAAATTACCATAGTTGTTGATAGGCCGTTAAACACCAATACATCAATCAATAAATCGGGCAGAAACAGTGTCGTAGGCAATACTTTTGTTTGTACATCCAAACTTTGCTCATCACCCGATATCGTCGGATCTTTACCAAACTTAATCAGTAGCTGCTTCACATTGTTGATTAACCTGTGTCATTTTGTTGCCATTGATCTAGCATTCTGAAATATAGACGACGTGTCGTAGAGTAAAATTTCGAAGTACATGTATACATTCAAATTTTGTTTATACCACCCTATCTCATTCCGACGGCACTGTCCTACTTCTTTCTAACCAGGAGATTCGGGTTTACTTCTTTCGTGAATGAAGCCCTCTCCAACGATCACATTGTGTGAGTGTACTATTTCACCAGCATTGCAAAGTATACTTATCTAGCAAAGTATACTTTGCACGAGAAATTTAAGGATACATTTATTAATTTATTTTATACTGAATTTATTACATTATCACATGTAATAAATTCAGTATAATAATTCTGCATACTTTCAATCATCAACTATATGCAGTGGTTAGTTCTATATGAAATAATGTAATTCGGAAAAAATAAATGATTACTCCCTCAACGTATACTTTGCTAGATAAGTATGCTTTGCAATGTTAATGAAATCGGCTACTGGTAGGAGCTGGGGTGGCTCATTGGTTAAATAAGGCAGTAGAATCTTAGAGCAAGGTACCTTTCGCCTTTCTTGAGATTTATGTGTTTCGTCTCTGAAATCAAAACACGTGATGCATAACACTCAAAGTCCCTGCAAAGGACATGTATTACCTTTGATCTCTCAAACCGAAAACGTGTCACTCAGTGTCTATAGCTGTGGTCTGCAAATGAAAACACGTCACCACTCAATGTATAGAGAATAGTAGGTTAGTGCCGTGAATGGGAAAAAATATCTTGCAAGGCTCAGGAAACGGGATGGGCGAGGCTCTGCCGAGCACATCCCGTTTCCGTGCCGCGCCAGATATGTTTTTCCATTCACGGCACTAACCTACTATTCTATTTATCCCGTCAACACCTATCAATGGCTGTAAAATGCAAAAATAGTATTGACTGGATATCAAAAATGTTTCACGGCACCGTGTTTCACGGCACATACGCACTGTGTTGACGGGATAAATTTGGTTATTTGGTTACTCAAACGAAATCATGTGTCACTCCAGGTCATCAACGTATTCAAATGAAAACACGTTTCTATGTCTGATATGTACGGAGCCGTACTACGGAGCCCCGGAGGGGACATGGAAAACTTTTATTTTATTCCGTTCCCACGCTTTACTAATCCGTTCCCACGCTTTTAATTCCGTTCCCACGCTTTACGAACGGAATAAAATAAAAGTTTTCCATGTCCCCTCCGGGGCTCCGTAGATATGCGCAGAAAGTGATGAAACCGATTAAAAATAACTTAATTGAGTATGAGTCGTCGCCTGAAAAACATATGGATGTGGTAAACAATTTATCCCGCAACACAATGCGTATGTGCCGTGAAACACGGTGCCGTTTTTAATATGCTGTCAATACGACATAATCACCAGACTCGGACCCAAATAAACAAAACATGCAAGTAAACATGAAAAAGTATTCCCCGTTTTTTTGCATATTAATATCTAGTGAATAAAAATATTAATTACCTAAATACAACTTTCAAATTGACATAATCATAAACGATACCTAATAATTCCATATAATTTATCATATAATATTGTCTTATAAATCGAAAAGTTGCAATTCCTTAACTACATGTAGGTTGGTCACTAAGCGCCAGTCACACACACAGGTTCTTGAAGGTTCATATTTCCATGTTTTATGGGTTATTTCGGTATATCTGGTGGTTTAGGTGCATTGTTACCAACATACAATTTACGTCACCTCCCGCGAGTTAGTACGCGTATAAGTACGGTACTTTACCGTATTTTGACAGTATTTAAGGGGATCCGAAAGTTCGGAACGGTGAACGTGTAGATAATTGACGATTTATGTCGTGTGTATAATGTGTGAGCATTAGTAGTGCACAAAAATATGTAAATTACCCCAAACCAACGAAGTCCACACAAATCTACCCAAAATCCACCAAACTATCCATATGACACCAACATACTGACCATCTGTTCAAACACCTCTGGACATATATACCAAGGATGAACGATGGCCCCGGATGCCCCCACAGGGTCCGCGTTCATCGCCAGGGCCGTCCAGTGGAAGCTGATCAAATATATACGGCGAGACTACGGTTAGCCAAGGTATAACTAAATATATATATATGGATGACTACGGTGGTCCGGGTCGACCGTAGTCTCACTACGGACGGTCAAGGTTCGTTCCGAACTGCCCCAGCAGCGCTACGGACGCACTACAGTGCTGTCCCGGTCGTCCCGGTGCCTCTGTGGTGTCGCACGCCAAGGACAGCCGCGGCCGTAATAGTTCGGGGGTCTCCGCAGAGTATGTTTTGGCCCCTCCAATAATTGCACGAAATTGTGTGTATGTATCGTCATTTATACTGTTTATACTGCAAAACTATAGTTCGATCAATTTTAGGCCTATGCTTTTTACAAATCTCAGGTGTTACCGGCGTCCGTACGTCCAGCACATGAAAGGAATACAAATAGTCTTGATATTTTATCGGAGAATAAAACATATATGTTTATTATATATGTACATTTGTTTGACATTGAAACACAATGGAAAGTAAATTGTCAATATTTCACCATATTGATCAGTGCCAGAATTACTTTTCACATTGTATAATAGTTCCTTCTAAATCCATCAGTAATTTGTTTACTTCATTGATAGTTTGTATATTTTTAGGCGCATCTTAGTTGTGAGTGATCTACATATATTATATAAATGTTATTTGATTTGTATGTGGATATAATTGCCACTCGTTCCGACTAAAGTCGCACAATATCGCATGCTACGTAGCTCGTGCATATATATATCCACATATAGAAAACATAATAACCTATAAGTACTATAATTATATCTATAAACGAACTCCGTCATTGTGATAATCATTGTAAATGTATGAGGCTTTTGATTGTATGAAGATTTTCAAAGGAAATTATTTCCTGTCAACACAATGCTTCTAATTTTAAATCATCAATTATGAATAAAGATGAATATCGTTTTTGACGGCCGATGCGTGCACATGTATCACATTTCCTGAAGAGGGGTCGTCGCGTGTAACACAGCAGTAATATCTGTTTGTCAGAAGTTGAAAACATGCCAAACACGTGTACGTCGCTTGTATTGTTTCGGTATCGGTGTGCCCTTCGTTCGCGGCTGGCAGCATGCTCAATACACGGTCTACATTTGGATGTATTCAATACTGAGACTTAGAGAACAAAACTAGCCAACATATAAAAGAAACGCATGTAGGACATGTTTTATCCAACAGAGTTATACACACGTTTAACAATTACAGTTTCGTATAAATCAACTGTCGATGTAAAAGGGACAATAAACTATGTGATATTTAAATGTGTTTTCCCAGACCTGGGTTGTCATGTCCGCATGATTGCAACACGCATCCACCTTTATGAGGTAGGGTCGATCATACACGGAGAATTAGACTAAATAGAGAGGTGTGATTATTTAACTTTTATCTAATTACCCGTAAGTTTTCCGCCGCCAGATGGGCACACCTGCATATTGTTTTATATACGAATTGTCTTGAGAACGACGTGAGCAGTTGTCCAAGGGAGATAACGTGACCAGTGGTAAAAAAAAAGGCAAAAAAAAGAAACTACGTTCTTTGTTGCCGATTTATTAAACACAGTTAGATATTCATACATCGTGAGGAGTAGTATATAGGGAGTCAAAATGATACCACCTACGGTGGTATCATTTCCACCCCCATATACTACTCCCACCACCCCCTAAAAATCAAAAATTGGTTAACGAGGAAATTGTCTCCCACCAACCACGAAAAATCTAAAATTGGTGTCATAAATACATCATGTTGTTTCACGTCCAATTGAACAGATAAAACTATAGTACTAAAAAGGATTTATTTTTGTCTCGTTGTCATAAATACATCATGTTTTTTTCACGTCCAATTGAACATATAAATTTAATAGGTTATAATAAAATATTATAACAAAATGGATAATAAAATACACAACGAATTGGACGTTTGTAATGAATTGGATGAAGAATTTTACGCTGTTGTTTCTACAGTATTAAAACACGGTAAAATGACAATACTATGTGGTATCGAATACATGAAATATCAGAGTAATTTATTACGCTGCGATAAAAACGTTGCATTTACAATATTAAACCGGCAATTATGTCGCCGGTATAAGTATCAAATTTATGTAATGAAGCGACTAAATAGGATCGGAGAAACACTACCGAAACATTATCAAACTAATTTTATAAAACAGTTTAAAATCAAAGATTCGTTTACGGATATGCGTTTCTACGATATCACTTTTAACGAAGAAATTGGAAAATTATTATTAGAAATTGGAAATTGAACAGAAAAAAAAACAACTATTAGAGAAAATGGATAATACAATACAATTGGAATTGAAATATTTTAATGCCTGTGTTGAAGAAATTTACGAAGCTTACGGGGGTTATAATCCTATATATAAATTCTATAAAATGAGAACACTAGGCGATATCGAATACATGAAATACCAGCGTAATTTATTACGCTCCGATAAAAACGTTGCATTTACAATATTATACCGGCAATTATGTCAACTATACAATAGGCAAATACAAACATTAAGACGGATAATGCGTATCGGATATGAAACTAAGGTGTATTATATAAAATTGTTAAAACCCAACGATTCGTTTACGAACGTACATTTCTACGATATCGCTTATAAAGAAATTGAAAAATTAATTATTGAACAGCAATGTTGATGCTAAGACAAATAACATCATGACAACGGTCGGAGTTGTCTGCTCATTTTTTTGTAAACTGGTAATTTATTTTTCATCAACCTCAAGCGGCCGGAGTTGTCTGCTCATTTTTTTGTAAACTGGTAATTTATTTTTCATCAACTTCAAGCGGCCGGAGTTGTCTGCCCATTTTTTATTTTTTTTTTTAAACTGGCAATTTATTTTTCATCAACCTCAAGTGGTCGGACTCCGAACGCCGTTGTCAAGCAGTTGTTTACCATAGCGACCACATTTGTAGGGATAGAAATAAATAAATAAAAATGTTTAGCTCCAACCGCGGCGCGAACCCACGACCCTCGTCTCTATAGAGTATCGCCTTAACCCACACGACCATATAGGCTGTTATGATAAACATTACCTAGTGTTGTACAATTATCAATTACGACAATGTTTCAATTATTACACGGGTTATGAACCATGCGTAAATTGATAGCCAAGGTAAACAGAGCCGAGTGTATCATTTACACAGACGGTGTGTACAGTGTAATCCTCGACTGAATTTGTAATTCTCAGTGAAAAACACATGTTGTATAGGTATGTAAATTTGTTTACTGCACCAATATAATAAATAATTTTGAAAAAATTAGGAAAATTATAAAATTAAGAAAATTAGAAAATTAATTATTTTTTAAAAAATTATTTTATAAAATATCACAATGGTGCTGTCACATTTCCTCCGACTTTATTTCCAAGTTTTACCCTAAATTTATCCCAATCAGTACACTCAATTTTGGGCATGGTGGCGCGCGCCTTGATTCTTATATCATTTTTTAATTCTTCATATCTCCCCATTTCTTCCACCACGGATTCAAACTCTAAATTTGATATTTTCTTATCGGCCAACGCTTTGGACACCATAACGTCGATGCTATTTTTCTTAGACCTAGCGAGAACGGATATTCTATCATGTTTTCTACTTTTTTTCTCGAGTTTTCCACCCGCCGCCCTAATTACCATACAAAGTGTTCCAGATAAAACGGTAATTCCACTCAAAACCCCTGCAAGTGGAACCATTACAATTGTAGATAGCGTTGCAGCAGTCCCCGCCCCACACAACACAGAAACACTTGCCAGAACCGTACTAGATGCTTCAGCTATGTTTGCCACGCGCTTATATTTGTTAGCGTGTCTTTTTCTATTTGCACATTCTCTAACTAAAATATCCTGCATAGCGACGATATTATTCAACCTAAAATCTGAACTTCTTTCGTTAATTGGATATAGTGTTGGTGGAGTGGTATTGAGAGTTGGATACAGTGTTGGTGGAGTGGTATTGAGAGTTGAATATAGTGATTCGTTCATAGTTAAATTTTACAAATTTATTTCAATATATTAGTATTTACACAATAAGTTCAATTAACAATGAGACAATAGTGGAAGAACTCTCTGGGTCACCGATTTTCGTAACAAAGTTAATAACACTGCTTTGGGAAAGTCTAATTCGATCATTACCGGCGAACGAAACAATCGTCGAACTATCTCCAGAGATTTTAGTGACTCCAATCCCCCGTTCTTCCCCATCTACTACAATATTTATCGCGACCGCGCCCACAGGTTTACCACTACCATTAACCGAGCAGACCGCCATTTGGATAACTTCACCTGCAGCTGTCATAGTGTATCCCCCATATTTATTACTCGCTTTGGCACCGAACGAATATTCATAGTGGCCCTCAACCAATGGGCCCCGCTTCTCAGCCCAAACTGTTATGACACGTTTTGGCGTTTTCATTGTTTTCACTATTCCGGCAAGCGCCCTGTTTGCGTTATATGCCTCAGTACGAATCTTATAAGAGGCCTCCTCAAGAGCTTTGGTCGCGGCTATACGATCATGTCTCAGTTTATTGGAAACTTCGTTTATTTTTCCATCTAGTTCGGTAAGTGCCGCTTCTCTGCTGAGAGAGTCCTCTAAGCGCAACGCATCATAAGCCCCCGTAATGGTCGCCTGGTGGCCTTCTAGGGCTTTTTCAACACCCGACCGGGCATCTTTTTGAAATTCAGTTATTTTTCCGTCTACTTCGGCAACCGCCGCTTCTCTGTTGAGAGAGTCCTCTGAGCGCAACACCTCATAAGCCTTCGCAAAGGGCCGCCTGGTTGTCTTCTCTTGCTTTCTCAACCCACAACCGAGCCTCCTTTCGAAATTCGGTTATTTTTTCGTATATGTCAGTAAGTGCCGCTTCTCTGTTGAGAGAGTCCTCTGAGCGTAACGCCCCATAAGCCTCCGCAATGGCATCCTTATGGTCTTCTCGGACCCCCTTCAACAACCCCCGACCTGGTCTCTTTCAGAAATTCGGCTATTTTAACCGTCTTTTTGTTTTTCGGTAAGTGTCGCTTCTTTACTGTGAGAGTTCTCTAAGCGCAACGCATCATAAGCCTCCGCAATGGCCTCCTCAAGGTTCGACTGGTGGTCTTCTCGGACTTTATCAATACCCGACCGGGTCTCTTTTCGAAATTTGGTTATTTTTTTTATCTAGTTCAGTAAGTGCCGCTTCTTTGCTGAGAGAGTCTTCTAAGCGCAACACCCTATAAGCCTCCATAAGGTCCGCCTGGCATCTCTAATGAGAGAGTCCTCTAAGCGCAACGTAAGGGCCGCCTGGCGGTCTGCTCGGACTTTATCAATATCCGACCTGCTCTCTTTTCGAAATTTGGTTATTTTTTTACCTAGTTCGTTTAGTTCCGTTTCTCTGATGAGAGAGTCCTCTGAGCGCAACACCTTATAAGCCGCCTGATCTTTCTCAATATTCGTTCGGGTCTCCTTTCGAAAATCTATTATTTTCCCGTCTAATTCAGTAAGTGTCGCTTCTCTGGTGAGAGAGTCCTCTAAGCGCAACGCATCATAAGCCTCCGTAAGGTCTGCCTGGTGGTCTTCTCGGACGTTCTCAATACCCAACCGAGCCTCCTTTCGAAATTCGGTTATTTTTTTACCTAGTTCGTTTAGTTCCGTATGCGTTTCTACACGACTTTGTGTATTCACAACCAGGGCATCTTCCCTAAGTTGTGATAGTAGACTCTTGTGAATCTCGTCCGTGGCCCTCGATATAGTTCTATTGATCAAGGCCTTTGTTTTTTGGGTAGTTAAAAAGTCGCCCTCTGTCGGGATGAATCCCCCTTCTGCCGGTTCCAAATTCTTTGAATTTGTCACCCAATCGGAAGAACTACCTGGTCCGTATATACTCATTCTTAATTTTTTCAAAATTATTAATTATAATATTGGGCACCTATACTCAATTGGAAATTTCGAGAACTACCGAAATCGGGTAATAGTTATTCAACTTTCTCGCTTGAGCATCGAGAATAGAGACCGTAAATTCGTGGATATGTCCCGATTCCAAAACTTTCATCTCGGGGTGTGGGAAGTCTAAGGTCACAGTCTCGCCATAGAAACAGTCGCTGGCGGGCACAGTTTTCAGTAATGTGCTGGGGGATTCGTCTACCGTGTTGTACGATGTGTTCACCCGATCCAGGTGCACCCTGAGAGTTTTCGTGAAGGTGAAGTCCACCGGATTATCACCGACGTACTCACCCGGGGTAAACACTCCTTTGTTTGAGGAGTATGTCTCTCTAAATCCGAGTTGAATACCCCAACCCGGCCGGGGAGACCACTACCTTATTATCAGTGCTGATGGTCATTGTTGCGAGCCCGGTAGCCTTCGATACTGTGAGGTTGATTATACCGTCAAGCTCTGAGTTGACAAAATCTTTGAGCTGTCTTATTCCCCACAGTCCGTGAGGCAGCTTTACACCTAATTGTTGTCTATCCTTCACATAGTAAAACCCTTCGCTCTTCCCCACATTCTGCCATCCAGCCGTGAAGGTGATTGATCTAAGGCCTACCCGCCGTTTTCCGCAGCAGTTGTCTATTCATTTTTGAAGTTCACAACTCCCTTTTTGAACATTAGTTATAGTAGCAAACATAATAATATCTTTCAATGGATACCAAAGCATTTAGCTTTAACTCTAATGTAAAGTACGCGGTCGGAGGTAAATACACACAAAAAGACGTTGTTAACCCCCCAACCCCCTTGTACACCCAACCGTAACGGTTTTAGGACGGGGACAGTGGCTTTGCCACCAACTTCCCCGACATCTTTGAACAATATAGACTGCCCAAGGATTAGTACGATGGAGGCGGTAAACGGTGGAAAGCAACACCGATGCAGTTCTGGCAGAACCAAATAAATTTCGCTGTATGGTGCGCAACAGCCGGGTGTGGAGTTTCACATAAAGACCATCTGACATCCAAGAATGTCATGCTCCGAAGTGTCTACAACTTTCACGCGTATTATACTATTAGGAGGATTCTCAAAGAACTAGGTATTTCACTACCTCAAGACGACGCCTGGAATCCCATTTCCAACGCATACGACCGTATGGTGTTTGAAAGAATGTGTAACGAATTTAACGTTTCATAAGACGCGGACTGGAGACAGAAAGCATTTCCTACCAGCACCGGCCTCGGGGACGTTCTCATTCGGGGCCAGTCCGGTAATTGGACGCAGACTGATTTTAGACACGATCACTCCGGTGACCACATCGTCAGTCGGAACGCCGGGAATTTTGACCCCGCGATGATGACTTTCGGGCCGGAAGTGTCTGGAGGTCGGCACTGCGGCGTGTTTTCTTGTAAAATGTTACCTCCGAAACGGGCTCACGTCGATTACATACAGCAGGCTGCTGAGGTTCAGAACGTGGGGTACATTTATGTTAGATACGGGTCTAGGGTTCACTAGCAGGCCGGGGTTACTCGCGTCAACGACTCCATTCGTACGTACGTCTGGGCCATCCTCGGCGCACAGAAGCAAACTCGCAGTTCTATACTGGGCACGGGGGGAACAGCGTTTGATGCACAAAAACAATTCTTGGCACTTGTAGAGGACGCCATCTCAGCTAGGGTGGACCTGGAGAAGGCGATTCAGAATTATCAAGACGTTTTGCAGAATGCCAGCACCCCAGTAGACTATGTATTTGGAATAGGTCTTTATATGGCACCGAGCAATATGATACTACGAGACGACCCGGTTGACGGTTACAATAATCAGATCGTAATCGCCACCGCTAATCAAAAAATCGGCCACAACGGTAACGTGAACACGGATATCATCAAGCGCACCCCCAACATGATCGGGTTCACCCAATCTGCGATTGGTGTTGATGTTGAAAATTCAAATAAATTTGAAAAAGATTTCATAAAACCCCCAATTCATCCAATCGTGCCTGGATTGGATACACCCACCCCAATTCGTAAATTGGATGCACCATCGAGTCCCCCTAATCCAATCGTAATTGGAACACCAATCGAGATTGGAAGCACAACACACGAGGAGGAGAAATTAGGGCTCGTCATCGCCCTCGTGGCGATCGGATTATTTACGCTTTGGTTGTAGGAACTCTCTGGCAGAGAATAATAGGAGACCGGCGATTGCTACGATTAAAGCCCAAGTATTATTGGCGAGCCATCCGACCGTTTTTGATAATATAGATAACAAGAAGGAGAGGAGACCCCCGATCAACCCAGGCAGCGCGGCAGCCAACTTTCCTGCTAATTTAGCCAGTAGATTGGCGAGGGCTTTTAGTTGTTTTTTTATCCATTCTTTTACCCCACCGGATGGATCTGGTGCTGGTGCTGGTGCTGGAGCTGGTGCTGGAGCTGGTGCTGGAGCTGGTGCTGGTGCTGAACCACCCGTGATAGATAGAACTAGAGACGATATAGATAGAATTAGGGTCGATATAATCATGCTGAAAGCCGCGATGACGGTTATTATCGTGACGCCCTTCTCTCTGAACAGAGTGCGAATACGCGCACCGAGTGTAGTGTCCTCGTGCACGACCCTCGAGATTGTTTCGCGGCTCCGACTTAATTGGCCGGAAAGCGTCTCACGGTTAGTCGAGGCAGCCTCCAATCGAGCTTCTCTTTCGTCCCGCAACGACAGCAGGAGTTTGTTGATCCGATCGGTAGATTCTCTATTGCCCCGTGCTTCCTTTATTTTTCTTTCTTCTAGGAGCCGATAATGTTTGTCCCAGCTCTGAGAGATTTGGGAGAGGTTAATTGACTAAGATTCGCCCCCGAGTTGTTTGCAGAACCTTATCGAGTCCCCGGAGTTCGCGAAGAGGTAACGGTGGGTCAAAATTCGTGCCGTTTATTTCGTTGACCGTGGTTTCAATCGTGTTGAATAGCGTCGGTGGCTACGCGAGGGATCTCACTGAGCTCGATCGTTTCTATAGTGGCGGCCGTCTTCGCCAGCGTTTTGTCGGTAGCCTGAAAGGTTTTTATTATTTTTGTAGGCAGCGGCGCCTGAATGTCGTCGAGCACTCCGAGAGCTCGAGCGAGGAGTGTTCCATATCGCTTCAATGAAGAGGGTCTGAGGAACTTGTTTGGGTGGTTCTTGTACGTCAGCAACTTCCAGGTGTTGCCCATTTAACCCACAGGTCTCCTCTTTTAGTGCTGCGGAACTCCAACGTGGTATTGATGCCGTGTTTAGACACTATACTCTCCCACCGTTTCATCAGAGTATTCGTTTTCTCGATAGACGCCAGCTCATTCTTGGAGATCCCCTCAGGAATCTTGGCACCGCCCGCCCATGCCGGAGTTTTGGATTTGGCCTCCCACGTTTCGAAATGTCTACTCGCCTCGGGCCGGTGCTCTATGAAGGCCGTTTCGTCCTCATCATCGAAGTAGTCATCACCGTCCAAGCCCTCTCCGCGGCTATATGGATAGGTATCATCAACATAATCATCATCATAATCATCATCATCGAGGTAATCGTCTCGGTCGCCCGTAGTGCGATCGAATTCGTCCATGCCAATATCGAGACCAGCCATCTTTAATAATTATTATTATATTAAAGACAAAACAATACAGGTTTAATAGTTTCAATAAAATTAATTATGTCTTCGAGTCAATACGGTCGCAAACTCAATCCATACCGCAGACTGCGTGAGCCCCTCGGGGCAAAAGGCGTGAGACAGAGTGTCGTTATTACGAACAACCCATCGACGATCGACCAGAACCAGCAGCTCTTGGTCCGCTTCCCCAACCTCGGAGCTAACGACGTCATTGTGCCGGGGACTGTTCGCCTCGCTTTCACTATTTCGCTGACGTCGACGGACGCGGACCGAACCGTCGTTCAGAACCTTGGTCGCGCCATAGTCAAGAAGACTATGATAAAGATTTCTGGTAATGAGGTGATGTCGATCGACGACAGCGACGTCTACCATTGCTATCAGGACCTGTGGAAGACGGCACAAGAGTGCGAAAACGCCGTCTATCAGGGTATTGACACAGCAAAAATAAGAACGTAACCAGACTTAGAATCGGGCTGCTAACAAGGCAGATAACAACGCGAGTGACAATGCGGTCCGCGGGCGCCTTACCTGGCAATCCGCGTTCTACATTCCGCTCGACTTTGAGTTGCTGGAGAGTCACATGCCCTACTATCAGAGCGCTTTGGCTGACCGCCTCGAATACGAATTAACGTTCAACGACTACGGCCGAGTTATCATAGCCAGCGACATGTTATCGACGTATACGATCGATAATGTTTCGCTGGAGTACGACATGGTCACGATGCCCGAACTTGCGCGATTGATCAGAACCCAGTACGCCGGGTGCGTTGCCATACTTTACGACCGAGTTCTTCGCCATCGCAAGATGACGAAAGACAAAGGCGACACATTGTGGAATATTAACGTCAACGTACCCGCCCGCTCGAAGAAAGGTATACTGATGCTGATACTGATGCTGAGGAGGCTCGGTTCGCGTTTGGTGTTAGAAAAACCGACAAATTCTATAACTCCAAAATCACGAAGGTAGAGGTGACGATCGAGGGAGTACCCAATCAACTCTACAGCGCGGGTCTTCGCGCGCACCAACAGTGGGATGAAGTAAGAAAGCAGTTTGCTGCCGGCTCTAAGCGCTCTCCGGAGGTTGCAGCAGTTGCCAAAGACCTGCAGCTCTCGGCCGTCTCCCTCGCGGAGTTTCTGAATACCAAATACGCGCTATGGCTAGACATGCGAGCCAGCGACGACGACCAAATACACGGTAGCGGACGCCAAGTTGAGAACGCTAGCGAGGGTGTGACGATCCAGATAACCAAAGAGGCGGATGGAAATGGGCCATTGAACGTGTACTTATATATAATTACAGACGCACAACTCAACATCGAAGATGGTCGATACGTATCAGCGATCTACTAAATCTAACGATTTATTAATAAAAAAATCATCCTAAAGAATTAATTAAGAAATCTAGCAATCAATACCAATTCACGATTGGAGATGCTCACTCTGCCATAATATGTGGGCAGACAGGATGTGGAAAAACGGTTTTCATCCTCGACTTGCTCGAGGAGTCCTACCGCGATGGCTTTCGTCACATTGTGATCCTGTGTCCCACTGTGCGGCACAACGATACTTATCAGCGGCGCCCGTGGATATGGACCGACCCTGAGGTATACGTTATTGACCCGGGTGATAGGCTTCACGATTGGTTGCGTGGTTTATACCAAAGATTCCAGGGTGAGCCCACCCTATGCGTGATTGATGATTGCTCAGCCAAGGCGGCGATGACCAAAAAGAAGGACATGCTCTCTGAGCTCGCATTTTCTGGCCGCCATGCTAGGCAAAGCGTATGGATATCCACTCAAAAGTACAACGCCGTCCTCAAGGATCTGCGCGAGCAAACGAAATGGGTCGCCCTCTTTCACTGCAAGGACCGAGACTCATTCGATGACTGTCTTCGAGAGAATGACGTTATCCCAACGCGCGAGGAGCGCTGGAGGTTCGACAGATGCTTTCGGGAAAACTAAGCACGCCAAGCTTTTGCTAAAGACTGATCAACCAACTGCTTACGAAGTTATCAATTAATTAATTAGCAATTACTTAACGCTCGTTAGTAATTGCCGAGTAAATGCTTAACAATGCTTAGCAATTGCTGAACAATGCTGAACAAATGCTTAACAAATGTTGAACAAATGCTGAACAATGGTTAACAATGTTAACAATTTGGTGCTCCGCTGCGAGCTTTGTTGCGAGCGTAATGGTGATCATAAGTATCGGGTGGTGCGCTTGGCAATATGTTAAAGTGATGAGACTTGTTAGAATAGTTAAATTACTAATTTTGAAAAAAATGAACTGCGACAAACTTCTCGATCAGCTAATGGAAGAAACCTCAACTCCGACTGCCAACAATAATGATCCGACAGAGCAATCGGAATCGGGGATTGGTATTGGGTTGAGTGCAACGACTCCGAATGAAAATGAAAATGCGGCGCGACGAGAGCTGCTAGCTGCGCTGGTTGCTGGGGGACAATCGGAGCATTATCTCGGTAGGCGTCTCTCAGTTTTTCAGGTGGATAAGATGTCAGATGCGGAGATCGATAAAATGTATGCGCGATACGAATCCAAATTGGGAGCAGAGATGACAAAAACTCTTGGATCGGCGGCTATTCATTTGTACGCTACCACCGTTAGTATACTTCTCCCTATACCAAACACCGAAGGGTTGATTCACGATCTAGAGACTGACCCTTTTATAGGACACACTCTTAGAACAGCCTGCTGCACAATTTATCACAAGTTTGGAATGTACTTAGCTCCGCTGACAACCGCGTTGACCACGGGTAAACACTGTCAATTTGGACATATATGCCCACAAACTATAAGCCCTGAAAATGATGACACAAGACACACCCACGAGAGTGACGGAGTTGAACCAGATTGCTCGAACACAATCGAACCAGAGTGTTACTCCGCCACTGGATGACATACCGCATATAAAAAATCCCAAAAGACAGGCAGCTGGCGGGCGGCGGCTGCCACCCGAAAAGTTAAACAAGATAAAATACTCGCCGAGCTTCGAGAGGCTAAACAGTCGTTGCAATCGGGGACGGAGACAGCAAAACATCTGAAGACAGAGTTGAGTACAACAACACCCCCAATTCACGAATTGGAAGCACACTCAACACCCAATCGAGGTTGGGCGAATCCGATTGAACCCAAATTCGTGAATTGGAGTTGGTTGTTGGTGGTGGTCTGGCAGTTGTTGGTGCCCTGTGCGTGTGGAAATACCCCATATTATCGAAAAAACAACCAGCCAGTGTTCAGAAGAAAGTTACGAAACACCAATCGCGATTGGATGCGCCCCATTTAAACATTGATCGCGACCCCTTTTATATGCAATAATTATAACAATGGCTGAACAAGATGGTAAAATGTTAGTGAATGCGCTTTATCACGCTGTGGTGATATCGGGTTTCAGTATCGGGTATGCTCGACTATCAAAGATGGCCCTAGGAGGAACCGCTCCCAAATTGGACTTTACTGTGAGAGACGTAGGGCTCGCGACCTTAGATGTAGCGGCCGCAGTTTGGACCCGAGATTATCTAACTTAAAGCTGGAATTCTACCAGTTAATATATGGAAATAAATGGCTTCAATCGCAGTAATAGTAGGTGGTGCGCTTGTAAACGCATTGGCGTTCAGCCGTAGCAACTTTATATTCTCTAAAATGAAAAGCTCGAACGTGGATGAGGAGCGTAAGCGTCATGATTTAGCTGTAGAACAACTCAATAGCGCAAAGGAAGCGTGGTCGAAAAAACGAACCGCCCATTTGGACTGGGTCAATGAAGAGCTTCGCCGCGAAAATCACGCCGCGCAAACTTTTCAGAACGTTGAAGAAGCCAACCGCGAGTACGCGCTGGCATATCCGCACAAAAGTCTCGATCCAATGGATCGCGAGCCACAACTTTCAGATTTCTATGTACCGTCAGAGGCCCAAAAAGATCGTGAGATCGCGTTCATCGTCGTGGGAATGGGTGTGGTTGGGCTCGTCGGCTACTATATTTAATCGAGATTTTAAATTAATTAATTAAAACCTTTTTTTTTTTATAAATATATATATATAGAACGATGTTAGTTGACGAACTTTATGACGCTATGATCGATGTAGGCTACACTGCCCAAAAACATCGTTTACCTGGTGCAAAGAGTATGATTCGTCTGGCCCAAGATTGTCTCGAGACGTGGCGCGAGGACGAAAAAGCGGCCACCCTTTTCGCAAAGCGGAGGTTAGATTCCTCCGAGTTAGATTCCCCTCTCCTGTTCCAACCCAAACGCGATTGGGGCTGCAGCGAAACTTCCAACAAAGGTTTATTATTAACGACGCAGTTACCGGACGAACTGGCGAGGGCATGTTGGAGATTGTCCGATATATTAGAATACTTCGCATACGATGAACACGCGCAAACTTGATACCAAATCCTCGGTTCGCTTAGCGCGCAAGCTGTCGAATACATACTATAGCCCATGCAGCTACTGGAAGGGACTCGCGGCCATCAAGAACCTCGCGGCGGCGACCAAGGTTTCAGAAAACGCTGTCAAGGAATGGCTTCAAGAAGCAGCCATCTGGCAGATCTATTTACCCGCGCCTCACAATATTCCGCGCCCGAAATTCGACGTGCCGTACCGAACCAGTTCACCAAGCGGACCTCCTGTTTTCTACTACTCACGATCGCGTCGGTCGCAAAACGTACAAGTACGCTCTGACAATCGTTGACGTAGCGAGTCGTTATAAGGGGGCTGAGCCCGTTGGCCACTAAAGAGTCTAAGGAAGTGGCGAGGCTCTTTCCCGATATATAAGAGAGTCCTCTCAAATGGCCGAATCTTTCCCAGGTCGATCCCGCCGCGAGTTCATGGGCGCAGGGTCTCTCATCTATTGTCTAAGCATAAAAGTTTCTATCAGAACGCGGCCCGCTGTCAACATCCACCAGACCAGGGATCGTGGACGCGTTTCAATCGAACCCTGCTGAGAGACTGTTTCGGACACCAATACACCAAAGAAACTTGTAGACCCTCATTCGCGATCGACCGAGTGGGTGGCCAGACTGCCCGCCGTGGTCTCCGCACTGAACGGAGAGGTGACCAGATTGATAGGTAAGAAGCCTGTAGATGCATCAAGTTTAAAATGGTGACGAGCAGCCCTCTGCCGTCTCGCGCGGGAGACCCGTTGGTTTAGAGGAGCAGCGGCCTTCCATCAGATATTGACGTCGGTTACCTCTATCAACCGGGAGAGCTCGAGGTGGCAGCCTGGCCGCGAACTGATCCCTGTGGTCTCTAATGTATAATCATCTAGATCGATTCTATTAACAAACCTGATGAGCCGTGCTCTACTATTTGGATGATGGGGCCATCTCGAGGGTTTTGTTCGCGAAGAACCTTCTTATGGTTGCCTTCTGACACCCAGCTACCCCCGGATCGTCAGATTCTTTAGAGATGTTTCTGTATGTTATTCCGTCTGGTAACACGCGTCTTTTATCGTAGGTATGCCGAGAGTCAATTGTTTGTTGACAGTACGTTTTCATAACGCCGTCTTTCATTTTAAATCCTCTATTTTGTGCTACATCTATAATGTGTTTTTCCATCTTCTGTATTTTTCACTTAGTACTCGTTTATATCTATCCCAATTTAAATAGTTAGTTCTCTTGGACATTCCTTTCGCAGAGTTTTTATTAATTTTAATTTGTTCCAAATATCTTTAGTGAAATTAATTTTTTCTACGAAATAACACTTACTAGATAACGCTATCGCCCTATCCGCGCTAAATTCCATTTTGAAAAGTCCGGGCTCTCTTTCGCTCCATTTATCCCAAGCCAACCATTTATTTTTTTCTTTTTCAAACTCGTCTAGTAAGTTAGGTCTAATCAATTCCTCTATCGTTTTTCCACTAACTCCTATATACATACTATCTGTATCCATCTGTATTAATTCAAAGTCTTCTCTTTCATCTCCTCTTGTTCGGCCAGTATCGTTTAAATATTTTAACATGTGTGTGGGAACTTCATCAACCTCTACTTCTCTGTTTATAAATATTGGGGACATTTCAGAAAACTTATGTTTTAAGTTGTGTGGAACTTCTATATCCACCTCCGCAAACCCAAACCAGTCTCCAGATAAAACTCTTTTACAAAACTTTTTAATAAATTTAGGGTTATGTGGGTATCTATATGGTGTATAGTTTCTCTCCCACACGGCATCTCTTTATTTAACGTAGATAAATATAACGCGTTTTGCATCGTACCCAAAACAGCCTTGCAAGGTTTGTTAATTCCTGTGGAATTAGATCTAATATTTGAAACACCAGCTTCTGCATATCGTGTAAATACTATTGATGGACCGCCAACTAGAGCGTCCTTCATCATTTCGTATGTTTCTTCTTTTGGTGCATATAGAGCATCCTCCGGTATAATCGTCTTTGAAGATTTTTGTTCTTTAATGGTTCCTCTCAATAAATATTGTATAGCTACTCCAGGTAGTGTTACCGCATCTTTGAAAATATCCACACCTCTGTGTTTATAAAATTCACACATTTTTTTCCACCGCTTCTAGGAACGGTGCTACATCTAAATCGTTATAATATTTCAACCAATCTCTGAAAGTTTTCATATTATTTTCTTCGAAAATTCTACGACATTTACTTAATTCTGTTTCATCTATTAACATTTTCCCAGATAGTTTGGAATACCAATTCTCTATATCCGGTAGGTCCTGGGTAATCCAGTTTGTCTGGAGAATCGAACCACTCATAAGGAAAGAAAGATTTCTGTCATTTGCATTCGTAGGCTTTTATCCAACTATCATAACTTACACCAGGTCCTAGATAAAGTATTACATCAAGAAATCTAAACTCTGGAGTAAATAGAAATATTGTTGCGTTTGCACGTTTTCCGACCATTACTTTCTTTGTTTGTTGATGCCAGTTCGCCTACTAGGTATTTCTTTATTAAGTTTATATCGTACTTACTGCTGTTAAAACCTATAACCGGTACTTGCTCTATCCACTGTTCGATCTTGGCGATTTGGTTTTTACGTAAATGTTCTGTATTAAACCTATATCTTGACCACACTTCTTCTCTTATAGCTTTTCCCCTGACTTTCAAATCTTCTACGAATTTTTCTATAAGTTTTGCGGGATCTTTATCACAAATATGAGTTACTGTTCCTGAGAAATTATCTCCTATACTAACGCTTACCGGAACGTGCTCGGCTTCGTACTCTAGATTATTACCGAGAGTTTCAAATCTGGGTTGAGATATGCCTCAAAATCGTATACTATCTGATATGGATAAAGAGTAGTGTCGCAACCGATCTTTATGTCTTTACCAGTTCTTTGAAATTCGCATTCCCACATAACTACTAGGTTGAATTCTTTGCTTTTTCTAATAAATGTATCTCTTCTCATAGTGGATGCGCGTTCTTCTTTTCTATTGCTTTGCATGAATCTCACACCCGTGCCAGTAACAGCCGTGATATTGATATACGGTATTGGTTTCTGGACAGTATCCATCTACTGGAGCTCCTAAAATCCATCTTTCACCCCCGTGTCCACACTGTTCGTGGTGAATGTGAATTCCCTCGCGCTTTTCCACAGAGTACATCCAATCGATCGCCCCATAACTGTTAGAACTTTTTGGTATTAACGCTTTCTCGAACGACGAACGCGGGCGCTCTAAATACCATCACATATTACTTTTGTCTCACCTCTCATACATTTTGGTCCGTGTCTCTTCATATTACTCGCTTTTGTGAATCTCTGTTTACAATTCTGGTAGGCGTAAGTTTTAGATAGGTTTTTAAGGTTTTTTATCAGAAATGCGTGATTATTAAACAGTCCTATTGTCATTGGTTTATTACCTATTTCATTATAGTGTGCTGGTACCTTTTTCAACCACCATACGTCATATTTGGTCGGTTGATATACTTCAATACCTACCCTAAAAACCTCTTCAACCTTTTTTTAGATCTGAAAAAGGAATTGGTGAAACAACATTACTACCGAAATATTGCTTACTAAGTTCTTCCGCTTTTTCTGTACATCTGTCAGGTCTGATCTTTTTATCAAGGTGCATAGCTAGACACCTGAACAGACAAAGATCGTCATTATACTTATCTAAATAATACATACCTTTTCTATTCCTCAACCATTCTGGAAGTTCTCCTCCTGCTGCTTCTTTGGATTGTAGTCCCAAATCTATTCCCCTACTACCCTGTATTAGCTTTACAAAAACCTCTACCCATCTTACAAACTTCCACTTTGTATTTGGTCTGTCTATTTTATCGGACATTATTCGTGTTTGCTCCTTATCTGACATCCATTTTTTAACGGTTTTCATTGATGATAGTGGTTCGCTACCACCGAGATTTTTATGAAATATTAGAGTTTTAGGTTTTCCATTTTTAATTTCTTCCATATGTTCTAGCTTGTAAGAATATGAATATCTCAAATAAAAATTTGTTGTTAGATACGGAGCGAGTTTATCGGACATGCGTTCGGACTCGTTGATGTCAATGTTTTTACGAAAGGATAATGTAACTACCCGTCTTCCATTTTCTACCTTTTCCAATGTTTCATCGTGAGCCCCAATATTTCTTCACCTTTTTCCACTATCGCGCGAACTATAGATCTTTTATTTGGTATTTGGTCACCTGTGTGTCTAATTTGAGACAAATTATTTGTGCTTGAAGGTAATTCTTTAGAATTAATTACATTAGCCCTTAGCTCCGCAATACTTTCTTTTGAATTCTGTTACCAACTTCCTCCGCTAGTGAGAGGTCTTTAAATGCCCCTCTTTTATAGGCGCGGGTAAACCGCTTCATAAACGCCTCATTCTTTGTGGCATTTATCAGCTTTGTCAACCCCCTAACTCTCAACCGTGTACTATAAGTAATCCCTAGAGATTCGGCTTCTCTTCTCAAACTTTCTATTTCTGGCGTTATCATATTTTCTGTAATATACTTTTGTATAACCTATAAAATTTATCTATTCAATTGGTCGTGAAAACATTAAGTTTTTTTTTACGTCCAATTGAATATAAACATATACATATATAATGGAGTGTGAGACTTGTTGTAAAACGTTTACGCGTAAAGACTATCTACGAAGGCATCTATCGAGACGTAGAAAGTTTCCTTGTGCCCCCCCACAATTTCAATGTCCCAGATGCCCTTGTAAATTCGTTAGTGCCCAAACTCTTTGTAGACATAAGCAACTACGCTGTCAGGTGGCTAAAGGTGAACGTGGTAGACTAGAGTTGGTAGAATTAGTTGCTGATCTACGGAATAAATTAACTATAGTGGAACGTGATAGACTAGAGCTGGTAGAATTAGTTGCTGATCTACGGAATCAATTAGCTATATCGGAGGAGGAAAATAATGGAGTTGGAATATAGACTATTGTGGGAGGACGCATTTAAATCGAAACTTATTAGAAGAAATTCATAAAATCCGTGGCAAAATTGAGGAGGTTTTCAACTACCATGTTTCAACTACCCCGCCTATAGTAGTTCCAAATACCATTGCGATAGACACCAATATAATTGGACTACAATTCGACATCGTAGAAATCAATTAGCTATATTGGAGGAGGAGGAAAATGCCGTGTTGTGAAAAAAACATGATGTATTTATGACAACGAGACAAAAATAAATCCTTTTTAGTACTATAGTTTTATTTGTTCAATTGGACGTGAAAACAACATGATGTATTTATGACACCAATTTTAGATTTTTCGTGGTTGGTGGGAGACAATTTCCTCGTTAACCAATTTTTGATTTTTAGGGGGTGGTGGGAGTAGTATATGGGGGTGGAAATGATACCACCGTAGGTGGTATCATTTTGACTCCCTATATACTACTTGAGGTATTTTTTTATTGTCAGAAACATTGACTGTAGTACCCGCTTTCTTAAAATAAAATAAAAGAACAAAGTAAGTAGGCGTATTTATGGAAATAAATAAAAAATATACATAGACGCGACAATGACGCTAAATGTGACGTTTGCTTTGTCAAAACCGCACGGAAATTACTCCATCTTTGTAACGTTATAACTCGTTACGTCACGTTTTCCGATAAGGGAGGTTTTCGCTTGGCGCGTCACATATGTGAATACTGCCTTGTTACTGTATCCTATACGGCACATGGAATGAATGGCCAAATCGGCCCGCCATCTTTGTGTGTTCTAGCCAGCAGCCAGTTTCACCTGTTCTGCCGTTTGACAAAGAACTCAAACTGTGAAGTAGAACATATGGTATAATGTAGCTAATCACATGTAGAAAAGCCATGAGAACAGACTCCTATCAATTATATTACACTAAACTGTAAAATATGTCAGTTTTCTGGACAGGTTTGAGCCTGTGTTTTTAAAAACATGAACCACCATTATAAATACCCTGATACACAAAAAATCGCTCAGTGTATCACTTTTACCTGGCTGGCCAACCACACAACACATACCATATATAACCACAAAATACACACCATATATACATGTACCTACTACTGTACTCTGTTATTAGCTATCAAATCCAGTGATGTGTAAGCAGTTACCCGAGTGTTTTGTCCCTGGTGTCTATTCACCTACTATGCGAGTAGATTTGGCTTTACCTATGTATAATGTGTACCTAACAATAGGCTGTGCATCAGATTGAAAAGTTTACGCATCAAAATTTATTTTGAGATTGATGAGAGAACTGCTCAGATATCTCGTCTTTTGTACAGGCATTATATTTATAGCTTGGCGTTGTCACATCTGTCTATTATGTATTGCACCAGATTTTATTTGGTTTACTGTCATATTATTTGCTGTATGTGTCAAACGCACAAAGTGGTGAAACTTTACGATGGCTTGTACATACAAAGATGGCGGAGATGGCAACTCAATGCTCCATATAGTATACAGTAACAAGACAATATTCACATATGTTATATTCATATTGGTGCAATACATAATAGCCACATATGACAACGGCAAGCTATACATATTATGCCAGCAAATTATACAAAAGACGATATATCTGAGCATTTCTCCCATCAATATTAAAATAAATGTTGATGTGTAAACTTCTCAATCTGATGCGCCGTCTATGTTATTGTACATGCTACCATAGGTAAAGCCATATTTACTTGCATAGTAGGTGAGTAGACACCAGGGACAATACACTCATGTAACTGCCCACATGTCACTGACTTTGATAGCTAATAACAGAGTACAGTAGTGTGTATATATGGTATGTGTTTTGTGGTTTGCCAGGTAAAAGTGATACACTGTGCGATTTTCTGTGTATGAGTTATTTATAATGGTGGTTCATGCTGTAAAAAAACACAGGCACAAACCTGTCCAGAAAACTGACATATTTTACAGTTTGGTATAATATAATTGATAGGAGTCCGTTCTCCTGGATTTTCTACATGTGATTAGCTACTTTATATCATATGTTCTACTTCACATTTTGAGTTCTTTGTCAAACGGCAGAACAGGTGAAACTGGCTGATGGCTGGAACATACAAAGATGGCTGATTTGGCCACTGCATGTGCCGTATAGGATACAGTAATGAGGCAATATATTCACATATATTCTATCATATTTACGAAGCAATTATCTTTTAATCAAACGATGATCAGGTATAGAACGGGTCATTAAGGTTTTGTACCTATCCATTTGGCAGGTTTTTCTAGCAGGATTGCTGCTCAAACGCTAATCAAAATATAATAACGTATCATTGTCACAAAACATCTCACTCGGGCAACAATTCATTACAACGTACCCGCTCGGTATGTCATACATTGACCAATGTCACAGCCTGCAAACGTTTATTCATCCAATAATGTATCGTTAGAGGGAATTACAATCAGTTTATGTATGTAACTGATAATGTGTATAACATCATCGGTATTTTACAAAATACAAAAGCTTACATTCTATGTATTTTTTGGAGTGTAAGCTGACCATTTTTACGCCTTATCTTATTACGTGTAATGGGTTATGTAAAATTGTACTCTGTATTTCTGGTTACATGTTACGCTATTATAAGGGCATAACATAAAACTAACACATGTACAATCATGCGGTATATTTAATTGCATCACTACAGCATGTATATCTTTCCTATACATACATGTAGTACAGGACAGTGTCTGTAGCATATTAAGCAAAGACATACCGAACATATATAATTTTACATGTAGCAAAATAGTCCCCCCCCCCCCCCCCCCCCCCCCCCTCCCCCCCCCCCCCCCCCCCCCCCCCCCACCTCCCCAATAATTGAAACGCTCCTACGCCTATGATATATATAGCCGTAGTCTGTGTAAACTATACCCGGAGGGTATAGAATCTGATGTCTCCTTTATTTTTGTATTTGACCTACTTTTCGCATTCTAGTCATACCAGGTTTTACAAGGGGAGACAACTCGAAAGTGCATTGCAGCGCCACCATGTTGATGACAACTTCAAAACAAAATTATTTCCCATGAAAGTTCACTAACTCTTTGCTGGTGTTATTGTAACAAATTATTGCTGTAAGTATAGACATATGTAGGAAGTACAATTATGTGTATTGCGGCTGGCTTATCACATAGGATGCAAATGTTAAACGGCAATTGCTCGCACAAAATTCCTTTGAACACAGTACTGACATGTTTTAGAATGGTGGGTGGGGTACGGGTGATGGTGAAATATTGAAGAAATATATCAGTGATTCTATATTTTATGTACATCTTGGTGCCGTTTTTCTAGTTTCGAGGTAGAACCAATAATTCATTAAACTGTGTTTATTCCATTGGATGACAGTCCAGGTGTTACATTTATAATAGTATAGCCAATTGTTCTCGTCATTTTATATATTTTATTTCCACTTCAGGGGTCCCAGAAATGTCATTTCCGTTACGTAAATTTACATGACGTAAATATAGCTTTACATTTGCACTTTTTTCTTTTCAACGGCATAAGGGGCATCTATTAAGACAAGTGTCAATAATATGGTAAGCTAATTGTATTAGTTTCAAACAGAGCAATTTAGTAGCAAGTCGTGGAATTTCTCATTTATGGTAAACCAACAACATGTATTTAATACGAATCAGTAAAGTTAAACAAAACAAAATAGCTTGGCATGTAACAGAATGCCGTGTTTTACCACATGTACCAAACATCGTTATAAAGCTACATTTAATTAATAGCACAGCCTCCAAAAATATGGGCGTAACGGAAATGATTTGTGTAACGGTAATGACAAAACGTAACGGTAATGACTCCATTTATTTAAAATACTAATACAGCATATATAGCAAACATATTTATACTTTGCATAATTATGCTGTACAATATAACTTCAAGTTAATGTTTACTTTTAATGTGATTGCCAATAGAAACCCACACTCCTCGATGCTGTGTCTGTTTTTTGTTGTTCCAGAGCTTTTACTAATTAAATCCTGATATATAAATGTTGTAGGTCTGAATAAATGTGCCATTGCTGACCGACAACTGATGGGAGTTGGTTTATATCTAATTGACGCATGAACTGACTGGTTAGTATGGTAATTTATCATTGCCGTTACACGATCGTCATTACCGTTACACAATTTCGTAACGGAAATGACCGTAACGGTAATTATTTTTTTTTAAAAACTCCCATTTTTCACCCCTCTGTATACAACGCATCATGAAGGTAGAATATGCAAATACAATGTTGCAAGTGTGTCTATCCACCCATTTTGGTTTTAGCCGACCTACATACATATGGACGTGTATAAACCCCGAACGGCAATGATGCATGTAATGTGTTACCTTAACATTATGAATACAGACTGGCCTCATTCTCGGCAATGACTTAAGTTGTGTTACCACCGTGTTTATTTATAAATTGCGCGCGCATAAACAGTTTTCATTGCATTAGTAGCTGAGAGTAGGAAAGGGAGGTTACTCTGATTTTACATTTTTTGTTTGAAGCGTAACGGTAATGATTCGATTTCTCGGGACAGATACATTAACGTCAGTATTTTTCACAACAAAAGGCAAATTTATTGCAGAATAAGTTTAATGTAAATGTTAAACTATTTTAATTCAGATGCAATGTATAGTAAAGTACAAATGGACAAGATTTGAGAATTACGGGCTTGTAAACTGTGCTGATTGATGACCGGGACATGCCCATTTGGTGCACCACACGATGCCAACAACAGAAAATAATAACTAAACACACATAACAAGAATTGTAAATACTGTTTTCTTAATGGATTGGTATTATACATAGTTTCTTTGCTGAAAACAAAAAATAATTTTCCTTATAAATTGTGTGATTTGTCAGTAAATTACACCGGGACACCAGATGTACATAAAATATAGAATCACTGATATCCTCTTTCTGGCAACTGACCGGTAATGATTACCATTTCATAAATGTTGCTAATATGAAATAGGCACTACTTATGATTGGCGACGTTAGTGTATGAAACTAAATTTACCAATTGATAGCTTCACCATGACGTTAGTACATGTAGCAATTAAGGTATTCCACGGTTTAATCCGCTTACTGGGTCGCTCCTTTCACTTTCACTGTATACCAGTGTGTACCCCATAGAAGATTGTACTGTCCCAGTAATTGTCACTGTAGACAGTTGTAGTAATTGAATGCATGTAGACTAGTACACAAACACGCCCATCAGGGAAAGTGGTATGATTTCTTGCCATATCTATACTGGGTCGCTCCCTTCACCGTGGAAGCGTGAACAGCCATTTTACAGACAGAACCTTCCACAGCGAATTCGGTGTGGAAGGTTTCACGCCTTTATTTTATCAGCAATCGCAATAAAAGTTACGCGTGGCGAATTAGTAATCATAAATACACAAACCGCCGCTGAACAATTATAGATTACGACCATACAAACGTTATAATACCGTTTAGAATTACACTATCCTGCAAATTTTTCTAAATATCTCCATCTGTTTACATGAGCGCGCGCAAAATGACGTCATTATTCAATCCCAGAATGCAACGAAATGTAACACTTTTAGAAATGCACTGTGTATAAACCTGTACGCGTATTGGAGACCAGTGAGCAAAGTGTAAAGATTGCACTGCTTTGCTGCTGTACGTAGATGGGGTGCATTACATGAATTTACTTTGTTTTTATTCGGGTCAAACATATTTATGGGAAACGAAACGTGATAGATGAAATGTAAAATAATTAACACAGTTCACAATTAATTTCAGTTAAAAAACATTGAACATTATTATTGTAAATTGCTAGAGTTACCGTTCGCAACTAAGTTTGATCAGGATATGCACTGTTTGATACATGTGTATCAATGAAATAACCGCCATGCTTCTAACAAGCAATATAGATCGGTCAGAGCTCCAGTTAAGGTGCGTAATTTGAGACGATTCTAAAGCACTCCCAACTTGCCATTTTTGATGGAGAAATAATAATTTACCTCCAAATTACGCACCTTAACTGGAGCTCTGTTGGTATCGGGCTACTTGTGTGTTTTATCAGGAACTACACTGGTCACAACTTACATTTATCAGCAACTACACTGGTCACAACTTACATTTATCAGCAACTACACTGGTCACAACTTACATTTATCAGCAACTACACTGGTCACAACTTACATATCAGCAACTACACTGGTCACAACTTACATTTATCAGCAACTACACTGGTCACAACTTACATTTATCAGGAACTACACTGGTCACAACTTACACAACTTACATTTATCAGGAACTACACTGGTCACAACTTACATTTATCAGGAACTACACTGGTCACAACTTACATTTATAAGGAACTACACTGGTCACAACTTACATTTATAAGCCGCAGTTCTCCAGTGACAGTCGCAAATTAGGTGATGTTTAAGCTTTCAATGTCACACCTCCTCTGATTGGCCAGGTATGGCCATCAATGTAACACGACTCTTTGCCTTAATTGTATCCCTCGGACGAAAGTACCCTTTGGAATATTTTCATGAATCTTCACACATGCATAGACCATGTGCCAAGTGTGTGTCGCGCAAGAATGGTAACTCGTGCTTCACTAATTCTCGAGTTACCTTCCTTTTTTCACGCACTGATTTCTTGTCCGGAGCATAACTTGAATATCCTGTGGAATATTTTCCTGAAACTTCACACATGCAGAGACCATGACGGAAAGGTATATCATGCGCAAGGATGAAAACTTTCCTCACTAATTTTTTATTTATCTCTCTTTGTGTTTTTCGTGCACTGATTCGCTGTCTGGAGAATAATTTGAATACCCACTTGGAATATATTCATGAAATTTCACAGATGCCTAGACCACAACCCATGGGTGTGTTGTGCTCAAGAATAACAACTTTTTCGTCACTAATTTCGAGTTCTTACCTCCCTTGCCATAACTGTTGACTTATAGGATCTACATTTACTTTTGTGGATGGCAGGTGGGAGCATGCGATGCGATCGGAGACCTGGTTTGGTCCTCCATGAGAGATTTCTTTTTCTACTATACCTGGAGGTTTTCCGGGACCAAATTGAAGAAGTCATTAGATGACGGGGGCTAAGTCCACCGGACTTAGCCCCCTTCATCTAATGACTCCTTCAATGGCTATTTGAATGAGTTACATATTCCACAGTGGGTTGCAGGTGGGGGCATGCGATGGGTAATTTAAATGATTGGGTTCATCCTTACTGGAATCCCGACCAGAGACCTGGTTTGGTCCTTGGGTACGTCTTTGGCATTCTTGTATGTGAGTCTTAAATCTGGTCCTACCCCTTGTACGAGTAATATGATTATTGCTAATCCTATTACTTTTAAGGGAAGGGGCCAAGTGACTTTGGTGTGGTATGGACCTGGCACAAGGTCAGGTTATTCTAATTTCAGGGCTGAATATATTTGTTCTCGATGTAAATATTCCGTTCTGATTTTGGGATTTTTCCCTCAATGCTGCAGGTTAAATACAGGATCAAACCCGTTGGCCTGGCCTTACATGACCTTACCTGTTGATAGGCCATTAATCACCCATAAACAATAAGCAAATAAACAACTACATTTTCTTTCAGCCTCTTACAATGCTTGCCTGCCAGTGATATAGGAGTGATATTTATCCGAAGGATACCAATAAAGCATCAGCATGGAGAGAACTGTTGGGTAAGTACTATATATACTAACCCACAGGTTGAAGTAACGGACCGAGGTCTATAAATACATTAAATATGCCTAAAAGCATCCATAAATGAAAAAAAGAAAGAAGCTATTTTTTGTTTTGTTACTCCCTCTATAACACATGTGTTATTTTGGGAGTAACGACCATTTTTTAGCTTATTTTTTTTTATTTATGGATGCTTTTAGGCATATTTAATGTATTTATAGACCTCGGTCTGTTACTTCAACGTGTGGGCTAGCCGTGTATTCTCTACGTAAATATATGTAAGTGCCTTCATGCAATGCTCCAGATAAGGAATTAGTAATTGAGTAGTGTCACTCCATCATTTCTGAAACAATTGGGTATTTCAAAATTTTAATTGGGCAAAATAAAATCTCACTACTGTTTAGACATCAACAGACAACAATTATTGAATTAGTTTGCTTTGAAATGAAAACATATCTTGGCATTTCATTAGAATTGTCCCCTAAAGAAATACCAATATGTGTTTTCATGGAAAATAAGAAAAATATGTGGTCTGTTTATTGTTTTCTGCAGCATGATACATGTACCACAACATTGTTATTGCTTTTTGATACTCGCTATTTCGGATTTAAATTGTTTTTTTTTGGCAATTTTAATTTGGTATTTACGCAAATATGTCAAGTAAAAGGTACCTCAGGGGCAGAATATCTCAAAGACTTGACTTGAGCATTGGAATCGGGCTTCAGCACAGTCTGATCAGCGCCTGGACTGTTTAATTTTCAGTCACTGATACATTGGTTGGGAATGGAGAAATGGATATTGTATTGTAACAACTGACAAAGTTGAGGAGGTTGACTTTTTAAGGCTAATGAAAAAGTTCTTACATTTAACTATTTTTTAGATTTAGGAGTAATTTCCTGTTTCTCTCCGTAAATATGTCATGGTATTTCATTAGAATCGGAACTCAATTCTAATCAATTTCCACGACATATTCATAATATTTACAGGGAGAAAAAAGAATTGTTGTCTGCTATTTTTGAACTGTTTATGGCCCACAAATTTCCCAGCATGCAAGGATTGTGTACTGACTTTATAGAATATGATATTGTGTTTCAGAAGTAGTAGAATCATACATGTGACTGAATATCTATATAAAGTATATCTGACCCGGTTCTTTTTAAAGTGTTGGAGTGTTTGACAGGTACAGCCAATAATATGGCAGCAAATCTAATAAAATTTGTTGCAATAAGTCCCAGATATATAGGATGACAAAGTCCTATACATATTATTTCAGCAGACTACACAAACATCTAGATATCTGAGTTTTTCTACCATCACTCACAACATATAAAATGGACACTTTTTCAACGTGTAAAATGTCAAACTGATGCACTGTCTATTGTTCAAGTAGACAGTAGTGACATTACACTCGGATAACTGCTTATCAGTCACTGGATTCGATACAGTATGTATGGTAATACAGGTATGTATCTACAGCACTGTGTATTGTACTTACTGTTACACAATCTTCTGAATTCTCTAACATTTTAACAAAGGGTCAACAAACCCTTCAGTTATCAGACTTTGTATATAAATTTGATGAAAACAACGCATAGCACGCTGTAGTCTGATGTCTCCCATCATGTTGCACCAAATTTTATTCATGTGTTTGTCATGTTATTAGTGGTATGTGTCAAACACAATAAGAGGTAAAACTGGCCGACGGCTTGTACACATTAAGATGGCTGACACGCCAACGGTTGGCGTGTCGGCCATCTTAGTGTGTACAAGCCTTCGGCCAGTTGAACCCCCTGCACTATGTAGGATATAGTAAGAAGTGAATGTTCACATGTATGTTATGCATATATCCCATCACATTTATGAAGCAATTATGCACAAACCATTGGATATCAGGCGCCCCACAGGTCCTTAAATCAGGATATTGTGGTTCCAGGGCACGGTTACAGAACATGTTCCAGCAACTGGAGAAGATCGGTGGCAAGGCGGCGAAACACACGACGGGCGATGACCTGCAGCAGATGAGATATGTGACGTGTAAAATCTACCAGATACTCTGTACACAGGGTGGGTGTCCCCACCGTTGGGTCTGAAAGTAGAATGTGTGTTGTCGCTTTTTTGGTCGTTTCACGGTACTTGATGCCGCTGCAATTAAATAGCAGTTGGCCAGACATAATGCCAGAGCCAATTTCACCAAAATTGCTAAGCATACTTATCTAGCTAAGTATACTTTGAGGGAGTAATCATTTATTTTTCCCGAAATGCATTATTTCATATGGAACTAACGACTGCATATATTTGATGATTAAAAGTAGGCAGAAATTATTATACTGAATTTATTAGATTATCACAGCCAAAATGTAATAAATTCAGTATAATAAAAATTAATAAATTTATTCTTAAATTGAAAATTTCAGCCTCAAAGTGTACTTAATAGCAAGATAGGTAGGTATACTTTGTAATTTTGGTGAAATAGGCTACAGGTCTCTTACCCAGCCGGCCAGTTTTGCGGCAAACCGCTGTGAATGATAGGGATTACGCGCTTTTCACTAGCGCGGTAATCCCTATCCTTCAAAGCGGTTTGCCGCAAAGCTGGCCTGCTGGGTAAGAGACCTGTAATAGATCAATATGCAGGCTTCACGGTGGCTGTACTGTATGTCATCTGTAGGGTTGTTTTTTCTAAATCTTGTTACGAGCTGGATCATCTACACTATTTACAAAGACTGCTATTGAGGTCTGCAGTGTTGAAAGGGTTAACAATTGATTGTATCCTGATATTTGATATGCAGGTAACAATAAATTCAAAGCTGATATTTCATTGGCCGAACAATGTCACATGATGTTACCAAATGTATCGGTTTAGGCCCGAAATGTTCACATTTTCTAATAATTGTTGACAGCGCATGAGAATTGTCTACATTGGAGACAATTCTCATGCACTGTCAAAAAATATTTTTACAGAGAAACATGTACAGTCGAGCACCAGTATCTCGAAGATATCCCCTATCTCGATGATTCACTAAAGTCCCGAATTATATCATTATCTCGAAAATGCCCTATCTTGTATATGTTCTCCATCTCGACTGTTCATTCTGTCCCCTCCGTATAAAAATACGTTAAAAATCTCTTTGCTATCTAGATCACATAAACGCTTGGATAAATTGCCTGGCTGCCAAGATCGATTTGGTTGACACTAATTTTCAAAACAAATTATCAAACAAAACAAAATAAATTTTGCTTAATTGGTCCACCTGGATATATTTCAGTTTTTGACGCGATTCATTAAGCATATCACGCTGGTCATTTAAGCAATTCACTGAGAGTCGTGACGCCACCTTGTAATGTTGATTACCGGTAGCTTACTACCTTATTATTAGTTAAAATTGGTGTTTGTTAAACATTAAACAGACCACAAAAATAGCATATTTTTCTTATGTTCCATGTTTTAATTTCGAAGCAAACTGTTCAATAATTGCTGTCTGTTGATGTGTAAACATTTGTGTGATTTTTGTCGCGCCTGCTTTAGCAGAGGCGTGACTATAGTCGGCGCTTTTTCCGTCGTTCGTGTCGTCGTCCGTTTTTGTTTGTTTTTTCACAATATCTTTAACCCCTTGCCAGACTTTGATAATATTTCACATCAATGTTTGTCTACTGATGATGCTTCATTACGCACATCCCCACATCTAAATTATGAAGGTCAATGTCATTTATTTACTTTTAATGTTCACCGGTTTTGTAACAGAAATGCGTTATTTATTGTTTTTTCACACTATCTCTTTAACCCCTTGCCAGACTTTGATAATATTTCACATCAATGTTTGTCTAGGGATGATGCTTCATTACGCACACTCCCACATCCAAATTCTCAAGGTCAAGGTCACTTATTTACTTGTAATGTTCACGGTCAAATGCCTCAGCAGGCGCAATACCGCTTCCGTGGCGGAATTCTTGTATTTGACCTAATTAAAATTTTTGAAATACCCAATTGCTTCAGAAATGATTGAGTGAACATACTCAATTACTAATTCCTTATCTGGAGCCCTGTGGATTAACTTGATCATAACGATGCCCTTGTTGAAACTATGTCTTGTTTGTTTACAGAGAAGATTCACCGCGACAGCGTGTTAAAAACTCCGAGCCAAGTAGACCTTCTCCTGCAGACACTCAAGGTGGGTAGACCATTTACAAATAATGTGCGACTCGGGGGCCCAAAATTTGTGTGTTCATGCTCAAAATCAGGAAGTTTCATTAGTAATAATTGTTGTATCTTGTACGCTAAACAGGCCCGCCTTTCTTCCAATTAACAAGTTGGAAGTCTGTGATTGCAATACTTTTTATGCCCCCGGTCTCGGTAGACTCAAGGCCCGTGAGTCAAGGTCATATTAAGGACATCATGTATGTGTGGTATTTGTGCACAGGTATGCTGTGTTGAAATATTTAAGCAATCCTTCAAGGGATATAGAAGTTATGACATAATTGAGAAACTCTGGCGAACTTCTTAATGTGCTGGACACACGGACGGACGGACACAGTCCAAACACTATATGCCTCCGGCTCTACCGAGACCAGGCACATAACACATATGAATCAGTTAGTACCGTACCTCTATACAGGAGGTCTTTTTCTTTTGTACAATCCATGCTCCAGATAAGCTGCGTATTTGCTTAAATACCCAATTAAAATTGCCAAAAACCCAATTGAAATAAGAAAACCAATACAAAAATTGTGGTATCTTTATCATGCTGCAGAAAACAATAAACAGATTCAAATATAGCATATTTTGTTTATTTTCCATCAAAACACATCTTGGTATTTTATTAGAATTGTCTCCAAGGAGACAATTCTAATGCAATGCCAAGACATATTTTCATTTCGAAGCAAACTATTCAATAATTGCAGTCTGTTGATGTGTAAAGAGTAGTGTGATTTTATTTTACCCAATTAACATTTTGAAATACCCAACTGCTTCAGAAATGATGGAGTGACAATACTCAATTACTAATTCCTTATCTGGAGCCCTGACAATCTATGGTCTAACTTTTTATACCCCCACCACCGAATGGTGAGGGGGGCATATAGTGTTACCAGTGTCCATCCGTATGTACGTACACACACACATTGCTCCAATGGTCCTCTACGGCTAAATCCAGGGTCAAGGTAACAGTCTTGGTGCATTCGAAACCTTAATGCTCGGGTAAATGGCTTTGGTCAAATGTGTCTCGTTTTCTTTGGCTGCCAGCGGGGACATTCGTGTGCCGACAGGCCATATTTCTAGTTTATACTTTGGGCTATATCCAGATTTTATTTTTCCAAAGAACAAATGTAATGTTGTAAAATTGAACACAGGGTATTAGTGTGAAGTACTACCAGAGAAGTGCTTTAGACTATGTCGAGGTAAGATTGTGTTGTGCACACAATTAATAGGTATGACACTTATTTATGCATTGTAATATCACTGTGCTGTAGTTTAGATAATCCCAGCTATACAAATTACTTTTACTATTTCATCCGTCTTTTATTAGCTCACCTGAGCGAAGCTCATGTGAGCTATTGTTACCGCAATGTGTCCGTAAACGTCCGTGAACATTTTCAAAAGTCTTCTCCTCGGTAACCATTGGGCCTATGGTAACCAAACTTCATGGTCATGGTCCTTAGGTAGGGGGATTACAAAAGTGTTAAAATGACGTCATTACGTAATCCAAGATGGCTGCTGTCTAAAAATAGCACAAATTCTTAAAAAATCTTCTTCTCAAGAATTGCCAACCGGATTTCGACAAAACTTGGTAGGAATGATCGATGTACAATGCTCTTTCAAAGCTGTTAAAATGGTGACCTCAGGGGTCAAAAATGGGCGTGGCCCGTGGGGTCAAATTGGGGTCAAAATATATTTTTGACCGAATATGGTCATGTCTATATCAAATCGAAGGTATCAAAGAGGCGATCGCTCTGGTACATTTTTTGTCGAAATTGGATGATCATTTCATCCAAGATGGCCGCCAGAAGGTCAAAAGGTTGTTCTTTTATTAGAGATTTCAAAATTCTTCTTCACACAAACCGCTTGGCCCATGGTGGTCAAACTTCACAGTTATGTTCCATGGGTAAAGCCTTTTCAGATTTGTTAAAATGGAGGTCGTCGCTAATCCAAGATGGCCACCGTCTAAAAATAGCACAAATTCTTAAAAAATCTTGGTAGGAATGATCGACGTAGAATGCTCTTTCAAAGGTGTTAAAATGGTGACCCTGGGGTCAATTTTTTTATATTTTTGACCAAATATTCTCATGTCATATATCAAATTGAAGGTATCGATGAGGCGGTTGCTCTGGTGCAATATTTGTCGGAATCGGATGATTATGTCATCCATGATGGCCTCCAAAAGGTACATTTATTCGAGATTTTGAACATCTTTGTCTCAGGAACCACATGGCCGTTGCTGTCCAAACTTCATAGTAAGTTAAGATCCTTGGGTGAAGCATTTTTAGAGTTGGTAAAATGAGAGTCATCGCTTAATCCAAGATGACCACCATCTAAAAATAGCACAATTTTTTTAAAACTCATGAACTCAATGTCACATTCTCCTCTGGTGTTCATGGAGTCAGGTGAGCGAATTAGGGCTATCATGGCCCTCTTGTATTAGCTGTATCTGTATGCTGAGACCCGACCATTATAAAATATGGTCACAATAACAGCCCATTATGTCCTCATGTTTTGCGAATATAACAGGAATAAAAGGATAAACCAGGTCAAAGTACATGTAGGTATATTTGCATATTTGCATGTATATTATTATAGGAATGAATGGCCTTTTTGTGGAATTTATCGGGGTATAAACTTGGAAAACTCGCGGGAATACTGGACGAAGGCCGGAAGGCCTCGTCCAGTATTCCCGCGTCTTTTCCAAGTTTATTTTAGGAATGAATGGCCTTTTTGTGGAATTTATCGGGGTATGAACTTGGAAAAGTCGCGGGAATACTGGACGAGGCCTTCCGTCCTTCGTCCAGTATTCCCGCGACTTTTCCAAGTTTATATCCCCGATAAATTCAACAAAAAGGCCATTCATTCCTTATAATTCCAGCATTTGAAATAAATTCATCAAGAAAATGCGTTTATTTTCCGTTTTCTTAAGAATTATTTTAACTGTGCCTCATGGTTACGGTTACGGAAAGTAGTTCGGCGTGGGAGTTTACTGGGATATAAATTTTGGACAGAGACTTGCTACGGTCCAATCAAATGTTAGGGAATTGTGTAAATATTTTTGTGCTGGAATTATTGGTCTATGCACGTTTTTTTAACAGAACTGCGAAGTATTAACCCGCTCGTTCGTCAAAAAATGCCAGGAAAGAATGGCTGTTATTGTGACCATATTTTATAATGGCCGGGTCTCGGCTATAAAGTTACAGATATTATAAAAGACAGATGAAATAGTAAAAGTCGTTCGTATAGCTGAGATTATTTAAGCTACTAGGGGCCGTTTCACTAAACTTACGACTAAAATATTTGCAAGTGCAAAATTATGATAGTCTGTAAATTTCATATTAACAATGTTTTCTTGTAAACAATTATTGGATTTACATTTATTGAACATAGGCAGCCTATGTTCAATAAATGTAAATCCATCAATTGAAATTTCCAGACGATCCTAAATAATTTGCACTTATGAACATTTTAATTGTACGAAGTTTAGTGAAACGGCCCCCAGGTGCTGCACTCCGCTCTGTCATAAAATGTTTCACGTAAAAAAATATACACGTTTTCTCATGGGATGCCACTCAGCATTACTTGAGCTATCGTATAAACATAGTTTTCATGCAGATATTGCATAAACCGTCGCAAGACATTTGTGACGGTTACTGGACAAAAATGTGTTGTGTGCAATATCTTCTACATGCATTGGAATGGGAATTCGTCCGGAATCAGATTCAACGCGAAACATTTTACGCTGGCGTAGAGTGCAACACCAGTGAATGTGGAAATGTTGTGTACATGGTGTTGGGACCACACACAGTCACATAAATACTATCGTATCGTTGTATGGTGTCGCTCGATTGGTGTTAAGATTTATATACTATAATGTCGGGACCGATGTAACTGTCAATAATTCTATCTGCAAATATGATCGGTCATTAATCCATTCTTTTCGGAATACACATTTACAGGTATGAAATTTATTAAATATTTTATTTTTTTTATTTCTCAATGAAAGTATATGTTGTGACCACTCATTTGAACCGTCTCAATGAGACGGTTCAAATGGTGGTCTCGACATATACTTCTGAAGTGCATAGAAGGAAAATATTTAGGATTTTCCGCTAACATAGTTCCATTCCAACTCCAAATTATACACACAATTCTGAGCATTTTCATTAGCCACAGCTACCCACGTCGGCACATGGCAAATGTTTACACATATGAATAAACCCAAGAACCGTGGACATTTTGTAGTGATTCGATTGAAAAAACAACAACACAATATTGTGAAGAAATCACTTTCTATTCGTTCCGAGCACCGTTCTCCAACACGTACGTACCGTTTTTTTTAAAACGGTCGTATAAAAACAGTTTGACAATTTCATGTCCATAAAGGTGTATTCCAATTGTAATGGGTTACAAATAATTTTATAACATGAGATCCTTATTATGCCGTGTTTTAATCCATTACATAAATGTGATATGACACGTGTAATAACACCTGGAGTGAATTTCATTGGCTGGCCGCATCACCCTAATTATGTATTTGTATTATGCACTAACGTTATGCCAAACAAACAAAATGAAGATGTTCCAAATGACTTCGCGAGTGGTGTGACAAAGCAATGCAGTTTTGACGTTGACGTCATTATCAAGGTTTATGATCACGTGGTACTAACAACAACAACAAGTACTGAAATTTCCAGAATCCATCTGATGCAAAGTACGTATTCCTTTTATAGTGTCCTTATTACGTAACGGATTTTGATGAAATATGGCGCATCAAACGCGTCTTGTTAAGCTGCATTTGGTTGTCTCTGACACGGAAATCGATTCTTCGCAAAAACGACATAAGTATGTGCCGAACTCCATGAAACACTACATGCAGCTCATGAAGACGCATTTGCTGCGCCATATTTCATCAAAATCCGTTTCATATTAAGGAAAATATCAAATAATACTTTCAATATTTCAACACTTTCAGCCACTGTTGTTGTTGTTGTTGTTATAACCACGTGACCATGCACCTTGATTATGTTTTATAATTCATTTAATAGAAGCAACAGTAACTCAGTATGGCTACTGCAATTGTGAGAATATGCTTCCACTTCGAATACGAAGAGCTTACAAATAAGAGGAACCTATAATTAAATCACCACATTTTTTCGAGAGAGCATACATGTATGTGCACTTTCCAGCAATTATAGATTAATCATATTTTATTTAGCCAATTTCATCCTGAGGAAACGCCAGTTTATTTGTTGAAAATCATACATATTTTCATTAGATGAGCTTATAAGTATATGTCGCGACCACCATTTAAACCGTGTCGTTGGTCATAACATATACTTTCATTCAGAAATAACAACAAGAGTGTCGTAAGTCACAAAATACGCCCGTCGAAGATGGGCCAGACAGCGAAGATGTAGAAATGTGAAGCTGTCACCAAGGTGTCACAGGGTGAGAAAAATGTGCTCCGGCCCGGGGCTCGAACCTCTGGTTTACCGTACCATCACTCTAACCGACTGAGCTAGCCGGGCACGAATACACACTTCCTCCCCTCAGTGAGTTACGTACCGCGACATACTTCCCCGCCAAATTGGAATTCGTCCCCGAATTCTATATTTAATTCGTCTCTGAATTCCATATATTTGGTACATTTTGGGTAGTATATATATCAGTCACAGTCCCTCGTTGGGCGCCAAATGTCACAGGGCAGGGCTGTACAAATTGATTTTTTAGCCACTTGTCCCGGACAAGTGACTTGACAAAAGTGACTTGCCCCGACTTGTCCTGGAAATTATAATGTACGTATACATATTCCGGGGAGTCCGTCTCGAAAATGAAATCACGTCTATATTTACAATATTTAATGTCTCAGTATGTTCGTGGAACGGTAAATAATAAACTTTTTGTTGGCAACAGCTGTTAATTCGCTAATTACACTGCAGCTCCATTATAACGCGATCGTGTATAGCGCGATCTCCATTAAAACGCGGGTCTCTCGTGGATCCCAAAAAAATATTAAAAAAATAGAGAAGAAAAAGGAAAACAAAGACAAAAAATCAAAAGAAAAATCGTCGGACGTCGTAGTCATCGTGTAATTAGTTGATTCATGATTTCATTGAAACAACGACATTCAAAGTACATGAAATAATTATTATTAGTATGTTAGCAAATGTAATACCTTTAATCAGGTAATCATGTTAATATGCATACAGTGCGACCCCCCTATTGCACGGAAGTCCGGCGACATACGACCTTCCGTGTTGCTTATCCGAACCGTGCAATATCTGTGCCAGGGGATATATGAATTCCAAATCCAGATGTGATTACACCCGACACAGACGAGATTTGTGTGATGCTTTGCGCAAAAAATCGATACACCCAGCTGTGTGTACAGGTGTTTATTGTATGACATCATTCAGCACGAGGCTGTAAACTGTGTGACCTTTTCGAAATGTTACTGATTGGTCAACACGCCTTTTGATGTGCCACAGACGTCGCGAACGTGCGACTTTCATCATCGCATCACGGGGCAATCATGCAGTAACCCATTTCATGCTGAGGATACGCTTATGTTTGCGGACAAGACGGTTCAAATGAGTGGTCACATTGTATACTTTCATTGAGAAATAACAAAAATAAAAATATTTTTTTTAATAATTTCATACCCGTAAATGTGTATTCCGAAAGGAATGGATTAAAAAAAACTCTGGATTATACGCAGATCTGTCGCCATATTTCGCCGATATTGATTTCGAAAATATTTTCTGTAAATTGTGTTGAAAAGTTGACACAAAATTCAGCGTTCATGCGGAATTGTCGTGGGGATTATGCTTTCAAATTCGAATAAATTAATCTAATCAGGGTCACAGCTAGTATATCACTTTTCTTGCTATATACACAGTATAGCAGCTTCTGTGTAAGTGTGCATCGCCACAGGGAAGCCAACACACGCCCTAGGCGTTATCGATCGATGAAATGTTACAATTTAGGATTAGTCTAGTGAAGAAAACAGGCTTGTGGCGGGACGTTTCAACGGAAAATAGTGACTTGCCCGGGACTAACTTTCAGCATAGAGCCACTTGCCCGAGACCAAAACCGACTTGTCCCGGGCATCGGGCGTGCCGATTTGTACAGCCCTGCAGGGTGAGAAAAATGTGCTCCGGCCCGGGGCTCGAACCCGGGACCTCTGGTTTACCGTACCATCGCTCTAACCGACTGAGCTAGCCGGGCACGAATACACATTCCTCACCACAGTGAGTTACGTACCGCGACAAAGGCAAGAAACATTAATGAGAATTTGAATCTCTATAGCATTATTTATTCCTCTCGTTGTGCTAAACATGTATACTAATTTAGGTAGAGATGTGTAAAGTAGAAATTAAATAGAATTGGATACAAAAATGTAGAAAAAATGGCTAAGTTAAAAAGGTGATATTTTTGTTAAAAAATATTCTTTCAACATAAGAACACCAATCTTCAATATGTGTAGAAGACGTGTGTATAGTTTCAGATCGATTGACTGAACGGTTTCAGAGGAGTTGTGTACACAAAATGGCCTGTTTCTTCAGGATGAAATTGGTTAAATAAAATATGATTAATCTATAATTGCTGGAAAGTGCACATACATGTATGCTCTCTCGTAAAAATATGGTGATTTCATTGGCAATCTGTTAACCTGTAGCCAATTTCACCAAAATTGCTAAGCATAATTATCTAGCTAAGTATACTTTGAGGGAGTAATCATTTATTTTTCCCGAAATGAACTAACGACTGCATATATTTGATGATTAAAAGTATGCAGATTTATTATACAAAATTGCTGTGATAATGTAATAAATTCAGTATAATAGAAATTAATAAATTTATCCTTAAATTGAAAATATCTCCCTTTGTATACTTTGCAATTTTGGTGAAATCTGCAAAATATACTTTCCTAGCAAAGTATACTTTGAGGGAGCAATCATTGATTTTTCTGAAATGCATTATTTCATGCAGAACTAACGATTGCATATATTTGATGATTAAAACTATGCAGAATTATTATACTGAATTTATTACATTATCACAGCCAAAATTGGCTGTGATAATGTAATAAATTCAGTATAATAAAAATTAATAAATTTATTCTAAAGTTGAAAATTTCTCCCTCAAAGTATACTTTGCTAGGAAAGTATACTTTGCAATTTTGGTGATATCTGCACCTGATACCAATCATTTGTGACAGCGTATTCATTTGGATAAAATGTTTGTTAACTGCTCCATGTCAAAACCACCACTAAGGTAAATGGGACTAACATTGATGTCTTGTGTGGCTGGGAAACTGGCTAAATTTGTACTTGCTTCAAGAATATTCTGGCACCAGTAGCCGATTTCAAAATCATTGCGTATTTTACTTTTACAAATATTATTGATTTTTTTTCATTACTAAATAGGGAACAAATGATAAAAAAAATATAACAAATTTAAACATTCACTTAATTGAGCTGCAAAAAGAAAACACTGTTTGCTTTTTGCAGCTCAATTAAGTGAATTTTCAACTTTATGACAGTACTTTTACTACTCAATTTGAAAATCAATGCGTATTTTCACATTGATGTGCGTATTTTGTACTCCCATTTTTGATAATCAATGCGTAGCTAAAATAATTGCGTAAAATACGCCAATACGCACCTTATCTGGAGCTCTGATGATATTCATAGCATTTTTGTACCTAATAAAACTTCCATAATCACATATCTACAGTATTTTCCTAAGAATAAATAGATGTAACGGTAGGCCTGAAATTTGTGAAATAATTTGAAACAGTTGTCGATCATACATGTATAGACGATTTGTATATGTTTATGATACATAGTAATTTGTTTTGGTGTCATTTATCCAGACTTTTCTTTCCTGTCAAAATATCTGAACACATTTCAGACACGCCATGTCATTTTGAACCTTCAAACCTTAGGACATCTGCCTAAATTTCATTAAATACGTTTACAAATTTTACAATATTTTTCATAAATAAAGTCAAAAGTTGACAAAATTTTCAGGGTACATGCGGAATTATATTCCGCATGTATTCTGAAGATTTTGTGAACTTTTAACACCATTTACGGAAAATATTGTAAATTTTGTAAACGTATTTCATGAAATTACGCAGATGTACGAAGGTACAAAATCACATGGCGTGTCTCATTTATGAGAAACTGCTTTTCAGAATGCCACAGACAGATCCGTTCTTATCAACATCATCAACATCTGCAGTGAACTGCTTGGCAAGACTCGTAAGTTAATTGTTTCCTTTGATCATCGTCTTACAGATTTAATTATTATGATGCACCTGTTGCTACGACCTTTTTAGATTTTACTTTCGCATTTCGCAGACAGGCCCTTCTTAAAGATTTGTATCTTAACCCTTTCAACACCACATGCCTGTATAGTAGTATGGACAAAAAGTGTAGATCCAGACGAGCCGGCTCGTGACGAGCCGTCTCGTCAGGATCTACACTTTTTGCAAGTAATTTTCATATATTTGAGAACAAAAACACCCCCTGTTCATAAATGGACTAGTCTGAAAATTATTTTATGATGATTGGATTGGTCGGAAATTTAACATCAAAATTCATTCCAATTACTTAGGGGTGAAACGGTTAACGGTGAATTCTTACGCGGATTTGCATCTGTGGCCGAGTGATCCAGCGAAAGTTTTTATTGTGATTTCAGTATGAAAGGTATGGTACATCCACAATACAGGTAAATTCTTGTCTGCATATAACCTTGATGTTAGACGTAAAATTCCAATAACCCTATCAAAGAATCAGTAAAAATCCACCAATCAATCACTTATGGTCTGTATTGCACAGTCTGATGGGAGCATATATATACAGAGCTCCAGATAAGTTGCACATTTGCTTAAATACCCAATTAAAATTGCCAAAATCCCAATTGAAATCAGCAGTAGCGAGTATCAAAAAGCAACAACAATTTTGTGGTACCTTTATCATGCATTAGAAAACAATAAACAAATATAGCATATCTTTCTTATTTTCAATGAAAACACATCTTTCTAACGAGACATCTTTTCATTTTGAAGTAAGCTATTCAATAATTGCTATCTGTTGATGTGTAAAGAGTAGTGTGATTTTATTTTACCCAATTAACATTTTCAAATACCCAATTGCTTCAGAAATGCTGGAGTGAAAATACTCAATTATTAATTCCTTATCTGGAGCCCTGTATATATATTCCTTAACAATGAATCCATCCTTAACGATTCATATCTTAGCTGTGAATATTACACCCAAGTCAATCAATTGATCAAGCAATCAACCAATTGATCATTATTTAATGACTTGCAATATATTAGAGCAATGCATTCCACATTGCTTACTGGGTTGCTTCACCTAATTGAACTCAGGCGTACGAAAGACGGTCATATTCAGTTGATAGGCCATAGGTGTCTGGTAACACCGAAACATGTTCCTGATTCCTTTCACATAAGCTAAGTCAGACGCACGAAAAACGGGAATATTCCTTCGACCAGCCATGTGTATGCATGTCACTGAAACATGCTCGCAATTTGCCCTTCACCTAAGCAGTGGAACTTGATTTGTGCAATTTGTTTCCTCACCCGGGTTTTCCACCAAAACTGGGTCACTGAACTCGTCAACAACCGGCTCAGCCTCCTTCCTGCTTCTCTTTGACGCCCTTGCTGGTGCAGCTGTCCCGCTCCGCTTTCCCCGACCGCGCATATTTGTGTAATAAGTACAAAAATTGACTGAGAATTTACCATGTGCTTTACAAGATGGCTTCGCAAGTGTAATGAATCCCACGTGATCAAATTTCCCAGCATGACCCTGTTTGCGCATGCCCGACCTCGCTTGACCCCAGTACACAAACATAAACACCGAACAGCTGATTGCTGGTAAAAATAATATGGAATTATTTCAATTCTGAAATAATCCTCAATATATCAGTCTATCGATCAGTGAATGAAACAAATGATCATCAAGCAACCAAGTAACCAATTAATCAACCAATCAATCAATTGATCAAGCAGTCCTGAGGTAAGAAGGCGAATGTTTTTATGAGCGCAAATGCACCGAACATCATCTTTCAAGACAATCAGACAACCGTATTCTGTATCAATCAGTCAACCATCCATGTTCTATATTACAGAGGTTGGCAAGAAGGCAAGCGTGTTTGTGAACGTGAACGCGTCCAACATCATCTTCATTCAATCAGTCAACCATCCATGTTGTATATTACAGAGGTTGGCAAGAAGGCGAGCGTGTTTGTGAACGTGAACGCGTCCAACATCATCTTCCAGACGATGGTGCAGGAGGCCGACGATCAGAGTCTTTCTGAGGAGTTCATGCTCGCTTGTCACCAGGTGCTCGGCCGCATTGGCCACAAAGGTTTGTGGCGTTAGAGAAGGTATATTCTCTTGATTACTCTTTGGAGTGGTCTAGTCCAAAAGTACTCCAGAGAATATACCTTTCAAGAGAATAGCCAAGAATAGACACGTTTCCTGGCCTTGTCAGTAGCTAATTTCACCAAAATTGCAAAGTATTTTTATTGCCGTATTTATTCTAATAAACGCCCCCGAGGCTATGCAATTTGTGGGATCAAAATTTAAATGTGAAAAATATGACCTTGACCATTTGGCCTTGACAACTTTGAACTTTTTCCCACATTAAGAAGTTTGCCGGATTTTCCTAATAACTTCTATATTCCTTGAAGGATTACTTAACTATCTCAACACAGCATGCATAACTGTGGACAAATGCCACACATCCATGATGCCCTTAATATGACCTTGACAACTTTGAACTTTTTCACACATTAATAAGTTCGCCAGAGTTTCTCAATTCTGTCATAACTTCTATATTCCTTGATGGATTACTTCAATATTTCGATACATCAAACATGTGGACAAATGCCACACATTCATGCTGCCCGTAATATGACCTTCACCATTTGACCTTCACAACTGTGCTTATGAATGCTCATCACATATATGTTTAATTAACTTTGTTACAGTTTCTCCAATCTGCCACCGGGAGCATTCGTGTGTTGACAGGCCACATTTTCTTGTTTTTAATAGTTTCTCAATCTGACACCTATATGGGTCCTAAGAGCATTTTCTAGTTACATACAGGGGTGTAAAATTCCGCTCGACTGCTCGCCATGGCGACTTGGTCATCGTCTCGGTTGAGTAGCTTTATGTAGACGGTCGTCCGACAGGTCGAGTGAATTTTGGATCATCCATGATTGATCGTGAATAAAAAAATATATAGTTATGCACCGTTCTCCGTTTATTTATCAAATACTATTGATCATTTCATAAATGTTTTGAATTGAATAAAAGTGTTTGCGCCAACCGGAACAATTCTAATTATACCCCCCGCAACGAGTTGAGGGGGGGTATACTGGAGTCAGGTTGTCCGTCCGTCCGTCCGTGCGTCCGTCCGTGCGTCCGTCCGTCCGGATAAACTTAACATCAGAGAAATATTGTTATAACTTCTATTTCCTTCATCTAAAATGCTTGATATTTCACACATGCATTCCTGTAAGGCTCTACTACCATGCTGTGCCAAATCCACGACCGTCCAACCCCCGCAGATCCCAAGGTCAAGGTCAATTACTTAGTCCGTAAACTTAACATCAGAGAAATATTCTTATAACTTCTATTTCCTTCATCTAAAATGCTTAATATTTCACACATGCATTCCTGTAAGGCTCTACTACCATGCTGTGCCAAATCCACGACCGTCCAACCCCCGCAGATCCCAAGGTCAAGGTCAAATACTTAGTCTCTTTACAAAACTTAACATCAGATATTATTGTAACTCTTCTATTTCCTTCATCTAAAATGCTTAATATTTCACACATGCCTTCCTGTAAGGCTCTACTACCATGCTGTGCCAAATCCACGACCGTCCAACCCCCGCAGATCCCAAGGTCAATGTCAAATACTTAGTCTCTTTACAAAACTTAACATCAGAGAAATATTGTTTATAACTTCTATTTCCTTCATCTAAAATGCTTAATATTTCACACATGCCATTCCTGTAAGGCTCTACTACCATGCTGTGCAAAATCCATGACCGTCCAACCCCCGCTGATCCCAATGTCAAGGTCAAATACTCTTTACAAAACTTAACATCAGAGAAATAAGTTATAAACTTCTATTTCCTTCATTGAAAATTCTTATTATTTCACTTGTGCATTCCTCTAAGGTTGTACTATCATGCTGTCACAAATCTACGAGTGTCCAACCCCCGCTGCTCCCAAGGTCAAGGTCACATACTTAGTCTCTTTACAAAACTTAACATCAGAGAAATATGTTATAACTTCTATTTCTTTCATGGAAAATACTTAATATTTCATATGCTGTGACAAATCCCCGCTGATCTCGAGGTCAACGTCACATACATACCGTATAACCTTGGCTTAACGCCCCCTTCCTAATAAACGCCCCCCCCCCCCCCCCCCCCCTGCCCCCCCCCCCCCCCCCATAAAAAAAAAAAAATCCTTATTTGTGTTTGAAATTGACGGTCCTTGGTAAAAAACAATTGGCTAATAAACGCCAAATATATTTTTTTTTTTTACCAATGACCGCCAATTTCAAACACAAATAGTCTTTAAATCTTTATTTGTGTTTGAAATTGGTGGTCCTTGGTAATTTTTTTTTTTCTTTTTTTTTTTACTGGCTAATAAACAAATAAAAAAAAAAAAAAAAGTAATATTTTTTTTACCAATGACCGCCAATTTCAAACACAAATAATCCTTAAATCCTTATTTGTGTTTGAAATTGACGGTCCTTGGTAATTTTCTTTTTTTTTTCTTTTTTTTTTTTTTTCTTTTTTTCTTTTTTACTGGCTAATAAACGCCCCCCCCCCCCCCCCAATAAAAAATAAAAATAATAATAATTTTACCAATGACCGCCAATTTCAAACACAAATAATCCTTAAATCCTTATTTGTGTTTGAAATTGGCGGTCTTTGGTAATTTTTTTTTCTTTTTTTTTTCTTTTTTTTTTTTTTTTTTACTGGCTAATAAACGCCCCCCCCCCCTTTTGTAAAATGTAACACCTCCGGGGGCGTTAATTCGAGGTTATACGGTAGTCTCTTTACAAAACTTAACATCAGAGAAATCGGTTATAACTTCTATTTCCTTGCTCGGATCTGCTTCACATTTCACACACTCATTGCTCCAATGGACCTCTACCACCCTGTGACAAATTCACGTTCATGCCGCTCGCGCTAATCCCAGAGTCAAGGTCACAAGCCCACACACTTGGAAATTTGTACATATTTTAGGGGTACCTGGGCCCACGCGGGGGGTATATTCCGTAAGCCTCGCTTACTGACCAATCTAGTTATGGACAAGTTTAAATCGCGGCTCAAGCGGCGTGAATTGAAATTTTATCAATACTTATCTATTTACAATATAAATGGGAAATACGCAAATTCTCCGTCACATATATCTGGCAAGACATCGCAGCCACAGTTTCATCTTCACTTAAGTTAGTGCAGCGAGTTATCGCGCAAGTGTCTCGATTTATGGGATTGTCGCCGGGCCTAGGCCGCCTGTCGTCCGCGATTTAAACTCGCCCATAATTAATTTATGGCATTCTGTAACGTCAATGTTCGCTTCCGGTGTAAACATGTAATATTGCTAGCAGACAACCAGAGTTAGCACATGCGAAAATATCATGTTCTCCGAACTACACAGAATTCCGATGAGACGGATCGCTTGATTTTCGTTAGAAAATGATTTTCATCAGTCCAATTATAAAAATGGGATGTTTTTCTTTGACAAATATGAACAATACTTGCAAACAGTGCAGATCCTGATGAGACGGCTCGCGGATTTATACTGTTTGTAAATATTGCTATAGAGGTTTATGGTGTTGAAAGGGTTAATGTACTCACGACAGTCCCATAACCTGTTCGATTATTAAGCATTTAACATCTACTTAGACGTATTTTGTGTGCTGTGTAGTCTGAAAATGTACCGTACATTTTCATATATGCTGGCCCAGGCAATGAAATATCATGAAAATTGTTTTGTACCGATCATAGATTATAAGAAACATTCGCAAATGTCAAAGCAAACCGACATTCGCTCCCTATTTGGTCGTCCGGTTGGTGGAGATGACGAGAAAATGGAAACGGAGCGGGCGAAGCGACAGGCCGAGAAAATACAAATAAATATTTATTCATTATACCATGACAACTATTGGATTGTCTATCTGGAGATAGATTTCAAATAACATACATGTACAGTAGCATATATAGCCTACTAAAGGCGAACATAGTGAATATTGAAATATCTGTATAAAATATAAGGGCGAGTGGCAAACCAGTAAGGGCGAGTAAGATTTTACATCTACTAGACCTTAAGGGCAAGTGATATTTCAAATAATTTTACACCCCTGACATATATCTGTGTTTCAGATCGCAAGTTTGCCCTGAAGGCGAGATTGAATCGGGCACTGCTGGTCACCTTGACGATGATCAAGAACAACATTAGCAACTTCCGCGTCCTGCAGATTCTACTGCCGGTTTTCAAACTGTACACCAACAACAGTGAGTGACATGGACTGAGCTTCAGTAGCCTATTTCACCAACATTGCAAAGTATACTTATCTAGCAAAGTATACTTTGAGGGAGAAATTTTCAATTTAAGGATAAAGTTATTAATTTTTATTATACTGAATTTATTACATTATCACAGCCAAAATGGCTGTGATAATGTAATAAATTCAGTATAATAATTCTGCATAGTTTTAATCATCAAATATATGCAGTCGTTAGTTGTATATGAAATAATGCATTTCATGAAAAATAAATGATTACTCCTCAAAGTATACTTTGCTAGAAAAGTATACTTTGCAATGTTTGTGAAATTTGCTACAGATAAGGCCATGCCATTATTTTACCGTACATGTTCTATGCAAAGGCTTGAGGAAGCTTTTAGCATAAATTTAAATTTCCGCCACCAAACATTAGAAAAAAATAAGAAGATAAGACTCTAATTAAACGTATTAAGTGTAAATTCATGAACGGATATAAAACACGTGCACACGCCCCCAATCAGTTTTCATATTACTTCACCAGTAAATAGTGTTAAATAGCATACAGAGTTTGTTTGTTTTTTCACAATACCATTCTCAAAACCTACCCACACGCGGACGTTTAACAGAGAAAGAACTTTGTACAGCCTAAACTTTGTGTCTACCTACGATTTTACCTCCTGAATTTTAAAGGTACATGCCCACGTGCCAGGTTATAATATAGGGAGGCATATTATTTTCGACCATTTGTTAGATATGACATTGTTTGGGTAAAATAAACATTCATTAACCTTTTCCCGACGATATAATTGGTATACTTCGTATATCAAACATGAATTTCCACACTGATATCAGGGACGACAACTGTGTTTCCTTAAAATGTTAACTGACATTACTATTTATTATCTGTATTTAATTTTGGATGTGTAATGATCATACTTTATAATCTCTCGAAAATATTAATTTTTCAGGTGACTCATTTAATAGTATAAATAATTAAAAAATATCATGCCTCATTTGCATATGAAAATAGTTTGATACCAACGCGCATCACTATCAGTAAAATAAATATTACTAAATTATTATATCTGTATAGCGGGAACTCGTAATTTTTAGAACTGGTGGAATAGTGACACAATTATACACTTATTTAATTCCTTTAAAGAACAGGGGCCCGTTTCACTAAACTTCTTACGATAAGAAATTATCGTACGAACTTCTTAGGCGCATTTTACCGTTTCACTAACGTCAATTTCGTGCGAACTTTCTTGCGAAGTTCGTAACTTCCCTCGTAAGTCTGCGATAGGTATTGGGCTGTCGTACGAAGATTTTTTAACGCAAGTGTCACGGCCGCCATACATGTATTTCATGAATAACATCGCCATAAAATCGGCCGTGCACATTTCGCCCTATAGGTTTCGCCCTATACTTCCGTCTGTCTGTCCGTCCGTTTATTTTTGGCATTACTTAGTAATACATTACCCTCACTACTGATCGTACGTCCGTTCGTGTGTTTATTTTGTTTTTAAGTGTTGGTCTGTTCATCTGTCTGTTCGTGTGTTTATTTTTTGGAAGTTTTTGTAAGTTTCTCAAATCACTTATAGGGGCCCTAATGCGTAGACAGACCGGATTATCTAGCTTTAGCTGCTTATCAGTTAGCCAGCAAATGCAACCCAGATATAACGTGGCTTATAGAGTAATGACTCACTATGCTTGTAGCTGTTGATCAGTTAGTGCAGCAAATGCAGCCTGATATAACGTGGCTTATATAATAGTGACTCGCTATACTTGTACATGCTGATCAGTTAGGCCAGCATATGCAGCCTTATATAACGTGGCTTATGGAGTAGTTACTCACTATAATTTTACCTTCTGATCAGTTAGCCAGCAAATGCAGCCTGATATAATGTGGTTTAAGGAGGAGTGATTCACTATAATTGTAGTGTGGTGTAGGGGTGAAATGGATGAAAACACGAATCAAATATTTTCAAAAGTAATATGTATGTAATGTGTTGTCATATCATTTTTTTTGTTACTGTATACTATATGGTACATCGAGTTGCCATCTCCGCCATCTTTGTATGTACAGCCATCTTACAGTTTCATCACTTCGACCGTTTGACACATACAGCAAATAATATGACAGAGAAAGTATTACAATGTGGTGCAATACATTATAGACAGATATGACAACATCGTGCTATAAATATTATGCCAGAAAGCTATACAACAGGTTAAGGTCATATAAGGCCTGGCCAACTGGTTCGATCCCGTATTCAACCTGCTGCATTTCGGTGGGGGGGGTCCCAAAATCAGAACTGAATATTTACATCGAAACAAATATATATTCAGCCCTGAAATTAGAACCCGATCTGGTTACAGGTCCATACCAAACCAAAGCCACTTGGCCCCTTCCCCTAAATGTAATAGGAAATCAGACTTTGTATATAAGTGTGATGAAAACAACCAATAGGACGTTGCACAAACTTGTATTTATGGGTATGTCAAATTATTTGTGGTATGTGTAAAACGCCACAAGATGTATTGCATATACTAAGATGGCCAATACGGCAACTCCATGCCCCGTATAGTATATATACAGTACAAACTAAAGCAAATAAAAATCACATTTGAGATCATCAAAGACTCAAGCATTTGAAACTTTGCAGACATTGGTTACCCTGCGCTGCCTAGCGACATCCACGGTGTCTCTAGGAGTTCGGTTTCTTGGTGTATTAATGATGTTGTCTCAGCCATCAATAATTGACTGGACAACATCAGTTTTCCAACCGAGGAATAAGACCTGGCCAACTGTAAAAAAAGCCTTTTAGTGTGTGGCCAGGATTCCGAACACCCTGGGCGCCGTGGACGGGACACTCAATGTCAGTCCAATTCACTTTCCTGGTTTTCAACTTGCTGGACTAAGGCAGTTGATTTAACAGCTGTCGTCTGGTTGTCAAAGTCGGACCGGATGTTTACATTCAAAGGGCTTGTTCGATTTCCAATACTGAAGAATTCTTAAGAAGTTCGTAACTTAAGAAATTTCGTACGCACATGTTAGTGAAACGCACGTAAGAAGTTCGTAAGAAGTTCGTACGAAAAGTATCGTAGACGTAAGAAAGTTCGTAGCGCAAGAAGTTTAGTGAAACGGGCCCCTGTTTGTGCCGACTGTCAGAGTGGGTACGTACCTTTAATTCAATGCATGCTTTAGTTTATCAAATGGATTACTGAATATTTCTGTCATCAAAAAAATTCGCTTATTTGAGCGGCAAAAAGCAAACACTGTTTGCTTTTTGCAGCTCAACTAAGTGAATTTTCATCTTTATTAGTGAATTTCCACTTCTCAATTTGAAAACCAATGCATATTTTCAATTTGAAAACCAATGCATATTTTCAATTTGAAAACCAATGCATATTTTCAATTTGAAAACCAATGCAAAACCAATGCATATTTTTTCAATTTGAAAACCAATGCATAATACATATTTTCAATTTGAAAACCAATGCATATTTTCAATTTGAAAACCAATGCATATTTTCAATTTGAAAACCAATGCATATTTTCAATTTGAAAACCAATGCATATTTTCAATTTGAAAACCAATGCATATTTTCAATTTGAAAACCAATGCAAAACCAATGCATATTTTCAATTTGAAAACCAATGCATATTTTCAATTTGAAAACCAATGCATATTTTCAATTTGAAAACCAATGCATATTTTCAATTTGAAAACCAATGCATAATGCATATTTTCAATTTGAAAACCAATGCATATTTTCAATTTGAAAACCAATGCATATTTTCAATTTGAAAACCAATGCATATTTTCAATTTGAAAACCAATGCATAATGCATATTTTCAATTTGAAAACCAATGCATATTTTCAATTTGAAAACCAATGCATATTTTCAATTTGAAAACCAATGCATATTTTCAATTTGAAAACCAATGCATATTTTCAATTTGAAAACCAATGCATAATTTAAAAACAATTTTGAAAAACCAATGCTATTTTTCAATTTGAAAACCAATGCATATTTTCAATTTGAAAACACCAATGCATATTTTAATTTATGCAAAACCAATGCATATTTTCAATTTGAAAACCAATGCATATTTTCAATTTGAAAACCAATGCATATTTTCAATTTGAAAACCAATGCATATTTTCAATTTGAAAACCAAGGCTATATTTTGCATAATGCATTTGAAAACCAATGCATATTTTCAATTTGAAAACCAATGCATATTTTCAATTTGAAAACCAATGCATAATTTTTTAATTTGAAAACCAATCTCTTATGCATAATTTTTCAATTTGAAAACCAATGCATATTTTCAATTTGAAAACCAATGCATATTTTCAATTTGTTTAAAACCAATGCATATTTGCAATTGAAAACCAATGCATATTTTCAATTTGAAAACCAATGCATATTTTCAATTTGAAAACCAATGCATATTTTCAATTTGAAAACCAATGCATATTTTCAATTTGAAAACCAATGCATATTTTCAATTTGAAAACCAATGCATATTTTCAATTTGTTGCGAGGGCTTTGTACTCCCACTTTTGATAAAGAATGCGTATTCAGCTTAAATAAGTGTATAATACACCAATACGGACCATCTCTGGAGGTCTGATGAATGTGACATTTATCGGAACTAACTGGAAAAATTCAGGATCTTACATAATTGATGATTATACTCCGTGCGTTCGGCATTTTCGTTGTTTTTACGTACCAAACATAAATTATTATTTTTTCGAAAATTGTAATTTTTGTAGCAATATGCTGTCCCTGCCAATCTAGTTGTGTTATATGAAGTTTGTTTTTTCATTAATTCAATTGTTTATTCATTTATTTCATTTGAGCGTGTTAATTTATCCATCCATCCATACATGCTGTTGCAGGTGTGAACTCGTCATATCTGGGCAAGCACAACTCGATCCCACCCATCTGCAAGGTGGTACTTCAGTGTAGCCGCAAACACGCGAATGTTCTCAAGTACGCCCTCGATATCCTCAACAACTTCACCAAGTCTCGTAAGTTTAGACCAGTCCTATAATGTTGTTGTAGGCATGTGATTGTTGTAGGCATGTCAGAATAATTCATCTTGCTTTGTGATGTCAAACCCAACAATTTCCACCACCATCTGTGGCCGATTTCATCGATGGAAATTGCAATGTTTACTTATCTAGCAAAGTATACTTTGAGGGAGTAATAATTTATTTTTCCCAAAATGCATTATTTCATATAGAACTAACTGCTGCATATATTTGATGATTAAAAGTATGCAGACTTATTATACTGAATTTATTACATTATCACAGCCAAAATGGCTGTGATAATGTAATAAATTCAGTATAATAAAAATTAATAAATTTATCCTTAAATTGAAAATTTCTCCCTCAAAGTATACTTTGCTAGATAAGTATACTTTGCAATGTTGTTGAAATAGGCTACTGATGTTAAGGATACCCTGATTAAGACATTGATGCCCTGATTAAGGGAACAGTCTGAACATAGCATGCAATTGTTAATGAAAAGTAATTGTTAAGAAGCACTGCAGTTCATCAGAAACCAATGTCATATTTGCGAGTTCTATCTTCATGTTAGACATGAAAAAATGCTTCCATACTACAGGGCTCCAGATAAGGAATTAGTTATTGAGTATTTTCACTCCATCATATCTGAAGCAATTGGGTATTTCAATATTTTAATTGGGTAAAATAAAATCACACTACTGTTTACACATCAACAGACAGCAATTATGAATAGTTTGCTTCGAAAATGAAAACATGTCTTGGCATTTCATTAGAATTGTCTCCTTGGAGACAATTCTAATGAAATACCAAGATGTGTTTTCATGGAAAATAAGAACAATATGCTATATTTGTGGTCTGTTTATTGTTTTCTGCAGCATGATAAAGGTACCACAAATTTGTTATTGCTTTTTGATACTCGCTACTTCTGATGTCAATTGGGTTTTTGGCAATTTTAATTGGGTATTTACGCAAATACGCAACTTATCTGGAGCTCTGATAGTATTTCCACCCTGCTGGTTGTTGGGATGAGACTTGAACCCAATGTCTCCCTATGACCTTAACTGTTGCTGAGATGTTAAACCTTTTCACACCCCTATCCATACAGGTGAAATACACAATTTGATCCGTTAACCCGGCCTTAAATGTTGATGGACCATTAAACCCTTTCACTTCCATTCCCCTATACCGCAGGTAACAATGCGGCACGGACTATCGGCGGGGAGTACGTGCCCCACATCCTAAGTCTGTACCACGACTGGCACCAGATAGACACGAAACACCGGCACGTCAGCATCCGCAAGGGGCTCCTCAATGTGCTGAAAAACATCACCAATCTCAGTAAGTTCTCTAACATCACCAATCTCAGTAAGTTCTCTAACATCACCAATCTCAGTAAGTTCTCTAACATCACCAATCTCAGTAAGTTGGCATTAATGCCGAATCTCTCTAACATCACCAATCTCAGTAAGTTGGCATTAATGCCAAATCTCTCTAACATCACAATCTCAGTAAGTTGGCATTAATGTCAAATCTCTCTAACATCACCAATCTCAGTAAGTTGGCATTAATGTTGAATCTCTAACATCACCACTCTCAGTAAGTTGGCATTAATGTTGAATCTCTAACATCACCAATCTCAGTAAGTTGGCATTAATGACGAATCTCTAACATCACCACTCTCAGTAAGTTGGCATTAATGCCGAATCTCTAACATCACCACTCTCAGTAAGTTGGCATTAATGTTGAATCTCTAACATCACCACTCTCAGTAAGTGGCATTAATGTTTGAATCATCTAACTCACCAATTCTCAGTAAGTTGGCATTAATGCCGAATCTCTAACATCACCAATCTCAGTAAGTTGGCATTAATGCCGAATCTCTCTAACATCACCAATCTCAGTAAGTTGGCATTAATGCGAAATTCTCCTAAACATCACCAATCTCAGTAAGTTGGCATTAATGCCGAATCTCTAACATCACCAATCTCAGTAAGTTGGCATTAATGCCGAATCTCTAACATCACCAATCTCAGTAAGTTGGCATTAATGCCGAATCTCTAACATCACCAATCCAGTAAGTTGGCATTAATGCCAAATCTCTAACATCACCAATCTCAGTAAGTTGGCATTAACCCTTTCAACACCACAGACCTCTATAGAGACAATGTTTGCAAACAGTGCAGATCCAGATGAGCCGGCTCGTAACGAGCCGTCTCATCAGGATCCCCACTGTTTGTTAATAATTTTAAACGTCGTACAGATTACCCTTTTAGAAGAATGGGATAATTTGAATGAACAAAATTAATGAAATAGCGTGAAACATTGGCATGACACATCCTATTAAGTTACTTGGTGTTGAAAGGGTTAATGCCAAATCTCTAACATCACCAATCTCAGTAATGGTTACTGTGTGCTATACGACCAACCGATAAACCAACCAACCTTATACAGTATACATGTACCAATAAATTAATGAACTAATCAATAAACTAATCGAATCAACCAATCGCCAGGGTCCGGCAAGAAGGCGTTGGTCGAGGCCAATGGTATCCGTGTGCTGTACGAGAGTGCCCAGGATGTGATTGACTGCCGCGAGATGGAGGGACTCATTCTGCTGGCCAGCGTCATCATGCGTAAATGTTGCCCGCGGAACAAACTGCCTCTCGGGGATATCAGGAGTGTCGTCAAGTACGATGTACCCGTGTCGGAATTGTACCCGGTGGACAATCAAAGTACAGGTACAGTGGTGTTTACTTAACCCTTTCACCCCTAAGTAACTGGAATGGATATTGATATGGCAATTTTCCGGACAATTCAACCGTCACAAAATGATTTTCAGACTTGTCCATTTATGAAACGGGGGTGTTTTTGTTCTCAAAAATATGAAAATTATTGGCAAAAAGTGCAGATACTGATGAGACGGCTCGTCACGAGCTTTTTAAGTATATCAGTCATATAAGAAAAGCTAGCTAGCACCAGTAGCTCCGGTTTATCGTTGGACCGGCGGAAATTTTAACGGACATGTCCGACAGACCGACGACTTTCGCGGAGACTGCAATACCACTATACAGGTCTGTGTGTTGAAAGGGTTAACTTTAGTATTTTATTAGAGTATTAGAATTTCAGTACATGTATTTAGTATTAAGAGTTTTTTTCTATTTTTCCTACATGCAAGAACTAAGTTACTAAAACGTGAACTATAGTTTAGTGTTGCCAATCAAAATGCTAATCTCTTAATTGTTGTTGCAATATGTCAAAAGTAATGAGACTCTGTGTTTTCCCTCGCATACAAATCAATCTATAAGAAGTTTTGACTGTGTTTTGGAAGTGACGAGCCTAGCCCCAGTAGCCTATTTCACCATAGAAATATGTGGATGCACTATAGGAATGAATGGCCTTTTTGTGGAATTTATCGGGGTATAAACTTGGAAAAGTCGCGGGAATACTGGACGAAGGCCGGAAGGTCTCGTCCAGTATTCCCGCGACTTTTCCAAGTTTATTATAGGAATGAATGCCTCGTCCAGTATTCCCGCGACTTTTCCAAGTTTATATCCCCGATAAATTCAACAAAAAGGCCATTCATTCCTTATAATTCCAGCATTTTAAATAAATTCATCAAGAAAATCAAGAGAATTATTTTAACTGCGCCCAACGGTTACGGAAAGTAGTTCGGCATGTGAGTTGACTGGGATATGAATTTTGGACAGAGACTTGCCAATCAAATGTTAGGGAATTGTGTAAATATTTTTGTTCTGGAATTATAGGTTGATATGGATCTAGACTGGTTGTAAAACCGATAAGCCCCATTTCATCATTTACGGCCACATATATACATATTGGAAACCACTGTACGAATGCTTTACTGGTGCCATGTTGGCGTGTAGTTGATGTGTACTATGTGTGTACTAGTGGGTGGCAGGTGGGAGCATGCGATGGGTAATTTAACGATCGGGGTTCATCCTTACCGGAATCCCGACTGGAGACCTGGTTTGGCCCTCACATTCGTCTTTGGCATTTTGTATGTGACAGTTGAATCTGGTTATACCCCTTATGTGAGTATTACGATATTCGTAATCCTATTTTAGGGGAAAGGGCCAAGTGACTTTGGTGTGGTATGGACCTGGCACCAGGTCAGGTTATTCTAATTTCAGGGCTGAATGTATTTGTTCTCCATGTAAATATTCCGTTCTGATTTTGGGATTTTCCCCCCAATGCAGCAGGTTAAAATGTGATCGAACCCGTTTGCCCGGCCTTACATGACCTTAGCTGTTGATAGGCCGTTAAACACTAATAAACAAACAAACATAACTGTGTACTCATTGATGTACCTGTGGTTTAGTGGGCAACATTCCCGATGACCTGGATGACCCTGGGGAGGTGGAACAGGGTAACATTGCCATTGTATATCCGCAGTGCTCCAGATAAGTTTTGTGTCTAAAGAGTTAAAGAGTATTATACCCCAAGATTTCAAATTCAAAGCGTATTTTACTTTTACAGATAGATTATCAATTTTCTTCCTTATTAAAATATACATGTAGGAACACGTGATAAAAAAAAGATATATAAAAATTCTCTTATTTGAGCTGCAAAATGCAAACAATGTTTGCTTTTTGCAGCTCAACTAAGTAAATTTTAAACTTTATTACTATTACAGTATTTTCTCTTCTCAAATTGAAAATCAATGCGTATTTTCACATTGCTGTGAGTATTTTTTACTCCCACTTTTGATAATGAATGCGTATTATGTTAAAATAAGTGCGTACTATACGCCAATACACACCTTATCTGGAGCTCTGGTCACACAAATATCACTATATTGTCATTGTATGCGCGTCACAAATGTGTCACTGAAACATTGCCATTGTATACATGTCACATGTGTTAGTGAAACAATGCCATCGTATACTTGTCACATGTGTCACTGAAACATTGCCATCATATACATGTCACATGTGTCACTAAAACATTGCCATCGTATACCCGTCACACATGTGTCACCGAAACATTGCCATTGTATACCTGTCAAACATGGGTGGTGGTCGGGTGAACGCGAAGGTGTAAATTAACAGTGGGGTTCCTCCTTATAGGAATCATGATTTGCCTGGTTTGGCCCTCATGTACGTTTTTAGCTCGAATATTCGAAGAATAAGTAGAGCTTATGTTGTCACCCCGGCATCGGCGTCGGCGTCACCGCCTTGGTTAAGGTTTTTAGTCAAGCTTGTATACTACTGGCCCTACACCCACCATACTTGCACAACTTCATCTCCTAGTGATGTACATCAATAACCCCTGATCTATATTTGACCTTGACCTACATTTCCTCTTGAATTACTTGCTTAATTCCCCTTGGTTAAGGTTTTTAGACTTTTAGTCAACCTTGGTTAAGGTTTTTAGTCAAGTTTCTATATGCAATACTACTGGCCCTACACCCACCATACTTGGACAACTTCATCTCCTAGTGATGCACATCAATAACCACTGATCTATATTTGACCTTGATCTACGTTTCCTCTTGAATTACTTACTTAATTCCCCTTGGTTACGGTTTTTAGTCAACCTTGATTAAGGTTTTTTTTCAAGCTTGTACATTGAATACTATTGTGCATCCAGACACCATACTTCGACAACCTTTTCTCATAGGTATGTACATCAATAACCCCTGATCTATATTTGACCTTGACCTACATTTCCTCTTCAATTACTTACTTAATTCCTTTTGGTTAAGGTTTTTAGTCAACCTTCTATATGGAATACTATTGGCCCTACACCCACCATACTTGCACAACTTCATCTCCTAGTGATGTACATCAACAACCCCTGATCTATATTTGACCTTGACCTACATTTCCTCTTGAATTACTTAATTCCCCTTGGTTAACGTTTTTAGTCAAGCTTGTAGATGGAATACTCCTGGCCCTACACCAACCATACTTGGACAACTTCATCTCCTGTGATGTACATCAACAACCCCTGACCTATATTTGACCTTGACCTACATTTAACCTTGAATTCCTTACTTAATTCCCCTTGGTTAAGGTTTTTATTTTTACTCGACCTTGGTTAAGCTTTTTACTCAAGCTTGTACATGGAATACTATTGTGCATACAGACACATAATTGGACAACCTTTTCTCATAGTGATGTACATCAATAACCCCTGATCTATATTTGACCTTGACCTACATTTCCTCTTGAATTACTTACTTAATTCTCTTTGGTTAAGGTTTTTAGTCAAGCTTGTAGATGGAATACTCATGGCCCTACACCAACCATACTTGGACAACTTCATCTCCTAGTGATGTACATCAACAACCCCTGACCTATATTTGACCTTGACCTACATTTAACCTTTAATTACTTACTTAATTCCCCTTGGTTAAGGTTTTTACTCAACCTTGGTTAAGGTTTTTAGTCAAGCTTGTAGATGGAATACTATTGTGCATACAGACACCATACTTGGATAACTTTTTCTCATAGGGATGTACATCAATAACCCCTGACCTTTATTTTACCTTCACCTACATTTAACCTTCAATTACTTGGTTAATGTTTATAGTCAAGCTTGTATATGGAATACTTCTGGGCCTACATCAACTATACTTGGACAACTTTATCTCCTAGTGATGTACATCAATAATCCCTGACCTATATTTGACCTTGACCTACTTTTATCCTTGGATTACTTAGTTATCTCCCCTTGGTTACGTTTTTTACTCAAGCTTGTATATGGAATACTCCTGGGCCTACAGCAACCATACTTGGAAAACCACGCACCTACGTCGAAGGTCAAGGTCACTGTTGAAGGTCAAAGGTCAAACCTATTGAAATTCCCTTCCGCTCTATATCTTCTACACCGATGCATGGATTATCAAATGGCTTGGCACAAATGTTTCTCATGATGAGAAGGTGTGTCACGATCAATAACCACGCACCTACGTCCAAGGTCAAGGTCACAGTTGAAGGTCAAAGCAGAGTTTCCAACTGTTACGATTTTTCCGTATTTGTTCCGGAAAATACGTTAGAAATACGGAAGTACGGATAACAATTAAAAAGTACGATTTTTTAAAAAATCAGCGCGGGAATATCTGGAAATAATAATTTCGTTTCACAATTCTGCCAATAAATCCTATTTTTTTATTTACCCGTTATCAAATGGCTTGGCACAAATGTTTCTCAGGATGAGAAGGTGTGTCGCGATCAATAACCACGCACCTACGTCCAAGGTCAAGGTCACAGTTGAAGGTCAAAGCAGAGCTGCCAACTGTTACGATTTTTCCGTATTTGTTCCGGAAAATACGTTAGAAATACGGAAGTACGGATAACAATTAAAAAGTACGATTTTTTAAAAAATCAGCGCGGGAATATCTGGAAATAATAATTTCGTTTCACAATTCTGCCAATAAATCCTATTTTTTTATTTACCCGTAATCATACTCGCCGAGGCGCTTACCATTTAGATTCTTGTTGTGTAGTAATAGTAGTTTCAAGCGCTCAGCCAAATTAATTTATTCATCACATAAATTCATAAAATGTCTGCTCCAAAGCGTGCAGACAACGAATTTGGGTATTTTTTTATCGAAAGAAGTTAGGAGAATACATCTGTTCATCAATGATTACAGCGAGACATGGCCCAATTTGGTCCTGTCAAAGCGCGGTGATGAATTTGCGTCTTGCAAGCAGTGTAATTGTGATTTTTCGGTTGGTCATGGTGTCCGAAACGAGGGCCAAGGCTCTAAAAAAGTTATTTATGCATATAAGTGAGTACTGATTTGTGTTCCGGAAAACATATGTGGTGTTCCGGAAAATAGCCCCCTTTTCTCTCCATGTTCCTCATGTGACCGACATGGGGTTGGCAGCTCTGTCAAAGGTCAAACCTATTGAAATTCCCTTCCGCTCTATATCTTCTACACTGATGCATGGATTATCAAATTGCTAACCACGCACCTACGTCCAAGGTCACAGTTGAAGGTCAAAGGTCAAACCTATTGAAATTCCCTTCCGCTCTATATCTTCTACACCGATGCATGGATTATCAAATTGCTAACCAATCACTTACGTCCAAGGTCACAGTTGAAGGTCAAAGGTCAAACCTATTGAAATTCCCTTCCGCTCTATATCTTCTACACCGATGCATGGATTATCAAATGGCTTGGCACAGATGTCTCATGATGAGAAGGTGTGTCGCAATCAATAACCACGCACCTACGTCCAAGGTCAAGGTCACAGTTGAAGGTCAAACCTATTGAAATTCCCTTCCGCTCTATATCTTCTACACCGATGCATGGATTATCAAATGCCTTGGCACAAATGTTTCTCAGGATGAGAAGGTGTATCGCGATCAATAACCACGCACCTACATCCAAGGTCAAGGTCACAGTTGAAGGTCAAAGGTCAAAAATATTGAAATTCCCAAATGGCTTGGCACAAATGTTCCTCACGATGAGTTGTGTGTCCGATCAAATCCAACCACGCACCTAATGTCAAGGTAACCACGCACCTATGTCCAAGGTCAAGGTCACTGTTGAAGGTCAAAGGTCAAACCTATTGAAATTCCCTTCCTCTCTATGTCTTCTAGACCGATGCATGGATTATCAAATGGCTTGACACAAATGTTTCTCATGATGAGAAGGTGTGTCGCGATCAATAACCACGCACCTACGTCCAAGGTCAAGGTCACAGTTGAAGGTCAAAGGTCAAACCTATTGAAATTCCCTTCCGCTCTATATCTTCTACACTGATGCATGGATTATCAAATTGCTAACCACGCACCTACGTCCAAGGTCACAGTTGAAGGTCAAAGGTCAAACCTATTGAAATTCCCTTCCGCTCTATATCTTCTACACCGATGCATGGATTATCAAATGGCTTGGCACAAATGTTTCTCATGATGAGAAGGTGTGTCGCAATCAATAACCACGCACCTACGTCCAAGGTCAAGGTCACAGTTGAAGGTCAAAGGTCAAACCTATTGAAATTCCCTTCCGCTCTATATCTTCTACACCGATGCATGGATTATCAAATGCCTTTGCACAAATGTTTCTTAGGATGAGAAGGTGTGTCTCGATCAATAACCACGCACCTACGTCCAAGGTCAAGGTCATAGTTGAAGGTCAAAGGTCAAACCTATTGAAATTCCCTTCCGCTCTATATCTTCTACACCGATGCATGGATTATCACACTATGCCCAGGGTCAAGGTCACAGACTTTGAAACCTAAACGCTCGGCTAAATGGCTTATAATCAAAAATGCCTCGTTTTCTTTGGCTGCCAGTGGGGGTATTCGTGTGCCGAGAGGCCACATTTCTAGTTTCCCTTGGTTAATGTTTTTAGTCAACCTTGGTTAAGGTTTTTATGTAGGCCGCAGCCACCTTCTTTGTCAAGCTATGTGTACATCGACAACCCTCGTAGTCGAGCTATGCTGTTCTCCTACAGCTCTTGTTATCTTTGGCTCTTTAGTTACCTGGGAGTTGAATTGGGTTATTACCCATTATAAAAGTAGTAAGATTATTACTGATCCTACTGCTTTTGGGAGGGGCCAAGTGATTCTGGTGTGGCGAGGACCTGTCATCAGATCAGGATTATTCTGATTTCAGTGCTGAATATATAGTTTCGTTATTGTAAATATTCAGTTCCGATTTTCTGATTTCCCCCCCCCCCATTTGTGCATGTACTTGAATATATCCATGTACTTGTACAGGTAATATGAGATTTAGTACTAAACCCATTGACCCGGCCATAAATGACCATAGCTGTTGATAGGCCATTAAACCCCAACAAACAAACAAACATGTCACATGTGTCACTGAAACATTGCCATCGTATACCCGTCACACATGTGTCACTGAAACATTGCCATCGTATACCCGTCACACATGTGTCACTGAAACATTGCCATTGTATACATGGCACATGTGTCACTGAAACATTGCCATTGTATACCTGTCACACATGTGTCACTGAAACATTGCCATTGTATACCCATCACACATGTGTCACTGAAACATTGCCATTGTATACATGTCACATGTGTCACTGAAACATTGTCATCGTATACCTGTCGAACATGTGTCACTGAAACATTGCCATTGTATACATGGCACATGTGTCACTGAAACATTGCCATTGTATACCTGTCACACATGTGTCACTGAAACATTGCCATTGTATACCCATCACACATGTGTCACTGAAACATTGCCATTGTATACATGTCACATGTGTCACTGAAACATTGTCATCGTATACCTGGCGAACATGTGTCACTGAAACATTGCCATTGTATACATGGCACATGTGTCACTGAAACATTGTCATCGTATACCTGTCGAACATGTGTCACTGAAACATTGCCATCGTATACCCGTCACACATGTGTTACTGAAACATTGCCATTGTATACATGTCACATGTGTCACTGAAACATTTCCATCATATACATGTCACATGTGTCACTGAAACATTGCCATCGTATACATGTCACATGTGTCACTGAAACATTGCCATCATATACATGTCACATGTGTCACTGAAACATTGTCATCGTATTCCCGTCGCACATGTGTCACTGAAACATTGCCATTGTATACATGTCACATGTGTCACGGAAACATTGCCATCGTATACCCGTCACACATGTGTCACTGAAACATTGCCATTGTATACATGTCACACATGTGTCACTGAAACATTGCCATTGTATACCTGTCACATGTGTCACTGAAACATTGCCATCGTATACCCGTCACACATGTGTCACTGAAACATTGCCATCGTATACCTGTCACATGTGTCACTGAAACATTGCCATCGTATACCCGTCACACATGTGTCACTGAAACATTGCCATTGTATACATGTCACATGTGTCACTGAAACATTGCCATTGTATACATGTCACATGTGTCACTGAAACATTGCCATTGTATACCCGTCACACATGTGTCACTGAAACATTGCCATTGTATACATGTCACATGTGTCACTGAAACATTGCCATCGTATACATGTCACATGTGTAACTGAAACGTTGCCATCGTATACCCGTCACACATGTGTCACTGAAACATTGCCATTGTATACATGTCACATGTGTCACTGAAATTGCATTGTATACCCTCACACATGTACTGAAACATTGCCATTGTATACATGTCACATGTGTCACTGAAACATTGCCATCGTATACCCGTCACACTGTGTCCACTGAAATTGCCATCGTACCTGTCGCATGTGTCACTGTGTATCTGAGTCACAAATTGTCGTATCCCATGTCATGCATTCCGTATACGTCACTGTCATGAAAACTTGCATGACTCCATGTCACTGAAACACCATGATCGACATGTGTCACTGAAACATTGCCATCGTATACATCGTTCATTTACATGTGTCACTGAAACATTGCCATTGTATACATCACTGTGTCAGACATTGTGTCCACTGTGTATGCATTGATCACATGTGGTCACTGAAACATTGCCACGTATACCGTCAAACACATGTGTGCATCTGAAACATTGCCATTGTATGCATCCCGTCCCACACATGTGTCACTGAAACATTGCCATTGTATACATGTCACATGTGTCACTGAAACACATTGCCATTCGTATACATACACATTGTCACTACATGCCGTCCAGTATACATGTCACATGTGTCACTGAAACATTTGCCATCGTCTATACATGTCACTGTGTCACTGAAACATTGCCATCATTGCCAATACCTGTCAAACATGTGTCACTGAAACATTGCCATTGTACCCCGTCACTACAAGTGTCACTGAAACATTGCCATTGTACATGCACATGTATCACTGACATTGCCATTGTATACATGTCACATGTGTCTGACACATGCCATCATACCTGTCAAACATGTCACGAACATGCCATCGTATACCCGTCACACATGTGTCACTGAAACATTGCCATTGTATACATGTCACATGTGTCACTGACACATTGCCATCGTATACCTGTCAAACATGTGTCACTGAAACATTGCCGTCACACATGTGTCACTGAAACATTGCCATCGTATACATGTCACATTTGTCACTGAAACATTGCCATCATATACATGTCACATGTGTCACTGAAACGTTGCCATCATATACATGTCACATGTGTCACTGAAACATTGCCATCATATACATATCACATGTGTCACTGAAACATTGCCATTGTATACATGTCACATGTGCCATTGAAACATTGCCATTGTATATCCGTCGCACATGTGTCACTGAAACATTGCCATCGTATACTTGTCACATGCGTCACTGAAACATTGCCATCGTATACATGTCACATGTGTCACTGAAATATACCCGTCACACATGTGTCACTGAAACATTGCCATCGTATGCCTGTCACATGTGTCACTGAAACATTGCCATTGCATACATGTCACATGTGTCACTGAAACATTGCCATCGTATACATGTCACATGTGTCACTGAAACATTGCCATCGTATACCCGTCACACATGTGTCACTGAAACATTGCCATCATATACATGTCACATGTGTCACTGAAACATTGCCATCATATACATGTCACATGTGTCACTGAAACATTGCCATCATATACATGTCACATGTGTCACTGAAACATTGCCATCGTATACATGTCACATGTGTCACTGAAACATTGCCACCGTATACACGTCACATGTGTCACTGAAACATTGCGATCATATACATGTCAGATGTGTCACTGAAACATTGCCATCATATACATGTCACATGTGTCACTGAAACATTGCCATCGTATACAGGTATGAATTGGACGCTAATGCCAGTTCAGTGGATCGTTTACAAACTGTTATTAAATTAATGTCCAATGTCATCAGCATTCAGCCCTGACACATTACTCACAGAGACAAAGCACAGATAATGTGCACTATTCTTATGGTCCACTAGTTCTACAGCTTCCATTGATGTAATCTGCCAGTTGGAGCATCCGTGTCCCATGGACACATTTTTAGTTTATATTTAAGCTTAACCCTTAGACCGCTACTCACAACAATTGTCGTCTGCTGTTGTTTTTATATCTTTGCTTAATTCTCAATAGAAACATGCTTTGACAGCACTTCAGAATCATTTCCAATGGAAATGATTCTGAAGTGCTGTCAAAGCATGTTGTAAATTATTCTAAAGTGATGTCAAAGCATGTTTTTGATGATAAAAATGGAAAATAGAAATTAAACGGCAGACAACAAAACAAATAAGATAGCGGTCTAAGGGTTAACACCATTCTGGGCCTGCCTTCCAGATGCGGGTGCTATGGGGAGTGTCAGTGAAGGGCAGGACAGTGACAACAGTTCCCTTGACGACGATGACGACATCGACAGTGACGATGAGAGGTTCAAGACTGACCACCTGGAGGAGGTGAGGTTTTATAGTTGCCACCCTGTCCATCTGTTTGTCTGATCAGCGCCTATGCTGTTTTCCATCAAGTCACTCGGGCAGCCCATGCTATATGATTGTAGAATGAGAATTACATAGGGAATAGTAGGTTAGTGCTGTGAATGGGAAAAAATATCTGGCAAGGCTTAGGAGCCGAGCACATCCTGTTTCTGTGCCGCGCCAGATATTTTTCCCATTCACGGCACTAACCTACTATTCTATTTATCCCGTCAACATTACAAATAGCTTTAGAATGCAAAAAATAACCCCTGCCGCATCTCAAAATCGGAGAATCGACTAGTATGGCAACTGCACATATTCATACGCAGTGATTAGGTCATATTAACAGGATATCAAAACTGTTTCACGGCACCGTGTTTCACGGCACATACGCACTGTGTTGACGGGATAAAATGGGAAAGAGATGCCCGATGATTATAAGCACAATGAAGATGTATCAATCAATCAAACATTAATTGTTACATGACTGCCGTTCTTTGACACCGCTCACGGCCGTGTTCAAATGTTATGCGCCATGTTGACCATGCTGAGGTTCAAACTTCCCTTGTGCCATGGCAAACGTTTACCCATGGCTGGACATTGTCGAACCTTATATTTATTCAAACAATAAATGGGCTAAAGAACCATACAATATGTCTGCAATCGACATTGCCCCAGATCAGCCTGCACATTCTAATCAGGGCCTATTCTATTGGCTGTCCATACACTACAGTTACAAAGTTGGTCCATGCTGGGTTTACAGAATGAGGATAACAATGCGGAAGGTACACCCAAGGATTATAAGTAAAGATGTAGCATTTGACCCATTAAAGAGAAAACAAATCACTTTTCTTTATTTCATTTCAAAAGTATATTATGTTACCACTCGTTTGAACCGTCTCGACGAGACGGTTCAAATGAGTGGTAACAACATATACCTTCATGGTGAAATAAACAAATTAATGAGATTTTTTTTTACAAAAATTATCGTATCCTTAGACTGAAATGGGTTAAACAATCATTTATTAGCGCGCCTTCCGAAGGAAGAAGTGTTTATGGCATACCCTCGGCGTCGTAGGCTGTCCGTCTGTCCGTCCGTCTGTCCGTCTTCAAAAATGATAATGGCCTATATTTTCTGTTTCCTTGCTTGGATTTGCTTCATATTTCACACACACATTGCTCCAAGGGTCCTCTACCTCGCTGTGGCAAATCCATGTACGTGCCGCCCCTTCTAAGCCCAGGGTCAAGGTCACATACTTTGTGCATCTCGAAACCTTAATGCTCGGACGCTCGGGTAAATGGCCTATATTTTCTGTTTCCTTGCTTGGATTTGCTTAATATTTCACACACGCATTGCTCCAAGTGTCCTCTACTGCGCTGTGGCAAATCCACGTCTGTGCCTCCTCTTCTAAGCCCAGGGTCAAGGTCACATACCTTGTGCATCTCGAAACCTTAACACTCGGACGCTCGGGTAAATGTCCTATATTTTCTGTTTCCTTTCTTGGATTTGCTTCATATTTCACACACACATTGCTCCAAGGGTCCTCTACTGCGCTGTGGCAAATCCACGTCCATGCCGCCCTTCTAAGCCCAGGGTCAAGGTCACATACTTTGTGCATCCCGAAACCTTAACACTCGGGTAAATGGCCTATATTTTCTGTTTCCTTGCTTGGATTTGCTTCATATTTCACACACACATTGCTCCAAGGGTCCTGTACCTCTGCTAAGCCCAGGGTCAAGGTCAAATACTTTGTACGCTCGAAACCTTAACACGCTCTGGTAAATGGCTCATAAATTTTGTTTCCCTTATCCAGCACGTTGTGTTTTCAAATGTGCCCTCGGTTCCTTTGCTGCCACCGGACGTGCTTCGTTGTCCTCTGACAACTCTTGTTCAATCATTCTTTCAATGTAACCAAGATTGCCCCAGATCGGCCTACACATTCATGCAGTCTGGTCATGACCTACACTTTTTGTCGCGCCCGCTTGTGGAAAGCGCGATATCGTCGGCACTTTGGCGTACGTACGTACGTGTGTCCGGTTAAAGTTTTTGGTTAAGTTGTTTGGTTAAGTTTTTTGGTTAAAGTTTTTGGTTAAGTTCTTTGGTTAAAGTTTTTGGTTTAATTTTTTTGGTTAAAGTTTTTGGTTAAGTTCTTTGGTTAAAGTTTTTGGTTAAGTTTTTTGGTTAAAGTTTTTCGTTAAATTTTTTCGTTATACTATATCTCTGCAACTGCTTTGCCCATTACCTTGAAACTTCACATGGGTGTTTATCATCATCTATATTTTCATTCTACCCCCCTCCCGTGCGGCCCCTGTGCCCAATGTCAAGGTCAAATTACTTTGAAGTTTTTGGTTAAGTTTTTTGGTTAAAGTTTTTGGTTAAGTTTTTGTCGCGCCCGCTTGCGGAAAGCGCGATATATCGGCACTTTGGCGTACGTACGTACGTACGTCCGGTTACAGTTTTTGGTTAAGTTTTTTGGTTAAGTTTTTGGTTAAGCTTTTTGGTTAAAGTTTTTGGTTAAGTTTTTGTCGCGCCCGCTTGCGGAAAGCGCGATATAGTCGGCACTTTGGCGTGTGTACGTACGTGTGTCCGGTTAAAGTTTTTGGTTAAGTTGTTTGGTTAAAGTTTTTGGTTAAGTTTTTTGGTTAAAGTTTTTCGTTATACTATATCTCTGCAACTGCTTTGCCCATTACCTTGAAACTTCACATGGGTGTTTATCATCATCTATATTTTCATTCTATCCCCCCTCCCGTGCGGCCCCTGTGCCCAATGTCAAGGTCAAATTTCTTTGAAGTTTTTGGTTAAGTTTTTTGGTTAAAGTTTTTGGATTAAGTTTTTTGGTTTAAAGTTTTTTTGGTTAAAGTTTTTTGTTTTCGTTATACCTATATCTCTGCAACTGCTTTGCCCATTACCTTCAAACTTCACATGGGTGTTTATCATCATCTGTATTTTCACTCTACCCCACTCCCGTGCGGCCCCTGTGCCCAATGTCAAGGTCAAATTACTTTGAAGTTTTTGGTTAAGTTTTTTGGTTAAAGTTTTTGGTTAAGTTTTTTGGTTAAACTTTTTGGTTAAGTTTTTTGGTTAAGTTTTTCGTTATACTATATCTTTTTTTTTAGTGTCCATGCCTCGCCCCAAGGCGCGACATGCGGGCCATGGCCATCTAGTTTTATAAGCCCGGCATATGTGATATGTAGTATGCCGATAGGTGTATCGTTTTAGTATTTCCGCCCGTCCATCAGATTTGCGTTACAGTTGTTGGAGTTGCATTATCTCTGCAACCGCAAGTCAGATTGACTTGAAAATTCATATACTTCTTTATCATCATCCATATTTTCATTAAAATCCACTTGCTCTAATTCCATTGAGTCACTAATAATGAGATCTGGCTGTGATTGGGCATATAGGGTTTGCGACCAGTGTAGATCCAGATCAGGATCTGCACTGTTAACCATTCCATCAATGAAACGCACGTCCTGCCTCGCCACAAGCAATAATATAGATCACCATCAGGCTTCAGGAGTGTGCTATTTGCCCAGGTGCTACACTCATCATTAAATCTATAAGCCCCATTTCAGTAATACGTCTACAAAATTTACAATATTTTCCGTAAATGGCGTCAAAAGTTTCAGAGTACATGTGGAATTATATCCCATAATGTACTCTGACAATTTTGTCAACTTTTGACTTTATTTCTGAAAAAATATTGTAAATTTTGTAAATGTATTTAATGAAATTACACAGATGTCAGGGCCCGGTTGTTCAAAACACCAGTTAGCTTAACGGACTGTTAAATCCTTAACTGAATGGTTAAAATCTCTGTTAAAACAGAGATTTTAACCATTCAGTTAAGGATTTAACAGTCCGTTAAGCTAACGGATGTTTTGAACAACCGGGCCCTGAAGGTACAAAATCACATGGCGCGTCTCATATATGATTACAGAATGAGGATGACAGTGGGGAAGGTGTGCCCGAGGATTTTGCGAAGATGTATCACTCAAACAACCATTCATTTAACCATTAATTTGTTCCGTGCTGTAATTGCAGAATGAGGATGACAATGGGGAAGGAATGCCGGAGGATTTCAAACGAAGCCCTGAGGATCTGAAGATGTACAACCCTTTCTTTCCCGAGTTGTTTGAGCTGGACATTCGCGACGACGACGACCCTGACTCCATCGTTATTCCCACCGCGTCGTACGACTCCGGCCTCCGGCGGGAGGGTGAGGATAAGAGACGAGGGGTGTCACAGGTGGATAGCATGCATAAGTGTGTGTCGTGTCCGTCCGAGATGTACCATATGCAGACCAGATGTAGTGGGAGTGAGTTCAGCACGGATACGTCCGGGTACCACAGCGGGATGGTTAGTCAACGCGCTGGGAATGTTTACGATTCGGAGTACATTGACGGGTATTCATTGATGCGTCCAGACACCGCCACTGCATTTAACCTTAAAACTGGTGCCAGCGTGATTTCATTAGACTTCCCAGGGTCTCAGGGTAGTAAGACGAACAATGCGAACATGCGGAAACAGACAACGACACAGAAATCAAAGAAGGCGAAAGGTTCAAAGCGGGGCGGTAAGGAGAAAAAAACGAAGCGTGTGATAAAAGACCCGACTGGGAGTATACATTCTGCTGTCGTGCCGGAATCAATGGTGAACTTCAGCGACGCTTTGTGTATCACGCCTATACCAAATATTCGCGAACAAGATGAAGATTTAGATCGGCCATCGTCGGCTTTTGAGTATTTAGATGATGATCTCTACGATGTATCCCATGATCCTTTAATGTACCAGGAACTAGCAAGGGAGACAACTAGTATCTACAGATTTGACAAGATTGCCTACCCTGATCTCGTAGGAGGTAAATCTCCTTACGAGGTTGAGCCACTCTACCACAGAAAATTTGGTGTTCAAAGGTGGGTATGTGTCCGGGGGCCCATTTCACGAAATTTCGTACGACTAAAATGATCGTAAGTGCAAATTAGGATTGTCGGGAAATTTTAATTGATGGATTTACATTTATTGAGCATAGGCTGCATATGCAGCCTATGCTCAATAAATGTAAATCCAGTAATTGTTTACAAGAAAACATTGTTAATATGATATTTACAGACTATCATAATTTTGCACTTACAAACATTTTAGTCGTACAAAGTTTAGTGAAACCCAGTTTAGTGTGTAAACCAGGCCCAGTTTTTGCAGAAATATTAACTTGTTAAAAGTTAGCAGTGAAAATAACGGCCAACAAAATAGGACTTTGTTTCTTATTTCTCTCTGTAAATATGTCTTGGACTTTCCTTAGAATTGTGTCCTCCGGACTCAATTCTAATGAAATTCAAAGACATATACATGATAGTTACAGGTAGAAATAAAATAAATTATAATTGTCTTGTGCTATTTTAGAACTATTTATAGGCCAGACGTTTCCCAGAATGCAATGAGTTAATTCACCATTTTCCATTGAATAGTTGAGAGAATTGACTATTAAAGTAAGTTTGGACATCATTTCAGAATAGTTAAATAAATTCATCAGATATTCCATCCGAACCAGGGTACCGTTTCACTAAACTTCGTACGACTAAAATCTTCGTAAGTGCAAAGATAGGATCGTCTGGAAATTTCAATTGATGGATTTACATTTATTGAACATAGGCTGCCATTTTCAATAAATGTAAATCCAATAGTTGTTTACAAGAAAAATGTGTTAATGTGAAATGTACAGACTATCATAATTTTGCACTTACAAACATTTTAGTCGTATGAAGTTTAGTGAAACGTGCCACAAATCTTTAATTATTTTTCATTTCTTATTATAACTTTCGGTCGGATTCAGAGGACACACATTTTTCTTTCTCAACATTGTTCTGTTCAGCCAAACCAAACTATGATTGTCTTGTCTCACGTCTGTGATTAATTTTCCGCTCGCCGATCGGCAAGAGGGGATATGGAGTTCGTCCATGTAACACCTTTCATTTTTCAATCATTTATGAACTGCTTCACCGATTGTGATACCGTATTTAGCCATGTATTACGCGCATTTTTCAGCCCCATTTTTAGCTCGACTATTCAAAGAATAAGTAGAGCTTATGTTGTCACCCCGGCGTCGGCGTCGGCGTCACGCTTTGGTTAAGGTTTTTAGTCAAGCTTGTACATGGAATACTATTGTGCATACAGACACCATACTTGGACAACCTTTTCTCATAGGGATGTACATCAATAACCCCTGGTCTATATTTGACCTTGACCTACATTTCCTCTTCAATTACTTAGTTAATTCCCCTTGGTTAAGGATTTTAGTCAAGCTTGTATATGGAATACTCCTGGCCCTACACCCACCATACTTGGACAACTTCATCTCCTAGGGATGTACATCAGTAACCCCTGATCTATATTTGACCTTCACCTACATTTCCTCTTCAATTACTTAGTTAATTCTCTTTGGTTAAGGTTTTTAGTCAACCTTGTAGATGGAATACTCCTGGCCCTACACCAACTATACTTGGACAACTTTATCTCCTAGTGATGTACATCAACAACCCCTGACCTATATTTGACCTTGACCTACATTTAACCTTGAATTACCTAGTTAATTCCCCTTGGTTAAGGTTTTTAGTCAACCTTGGTTAAGGTTTTTAGTCAAGCTTGTACATGGAATACTATTGTGCATACAGACACCATACTTGGACAACTTTATCTCCTAGTGATGTACATCAACAACCCCTGACCTATATTTGACCTTGACCTACCTTGAATTACCTAGTTAATTCCCATTGGTTAAGGTTTTTAGTCAACATTGGTTAAGGTTTTTAGTCAAGCTTTCTACATGGAATACTATTGTGCATACATACACCATAATTGGACAACCTTTTCTCATAGTGATGTACATCAATAACCCCTGATCTATATTTGACCTTGACCTACATTTCCTCTTGAATTACTTTCTTAATTCCCCTTGGTTAAGGTTTTTAGTCAACCTTGTAGATGGAATACTCCTGGCCCTACACCAACCATACTTGGACAACTTTATCTCCTAGTGATGTACATCAACAACCCTGACCTATATTTGACCTTGACCTACATTTAACCTTGAATTACCTAGTTAATTCCCCTTGGTTAAGGTTTTTAGTCAACCTTGGTTAAGGTTTTTTAGTCAAGCTTGTACATGGAATACTATTGTGCATACAGACACCATACTTGGACAACCTTTTCTCATAGGGATGTACATCAATAACCCCTGATCTATATTTGACCTTGACCTACATTTCCTCTTCAATTACTTACTTAATTCTCCTTGGTTAAGGTTTTTAGTCAAGCTTGTATATGGAATACTCCTGGCCCTACACCCACCATACTTGGACAACTTCATCTCCTAGGGATGTACATCAATAACCCTTGATCTATATTTGACCTTGACCTACAGTTGACCTTGACCTACATTTCCTCTTGAATTACTTAGTTAATTATCTTTGGTTAAGGTTTTTACTCAAGCTTGTAGATGGAATACTCCTGGCCCTACACCAACCATACTTGGACAACTTTATCTCCTAGTGATGTACATCAACAACCCCTGACCTATATTTGACTTTGACCTACATTTAACCTTGAATTACTTAGTTAATTCCCCTTGGTTAAGGTTTTTAGTCAACCTTGGTTAAGGTTTTTAGTCAAGCTTTCTACATGGAACACTATTGTGCATACAGACACCATACTTGGACAACCTTTTCTCATAGCGATGTACATCAATAACCCCTGATCTATATTGACCTTGACCTACATTTCCTCTTGAATTACTTAGTTAATTCCCCTTGGTTAAGGTTTTTAGTCAAGCTTGTATATGGAATACTACTGGCCCTACACCCACCATACTTGGACAACTTCATCTCCTAGTGATGTACATCAACAACCCCTGATATATCACCTTCACCTATATTTCCTCTTCAATTACTTACTTAAGTCACCTTGGTTAAGGTTTTTAGTCAACCTTGGTTAAGGTTTTTACTCAAGCTTGTACATGGAATACTATTGTGCATACAGACACCATACTTGGACAACCTTTTCTCATAGGGATGTACATCAATAACCCCTGATCTATATTTTACCTTCACCTACATTTCCTCTTCAATTACTTAGTTAATTCTCTTTGGTTAAGGTTTTTAGTCAACCTTGTATATGGAATACTACTGGCCCTACACCCACCATACTTGGACAACTTCATCTCCTAGTGATGTACATCAACAACCCCTGACCTATATTTCACCTTGACCTACATTTAACCTTGAATTAATTAGTTAATCCCCCTTGGTTAAGGTTTTTAGTCAACCTTGGTTAAGGTTTTTAGTCAAGCTTATATATGGAATACTATTGTGCATACAGACACCATACTTGGATAACTTTTTTTCATAGGGATGTACATCAATAACCCCTGACCTATATTTTACCTTCACCTACATTTAACCTTGAATTACTTGGTTAATGTTTATAGTCAAGCTTGTATATGGAATACTCCTGGGCCTACATCAACCATACTTGGACAACTTCATCTCCTAGTGATGTACATTAATAATCCCTGACCTATATTTGACCTTGACCTACTTTTATCCTTGGATTACTTAGTTATTTCCCCTTGGTTAAGGTTTTTAGTCAAACTTGTATATGGAATACTCCTGGGCCTACAGCAACCATACTTGGAAAACTTCATCTCCTAGTGATGTACATCAATAACCCTTGACCTATATCTGTCATTGACCTACATTTAACCTTGAATTACTTACTTAATTTCCCTTGGTTAAGTTTTTTAGTCAACCTTGGTTTAGGTTTTTATGCAGGCCGCAGCCACCTTGTTTGTCAAGCTATGTGTACATCGACAACCCTCATAGTCGAGCTATGCTGTTCTCCTACAGCTCTTGTTAATCCAGAAGTCACCCTGCGCGTTATAAGTAGGAACATAAATTTCAAACATTTTTTCCAACTGATTTCTGCCAGTTTTACGCAAACAAAACAAGCCCGAAAATGGAAATATCAATTTTTGACAGGTGTCCGCTATGACGTTTAAATACGTATAGTGTGAAACAAGAGAAAAGGAATCAATCGATATGAATGGGTGCGGTAAGTATAGATTGATGGTAAATTGGTATATTTTGGGATTTAATATAGCCAGGCTCGTAACATAAGAGGCTACGTGTATTAGAGGAAATTTACGTGTTTTCTGTATTTACGCTAGTGTACCGATCTCTATCGGTCAAATGTTGCCTGTCGGGTATTGTTTGGTTGTACATTTTCAAAGTGACGTCACACGTCTGCCATTCTGTGAATAATTAATGAGGACAGATCATCTCAATCCCATAAGTGCTTGATGTAAGATTTTAGATGCTAAATCAAGTCGCGCCCATTCAGATCGCATTCGGTAACACTCGGTATTGGTCGTTTTTTCGTTGCTAGGTGCCGACTGACTGTGCTACTATTTTTGTAAAGTATTGACAAGTATTCCACGCATCAATACCTTATGACATGTGCGACCAGCATAGCCCCTGATTCATCTGCGCATACACTGTATGGGGGGCTATGCTGGAATGTCGTGTATTCAGGTAGTACCTATGTATATTGTTAAACCTAATCAATAAACAGTGAATACACACTATCTGTACCTACGTATATCCACGGTGGTCCACAGTGTCAATATTTGGCTGGGGGGGGGGTGGGGGGGTATTTTATGGCCCATTTCTCGTGTGCAGGTCACTAGTAGGGAGTTATTATCGCCTTGGGGAAGAAGTTTACACATGGCTAGCCTGCTGTGTGTTTTCGATTACGGGTAATTATGTTGTACACAAATGGCAAATATGGTGGAATTATATACAACAAATTTCTTCGGAAGTAGGTTCAATAAGTTTATTACATGCATCATGAATTTTTATTAAGCATATTAATGAGTAAATAACAATAAATATAACATACTTTTAGACAATATAAAGTCTAATTTATGCCATAAAGCTGTCCTTTGGCGATATTTTTCTCTTCGAGAGAGCCTAACAGCAGACGTTCAGCATTGTGGATGTGAACTCGGAATGCAATTTTCTTATACGTGATGGAATTTCCGCCAAATTTTTTTTTTCTTCTTTTTTTGTTGCGCGCTATAGACGCAAACTATTTTTTTCCCTGATTTTTCCCCCCAAAATATAGATGCGCGTTGTACACCAGTGCGCGCAATACACAGCTAAATACGGTAATATTTGTTCACAATGTGTGTCTCGGGATGGTACTTACTTGGTTTTACATACAACCCGTGTCCGAGCGCCCAAGGTCAATGTCACTGACAACCTTGTTTGTAATGCAAATGCGTTAATCTTTTTTTGTTTATTCTATAATTTGTTGTATTATGAAGGTTGCTAACGAGGGGACTTGCTTAGTGATATCGATACCCTTCCTATCTTTTACAACAATGCTTTATATATTGTTTGCTTTTTTTTCCCTATTTTGGAGTGGGGGTTGGGGTGGCGGGGGGGGGGGGGGGGGGGGCATATATTCACAATAAAATAACACACATGAGAATTGTTTCAATGGGAGATGATTCTAATGTAATGACAATGCACATTTTTGTTGAGAAGTAAAATAAATAGGAAAATTCCGCCCCTGAGTGTTCCCACCATAGTTTAGTCTTATCTAGCAACTCCACACTCACTTAATGCATTTTGACTGTATTCTACTGAATTAATATTTACTATTAACCCTTAGACCGCTACTCACAACACTTGTCATCTGCTGTTGCTTTTATATCTTATTTCTCAATAAAAACATGTTTTGACAGCTCTTCAGAATCATTTCCGTTGGAAATGATTCTGAAGTGCTGTCAAAGCATGTTGTAAATGATTCTAAAGTGCTGACAAAGCATGTTTTTGATGATGAAAATGGAAAATAGAAAATAAACAGCAGACGACAAAATAAATATTATAGCGGCGTAAGGGTTAACTCATTTCATGCTAGATAGTTTATACTAAATTCATAGCATTTCATTCCTTATTTTCTTATTATTTCTGCACAAATATAGAGAATAGTAGGTTAGTGCCGTGAATGGGAACAAATATTTGGCAAGGCTTAGGAAACGGGATGGGCGAGGCTCTGCACAAATATGTATGTTCTAGCTGAGGCCTTTCCCCAGAAATAACTTAAGGCGCTGGGGTATTTCCCCGTGAACGTCGTATTTTGCGGAGTCATAATGATTAAATTGGGATATATCTCCTATAATACATGTTTAAACCCTTTATTACACTCTTGCAAATTATTTGCACGGGTTTCGTTGTGAGAGAAAACCCATAATCAACTCCTTACAAATACTACACCGTGAAGAGAACACCCGTAATTGTGCACCTGTTTTCTTGGAAATTACGAGCTACCATGCAAAATGTTTAATTTTTATTACAGTCAAAATAGTTATTTGAAAATTTGAAAAAGGTCTCGACTAATCTAGAATGTTAATGTGATTGAACACATTGCAAACATGCACTCAAATATATCTGGCTCATAGAAACAGCTGCGTAATTTGGATTTTAAAAAGTTTACATGACGTCACATTTGACGCCAAAATTCGGGAAAACACGTCATTGTATAACTATTCATGCGTACATCACAATTCATTGATTATAATGTAAAAAATAGACTAAATGTGCATATATATCCGCCGTGGAAGTGTAATAAATAGGATATTCCATCGTACATGTTTGAATAGCGGAAATAATACACTCGTGTCCGTCGGCGTCCGTGCAAGCAACTCATTCGCTACGCTCACTCATTGCTTATGCGGACGCCAACACACACTTGTGTATTATTTCCAGCTATTCAAAATGTACGATGGAATATCCTCTATGTAAACATCCTTAGGTTTACAAACATTCTTGTTTATATTCTTGTTTTAATAATGGCTGCCAGGGCTCCAGATAAGGAATCAGTAATTGAGTATTGTCACTCCATTATTTCTGAAGCAATTGGGTAATTCAAAATTTTAATTCGGTAAAATAAAAGCACACTACTGTTTACACATCAACAGACCGCAATTATTGAATACATGTAGTTTGCTTCGAAATGAAAACATGTCTTGGCATTTCATTAGAATTGTCTCCTTGGAGACAATTCTAATGAAATACCAAGATGTGTTTTCATGGAAAATAAGAAAGATATGCTATATTTATGGTCTGTTTATTCTTTTCTGCAGCATGATAAAGGTATCACAAATTTTTTAATGCTTTTTGATACTTGCTACTTCTGATTTCAATTGGGTTTTTGGCAATTTTATTTGGGTATTTAAGCAAATACTCAGCTTATCTGGAGCCCTAGGCTACTGCCGCTGCACATCACGTTTTAACCCATTACATTCTGAGTATATACCATTCTACTGATGGAAAATTGTCAATATTTTATTTATGGCTTATCAGTAGCATATTTCATAAAAATTGCAAAGTATACATATCTAGCAAAGTATACTTTGGGGGAGTAATCATTTATTTTTCCGAAATGCATTATTGCATATAGAACTAACAACTTCATATATTTGATGAATAAAGCATGCATAATTATTATACTGAATTTATTACATTATCACAGCCAAAATGGCTGTGATAATGTAATAAATTCAGTATAATAAAAATTTATAAATTTATCCTTAAATTGAAAATTTCTCCTTCAAACTATACTTTGGTAGATAAGTATACTTTGCAATGTTGGTGAAATAGGCTACAGAAGTATATATTGTGACCACCATTTGAACTGTCGTATCAAGATGATTCAAATGAGTGGTCACAACATATTCATTGAGAAATAAGAAAAATCGTAAAGAAAATGTTGCAACATTTTGATACACCAAAAAGTGTTCAGTATGTAGCGAGTTAATTGAAAACATAATTTCATATTATATAGGAGTCGGAGTATCGGGTAATTCATAGCTTTTATCTCCCGCAATATATACCTGTGTGGAAACAAAATGAGACGCACCATGTGATTTTTGTACCTAAGGACATCTGCGCAATTTCATTAAATATGTTTACAAAATTTACAATATTTTTCATAAATAAAGTCAAAAATTGACAAAATAATTCTGCATGTACATTTTGTCATCTTTTGACGACATTTATGGAAAATACTGTAAATTTTGTAAACGTATTTCATGAAATTTTGCAAATGTCCGAAGGTACAACAAAATCACATGGCGTTTCTCAAATGTACTATCACTCCTCAGACTAATTTGATAACATGCCAATAGATGAAAGTTATATACAGAGTTAATTGACATTTCTTCACTGTTATTAATAATTATTTAACTGTTTTAAAATGCAGAATTGAAATTATATGTGGCTGTGACTGGAGAAATGGAGCTTATGTGTTTTGCGACCAGTGTAGATCCAGATCAGACTGTGCATCCGCACAGTCTGATCAGGATCTGCACTGGTCGTCATTCGTTCAATGATACACCCGCCATGCTTCTAATAGGCAAGATAGATCGTTATCAGGCTACAGGAGTAGCTAATTTGATCAGGAGCTACACTGGTCACATATCCCGAAAACCCCATTTCTCCAATCACAGTCACATATGAGACACGCCATGTAATTTTCTACCTTCGGACATCTGCGAAATTTCATGAAATATGTCTACAAAATTTACAATATTTTCTGTAAATGGCGCCTAAAGTTGACAAAATTATATTCCGCATGTACACTATATATTTTGTCAACTTTTGACTGTATTTATGAAAAATATTATAAATTTTGTAAACGTATTTAATGAAATTACGCAGATGTCCGAAGGTACAAAATCGTTATGAAGACGACTAACATTTCTTGTTTTGTTCTATCTCTAGTTTATCTGACTGTTTAGTTAAAGGTACATGCCCGCTGAGTTCTAGTTTATCTGACTGTTTAGTTAAAGGTACATGCCCGCTGAGTAGGCACAAAATGTTTTTTATATCAGAGACATCATCTGAGACATTTTCTGACAAAACAAGCAGTCATTAACCATGTTAACGGACATTACTATTTATTCCCTGTATTTATTTTTATGGCCAAGGTCTCGGTAGAGCCGGAGGCATATAGTGTTTGAACTGTGTGTCCATCCATCCGTCCGTCCGTGTGTCCAGCACATTAAGAAGTTTGTCGGAGTTTCAAATTCTGTTATAACTTCTATATCTGTGGAAGTATTACTTAAATATTTCAACATATACCTGTGGACAAATGCCACACATGCATGCTGACCTTAATATGACCTTGACCTTTTGACCTTGACAACTTTGAACTTTTTTTCCACATTAAGGACTTCGCTGGAGTTTCAAAATTCTGTTATGGCTTCTATATACCTTGAAGGATTACTGAAATATGTCAACACAGCATATCTGTGGACAAATGTCACACATCCATGCTGCCCTTAATATGGCCTTGACCATTTGACCTTGACAGCTTTGAACTTTTTCTAACAAGTTCGCCGGAGCTCCTCATTTCTGTCATAACTTCTAAATCCCTTGATGGATTACTTTAATATTTCAATTCATCATATTTGTGGACAAATGCCACACATCAACACTGCCCTTAATATGACCTTGACCTTTTGACCTTTATAAATGTTCTTGTGAATGGTTATCACTTTGGTTAATTAAACGGGGGCATGGCATTGTGTGCTGACAGGACACATTTCTTGTTTGATGTGCAATGATCATACTTTATAATCTGTCGGAAATATTATTTTTTCAGGTGACGCATTTAATTAGTATAACTAATTAAAAAATAACATGCCTCATTTGCATATGAAAATAGCCTGATACCACCGCAAGTCACTATCATTAAAATAGATATTACTAAATGATTATATCTGTATAGCGGGCCTTCGTAATTTTTAGAACTGGTGGTATACTGACACACTTATACACTTATTTAATTCCTATAAAGAACATTTTGTGCCTACTGAGTGGGCATGTACCTTTAACCCTTACTACGCTGGAGACGGAAATTGTCGTCTGCTGTTTTTCATTTTTGCCTTAATTCTTAACAAAAAAACTGGTTTTGACAGCACATGAGAATCATCTCCAGTGGAGACGATTCTCATGCGCTGTCAAAACAGGTTTTTGTCAAGAAATATTGAAAATAAAAACATTTCCAGCAGACGACAAAATTTAATTCAGCCTAGTAAGGGTTAAACCTCGGCATACATAATGTGTTGAGGCTTACAATGGTGGTCCCAGAAACATGTAGACTTTTGCTAAAATAATTGTGTTGTTGTTGTTGAATATTTTGTGGTTGAATATTTTGTAATGAATAGTTTATTGTATGCATCAGTCATTTGTGAAGAGTATCTTAGGTGATATTTTATTGTGGACAAATCACCAATAAACAAACATAAACAATAAATATTTTAACCTTTAGACCGCTATCTTAATTTTGTTGTCGTCTGCTGTTTATTTTCTATTTTCCATTTTTATCATCAAAAACTTTTTAGAATAATTTACAACATGCTTTGACAGCATTTCAGAATCATTTCCAAATGGTTCTGAAGTGCTGTCAAACCATGTTTTTATTGAGAAATAAGGCAAGATATAAAAGCAACAGCAGACGACAATTGTTGTGAGTCTAAGGGTTAACAGTGTCTTCTTGCAAACAATTATCGGATTTACAGTTATTGAGCACAGGCTACATATGCTCAATAAAAGTAAATCCATCAATGGAAATTTCCAGACGATCCTAAATTTGCACATACAAACATTTTAATCGTACGGATGCACAGGCTGGTCTGGATCTGGTCGCAAAGCCCATCAGCTACATTTCTCACAGCCTCAAATGAGATAGAACGTTGATGAAAATTCCAGGTCACAACTTGATATCGACACCAAACATTGTTCTTTCTAACGATGAACTTTATATGAAATAGCACTACATACTTATGAATGAATACAAAAGTCTACATGTCTCTGAGACAACCCACGTATATGAGACACGCCATGTGATTTTGTACCTTAGAACATGTGCGATTTTCAGAATATATTTACAGAAAATGTGATATTTCCTGTAAATGACTTAGAAAGATGACAAAATTTTCAAAGGAAATTCGGAATTTAGTTCTGCATTTGCTATGAAAATTTCATCAACTTTCGACGTCAATACGGAAACTATCATAAATTTTGTGAATATTTTTCACGAAATATCGCACATGTTCTCAGGTAGAAAATCACATGGTGTGACTCAAATGGGGACAAAAAAAACCCAAAACAGCAACGATACAAACCTAGTCCCAGATCTGTTGGTGGGTATATATCTGAGCACCTACTATTGTGTGGGTGGTTGGTCGGGCGAACGTGAAGGCGTATATTAACGGTAGGGGTTCCTCCTTATAGGAATCACGATTTGCCTGGTTTGGCCCTCAGGTACGTTTTTATCTTTGGCTCTTTTGTTACCTGGGAGTTGAAGTGGGTTATTGCCCATTATAAAAGTAGTAAGATTAGTACTGATCCTACTGCTTTTGGGAGGGGGCCAAGTGATTCTGGTGTGGCGAGGACCTGGCATCAGATCAGGATCATTCTGATTTCAGGGCTTGATATATAGTTCTTTTATTGTAAATATTCAGTTCTGATTTTGGGGATTTCCCCAATTTTGTACTTGTACAGGTAATATATGGTATTTAGTACTAAACCCATTGACCCGGCCTTAAATGACCTTAGCTGTTGATAGGTCATTAAACGCCAGCAAACACAAACTCAGATCTGTAGCAAGGTATATATCTGAGCACCTGTTATTGTGCTTTATTTGCCATAATTTACTTCTTTATATAGATATTCTATCGCAAATATTGTGTGAAACTCCTACTACTACAATTACCCTCCAGTAACGTAGAAATTTACTTATCCACACTGGAAATTATACATTAACCCTTACACCGCTATCTTATTTTTTTTATCGTTTGCTGTTTATTTTCTATTTTACATTTTTATCATCAAACACATGCTTTTAGTTTACAGCACTTTAGAATAATTCACAACATGCTTTGACAGCACTTCAAAATCATTTCCATTGGAAATGATTCTGATGTAATGTCAAACCATGTTTTTATGGAGAAATAAGGCAAGATATAAAAGCAACAGCAGACGACAATTGTTGTGAGTAGCAGTCTAAGGGTTAATAAACTTATTAATTAAAAATTCAATATGTGAACTATAACTATTACGTATGAGTTTGCTTGTGACAAAATATTTTGCTTAGACGTAATACATTGTACCCGATAGTTGCCATTGTACAACCATATGGGCCAGTATATGATATTTTCCTTATCGCATCTCCATACGAGACAAGGCATGTGATTTTGTACTTAAGACGATAATATGTAATTTTTCATGCAAATGTTTTTCAGAAACTGTTATATTTTTGTCGCGCCCACTTGCGGACAGCGAGATATTAGTTGGCACATTGGCATACGTACGTACATACGTACGCACGTGAATTTGTTAAAGTTTTCGGTATACTATCAAAGCCTCGTAGGGCGCGACATTCGGGGCCCGCCGAATCCCCCACATTGGGGCCCATTCACTAAACTTTGCAAATTTAGAATAGTCTGTAAAGTTCAATTGATGGATTTACATTTATTGAGCATAGGCTGCACATGCAGCCTATGCTCAATACATGTAAATCCAATAATTGTTTACAAGAACACAGTGTTAATGTGAAATTTACAGACTATCATAATTTTGCACTTACAAACATTTTAGTCGTAGGAAGTTTAGTGCAAAGGGGCCCCTAGTCTGTAAATGATTTCGAAAGTCGACAGATTTTCATAGCTAATGCCTCATTTATGGATAATATCGTAAGTTTTGCAAATATTTCTCCTGATATATAGCACGTCTTCTTAGGTACAAAATCACTTGGCTTGGCTCAGCTATTGTCAATGCTGATTCTGTAAAAGTGTGATAAATTCTATAAATACAGCAGTGACAGGAGAAATGGATCTTATGGGATATGTGACCAGTTTAGTTCCTGATCAAATAGCACACACCTGTACCCTGATATTGATCTATAGTCGAACCTGGGCTAAAGACCACCTCCGAATAGCAATCACCTGACTGTAAAGGCCACAATTGTGTTGTCCCAATGGCACAATTACTATATAAATGACCCTGCGAATAATGACCACCTGTGAACAAAGGCCAGATTTTTCACTTCCCATGGCTGGCCTTTATTCACAGGTTTGACTGTATATTACTTGTTAGAAGCATGACAGGTGTTTCATTGAACGAATGGCGCACAGTGCAGATCCTGATCAGACTGTGCGGATGCACAGACTGATCTGTAGCCGATTTCACCAAAATTGCAAAGTATACTTTTCTAGCAAAGTATACTTTGAGGGAGTAATCATTTATTTTTCCTGAAATGCATTATTTCATATAGAACAAACGACTGCATATATTTGATGATCAAAAGTATGCAGAATTATTATACTGAATTTATTACATTATCACAGCCAAAATGGCTGTGATAATGTAATAAATTCAGTATAATAAAAATTAATAGATTTATCCTAAAATTGAAAATTTCTCCCTCAAAGTATACTTTGCTTGAAAAGTATACTTTGCAATGTTGGTGAAATAGGCTACTGGATCTACACTGGTCTCAAAGCCCATAAGCCCAATTTCTCTAGTCACAGCCACAAATGAGAACATTGATCAAAATTGCTGGGCACAAATTGCTGATTTCCACACCAAGGATAACCAGGCTGTGTGATTATATAAGGCTTTCTGAGCACGAACCAGAGCTCCAGATAAGGTGTGTATTGGTGTATTTTATGCACTTATTTTAGCAGAATACGCTATCAAAAGTGGGAGTACAAAATACTCACAAAAATGTGAAAATACGCATTTATTTTCAAATTGAGTAGTGCAAATACTGTAATTTGAAAATTTACTTACTTGAGCTGCAGTGTTTGCTTTTTGCAGCTCAAATAAGTGAATTTTTAAATTTGTTTTATTTTTTATCATTTGTTCCCTATTTAATAAGGAATAAAATCAATAATACATTTGTAAAAGAAAAATATGCATTGAATTTGAAATATGGGGGTATAATATTCTTTAGATACAAAACTTATCTGCAACCCTGACGATCTAAAATTTGTAATATTAAAATACATGAAACAGGTTTTTCTGGAGACTAAGCACAGCCCAGTCTCCACCACACAAACTTGCTTTTTTCACAACCAGGCAATTGTATTGGCAGAGACGACCTGATGTCAAAACCAGGCATAACCAGGGCTTGTTGTTGTGAAACTTTGCGAGCATGATTTCGCAATTTATGCTAAAAATCAGACAGTTAAATTGGACGAGACTGGCCTGTGCACATCAAGTTGCTTGTTCATAACTAGGCAATTATATTGGCTGAGACGACATGATTACAAAACCAGTCAAAACCAGGGCTTGTGGTTATGAAACTTTCTGAGCATGTACTCAGTGCCCATGCTCAACATCAGGCAGTTTGATTTGTCAATCAAACTGCCTGATGTTGAGCATGGGTACTGAGTACATGCTCAGAAGTTTTATAATCACATGATCACATCACATATTTTCCAGGACGAAGGTGTTTGAGGACATAGATCGGATGATCCACCCGGAACATGTAATAGACCGTGAGGTGTACGACCTTGACGCCATGAAGGCAAGGTCGGGGGTCAACTTCATGCACAGTGTGCCAAACGTATCCAACCGTGATGAGTTCAGGTATGGGAAATTATTTGACAAAATTCTTGTTATTGTCTCATTTCTGAGGATGGGTGGGCATATGTGTGAATGAAGAATGATTTGTAATGATTCATATTCCTGTACGAAATGTTCCACCTGGATTCCAGACGGATTGCAGGCGGACTGAAGACCAGCAAACCAGGCGGGATTTTGAGGCGAAATATTTAAATTAGGTCCGCCTGAAATGTATTATCCAGGCGGAGTCCACTCAAAAACCAGGTGGAATGTGTCTGACTATCCAGGCGGAGTCCGCCTGACAACCCAGGCTGAGTCCGTCTGGAAAACCATGCGAATTCTGGAAAACCATGCGAATTCCGCCTGGAAATTTTCCAGGCGGACTCCGCCTGGAATATTGGGCGGATTCCGCCTGGAATATCGGACGGATTCCGCCTGGAAAACCAGGTGGATTCCGCCTGGAAAACCAGGCGGATTCCGCCTGGAAAACCATATGCGAATTCTGCCTGGAAAATTATTTGATTGAACATTAATATGCTACATTTGTAAATGCCCATTTCATGCAGATGTGGATGATTTGTGACCAAAACAGATTGTAAAAAAAAGCCAGTAGTTCATTTGTTTATGAAATCTCTTGCTGTGGTTTGGTTGTGTGCATAAATTAATCAATCGTCAAGTGTCTGTCAGTCACAGTATGTGTGTCAGTCTTTTATCCAGTTTGTATTATTATGCTTGTCTTTTTATTTGTAATTGTATTGTGTTTTTAACACTGGAAAGTGATAGAATGCGAGTCCAATATTGCATACGTTGGTTACTGGATCCAGTCGGTTACTGGTTCATTGTTTCATAATTTGGAACTCAAAATTTTGTTATACATTTAAATGATACATAGACTAGTCTTAATCCTTTCTACGAGTCTAGTTCATTGCTTGTGAAATATTTTACTGCGGTTTGATTGTTGACTTACATATTGAAGTAATTCACATTTAAATCCTAAATAATTTAAACCATGTGACATCTTAACTTCTAGTTGTTGTTGTTGTTGTTGTATGTCTGTGATTCAGGCGCTTATTTTTCGCCTCAATCTGCAGCTTGTCAGAATTTGTTTTGTCCGGGCGGAGTCCATCTGGTACAGTCTGTTTGGTTGTCCAGGCGGAGTCCGTCTAATTCTCCAGCCGGAGGCCACTGGGTTATAAAGTCTGCCGTGATATACGCTTAGTTGTCCTGGCGGAGTTTGTCCAGTTCTCCAGGCGGAGTCCGCTTGCTTGCATAGTCCGCCTGGTTGTCCTGGCGTAATTGCATGTCTGGGCGGATTACGCCTGGAAAACTTGTATCCCGCCTGGTTTCCGCCTGGATTCCAAGCGGTTTCAAGGCGGAGTCCATCTGATTTTTTCGTACGGGTAGTTTCTGAATCTTAACCCTTAGACCGCTACTCACAACAGTTGTCGTCTGCTGTTGCTTTTATAGCTTGTCTTATTTCTCAATAAAAACATGATTTGACAGCACTACAGAATCATTTCCAATGAAAATGATTCTGAAGTGCTGTCAAAGCATGTTGTAAATTATTCTAAAGTGCTGTCAAAGCAGGTTTTTGATGATAAAAATGGAAAATAAAAAACAGCAGACGACAAAATAAATAAGATAGCGGCCTAATAGGATTCACACCTGGAGCCAAGTGATCCGATGTAGTAATGGTGCCTGGCACCAGATCAGGAGTCCGTTATCTCTTCGTTCGACTAAAATGTTCGTAAGTGCAAAATTATGAGTCTGTAAATTTCACATTAACAATGTTTTCTTGTAAAGTATTATTGGATTTACATTTCTTAAGCATAGGCTGCATATAATTATGCTCAATAAATGTAAATCCATCAATTGAAATTTCCAGACGATCCTAACTTTGCACGTACAAACATTTTAATCATATATCATATTGTGACAAACTCACGACCCTCTAATTTCAGGGCTGAATATATTTTTTCTCGATGTAAATATTCCGTTCTGATTTTGGGACTTCCCCACCCCCCCCCCCCCCAATGCAGCAGGTTAAAATGGATGGGATCGAACACATACTTAACATGGAGGTAAATTTCTTGATATTTCACAAATGTCTGCCTCTTCATGGTCCTTTCAGGGATGGGTCGTGGCCAATGGGATATGGCATTGGACTTCAATACCGGAGGTTGCAAGTTCAATCTTCACCCTAGGCATGAAAATTACATAGTATTTCCGTCCTACTGGTCTGTCGGTGAGACTTTATAAAAGCTGTGGAACCATCTCTATATGACCTTAGCTGTTGCTGGGACGTTAAACCCATTCACTATCAGTTTTCACTTTTTCTGCTGGTCCTTTATCATGCTGTGATAAATCTACGATCATCCGACCTTAAGGTCAAGGTCATAAATTGAGCATCTGTATAAGAAAATAAATAAAACAAGTCTAGACCATAATAAAAAGTATCCTGGTTTGCCTGAACTCGACTGACCCGAAAAATGTGTGCTTATTCAAAATATGTTTTCAGTGTAAAAGTGAAAAAAAATGTATTTTTTACACAGAATGGATTTTGGCTTTTTACTACAAAAAAAAACAAACATTTTTCTACCTACCTACACAGTCATGTTTGTAAAGTTAGATCGGGTTTGGGCAAAGCTGAAATCATTTCATTGTGACCCTATGCAGGTAGATTTTGTTGTTGCAGAATTGCCTTGCACACATTATTAATGTATGATGTGTTGAAACCGATCAACTACTGAATCCATCACCAGAGACAGGTACAGTGGAACCTCACTAAACCGGACACCCTGGGATGTCCCCAGGGTGTCCGGTTTAGTGAGGTTCCACTGTAAATCAGGCATATCACCACTCCAAGACATGTGTTCATGCTTTGCGATCATGAACAGACATTACCATCGAAGATAAATAACAAAGCAATCCACACAATTACCAAATTACCAATAGCTGTTTACAGGGTGTCTGGTTTAGAAAGGTTTCACTGTACATATATGTATGCAATTGCTTGCAGTCAGTGACTGTGATTGGTACTTTATCAGGTAACCTGCCCTGTATTGATTGACTGAATAGACTGAGAACATATTGTTGTATCAGGCATTGACCTGATACAAACATCCGGGTTGCAACAAAGTGAAAACTGACGTTCTATTGGTCGGATGACGTCACACCAAATTACTGAATGAAGTCAATGCAATGACGCAACGTAAACAAGTCTGTGTTCTGTCCATAGATAACAAAGTCATCTGCGGTCATTTTCAAGCATAAAACGTTACCTGATAAATATAATACCAGGCTAGTGTCTTTTAATATCAAGTTTATGAGACTTGGCTCAGAAACGGTAGGTATTCTACGGTAGGCGTTTCCTAGCCTTGCCTGATAAACTTGATATCAAAAGACACAAGCCTGGTATTCTCTATATGTTTGTTTCAGAGTAGGGTCTGGGGGACGTTACGAGCCGGGCCCAGATTCACTCCGGTTCAGTGCCCAGTTTGAAAGTGGCAACCTCCGTAAGGCAATCTGGGTAAGTTGTTTGCTCAGGTTAAGATAGAGAAATAACATTTATATTACATTTATTAGGGCCCCGCCGAGAATTGGCGGTTCCCTATAGGTTTCGCCGTGTCCGTCCATCCGTTTAATTTTTGGAAGTGTTTGTAAGAGTTTCTCAAATCAGCTTAGTAGGGGCCCTATGTGCGGCAAAATAAACTTTTATTCACCATTACCCCAAGCATTGATTGGCATTATTATACATTTGATATCAGACGTAAATTTTTGACACTGGTATCAGAGGCGATATTTTTATATAATAATAATAAAAAAAATACCTCATTTGCATATGAAAATAGCCTGATACCACAGCGAGTCACTAAAATAAATATTACTAAATAATTATATCTGTATAGCGAGCACTCGTAATTTTTAGAACTGGTGGAATAGTGACACAATTATACACTTATTTAATTCCTATAATGAACATTTTGTGCCTACTGAATGGGCATGGGCATGTACATGAATGGCATTAACACAATGCATGTACATGTATTTCACTAATTATCTGATACAATACTGTGGACTTTCTGATGCCTTTCCAGGCCTTGCCTGATAGGCCTAAACTTGACCTCTATGCCTAAACTTGACCTCTTGACCTCTATGCCTGAACTTGACATATATGCCTAAACGACGACATTTATGCCTAAACTTGACATATATGCCTAACTTGACATATATGCCTAACTTGACATATGCCTAAACTTGACATATACTGGTATGCCTAAACTTGACATATATGCCTAAACTTGACATATATGCCTAAACTTGACATATATGCCTAAACTTGACATCTATGCCTAAACTTGACATCTATGCCTAAACTTGACAATGCCTAAACTTGACATCTATGCATAAACTTGACTTGTATGCCTAAACTTGACATCTAAAGACACTATCCTGGTATTCTCTTTATGTCAAGTTTATCAAGCTCGACTCGGAAACGGTAGGAATTCTTTGGCGAGCCTCGGTATTCTTGCGCATTTCCTAGCCTTGCCTGATAAACTAGAAATCAAAAGACGCTAGACTGGTATTCTATATGTCCATTGCCTGGTCTGTTTTCATTTTCTTCTTTGTCACATCTCTGTTTCGCTGACATGGTTTATGAAAAAATACAATAATTTGGATAAATAACTGTGAAATGCAACTTAAAATTGTGTTGTCTGTTCTAAAATTGATTTTTACAATCCTACACCATCCCATATCATCAGAATGCTTGTCATTTCCTAGGGTGGTTGGTCGGGAGCATGTGAAGGGTAATTTAACGATCGGGGTTCATCTTTACCGGAATGCCTACTTACATGGTTTGGCCCTCATGTACATTTTTGGCCTTCTGATCAGTTAATCCTGGTACGTCCCATTAAAAAGTAATAAGATTAGTGCTGATCATATTACTTTTGGGGTTGGAGCTATGTGACTGGTGTGGACTAGACCTGGCACCAGGTCGGGATATTCTAATTTAAGGGCTGAATGTATATTTTTCTGCATTTGGCAATTTCCCTCATTATGGACAGGTTGAATACGGGATAGTCCAACCCGTTGGCCCGGCCTTAAATGACCTTAAATGACAGATAGGCCGTTAAACACCAACAATCAATAAATCAATCAATTTATTGTCATTTCCAGGTGCGTGAGTATGAGTACGATCTCATCCTGAATCCAGACATAAACGTAAATCATCACCACCAGTGGTTCTACTTTGAGATGTCAAACATGCGCGCCGAAGTTCCGTACAGGTTCAACATTGTCAACTGTGAGAAACTCAACAGCCAGTTCAACTTCGGTAAGTCTGAGGCTCAGAGCCTCTAGTAGCCACTTTATGCCCGTGGTCATTTGACTCGTCTATCGACATTTATTTTTGTCATTTGGTCAACTTTAGGAGTCGCATTCCTGCATTTTTTTTATGAAATGGCACTACTTCAAACGACGATTACTACACAATTGGCTGCATGAATCATTTGATGTCTAATTTCATGAACTTACTTTCCACTATTTAATTAACATTTTAAATGATAATCAAATTAGCTTTCAAATAATATATTTTATCCCGTCAACACAGTGCGTATGTGCCGTGAAACACGGTGCCGTGAAACATTTTTGTTATCCAGTCAATACTATTTTTGCATTTTACAGCCATTTGTAGGTGTTGACGGGATAAATAGAATAGTAGGTTAGTGCCGTGAATGGGAAAAAATATCTGGCGCGGCACGGAAACGGGATGTGCTCGGCATAGCCTCGCCCATCCCGTTTCCTGAGCCTTGCCAGATATTTTTTCCCATTCACGGCACTAACCTACTATCCTCTATTTAGCATTACTGTCAAAGAAAATTGTCAAATCTAGGAGCATATGCAGTGACTCGCAGTCAGAAATGAGTAATCTGAGTATTAATTATCTGCTGAATTGTGAGAAACTCAACAGCCAGTTCAACTTCGGTAAGTCTTATGCCTAGGCTGATGGCAGGCGGTATTTGTGTCACGAACTTTGGCAATATTGGTAAGTCTTAGCCTGGCAGACCACTGGTTGGGAGCTTCCGAATGGTAATTTAATGATGAGGTTCATCCTTACCGCAACCCTGATATCTCTGGTTTGATCCTGAAGTACATTTTTGTATATGACCATTGAAACTGGTTATACCTGTAGCCTATTTCATCAACATTGCAAAGTATACTTTACTAGCAAAGTATACTTTGAGGGAGTAATCATTTATTTTTCCTGAAATGCATTATTTCATATAGAACTAACAAATGCATATATTTCATGATTAAAAGTATGCAGAATTATTATACTGAATTTATTACATTATCACAGCCAAATTCAAATTGGCTGTGATAATGTAATAAATTCAGTGTAATAAAAATTAATAAATTTATCATAAAATTGAAAATTTCTCCCTCAAAGTATACTTTGCTACTAAAGTATACTTTGCAATGTTGATGAAATAGGCTACAGATATAAGAATAGTAAGATTTTGTGCTAATCCTCTTACTTTTATGGGGCGGGGCTAAGTGACTGGTGAAGTGAGGACATGGCATCAGTATATTCTAATTTTGAGTCTGAATTTATATTTTTTTATGTAAATATTCAGTTATGATTTTGGAATTGCCCTCTATCTGTACACATGAAATAAATATAGTAGTTCACCCGGTTTGAGAAAAAAAAACACCTTATAAGTTGAAAGGCAGTTAAAGGCCATAAAACATAAACAATCTTAGGCTGAGGGCGATGCTAGGTGGTGCTTGTGTTCTTGCCTGTGACAATATTGGCAATCTGTGACAGAAATGAACAGGTGCAATAAAACGTATTTGTAAATAATAATCAATAAATGCAAAAGTTACAGTCTCTGTAACTTTTTGAACTCCCCGCCCTCTATCAAAATCTTTTGAATGCTTCTCGCTCATATTTATTAAATTTGTTAACTGATACCATGCAAATGAGGCATTTTAAATATCATATTAATAGACCAATCATGTAAGATCCTATTTCATATCATAATCATTTTTGTTCCTCATATGTGGCTGTGACTGGAGAAATAACAACCAGTGCAGAACCAGACCAGACTGCGCATCTGCAAACAAGCAATACAGATCACCATCAGCCTATCACCATCAGCTATTCAATCAAGAGCTGCACTGGTCACGAAATCCATGAGTACCATTTCTTCAGTCACAGCCACATATACATCCCCAGTGCTCCAGATAAGTTTTGTACCTAAACAGTATTATACCCCCAGATTTAAATTCAATTCGTATTTTACTTTTACAAATGTATTATTTATTTTCTTCTTATTTATATATGGAACAAATGATAATAAAAATAAAACAAATTTAAATATTTTGTTTGCAGCTCAACTAAGTACATTTCAACTTTAGTATAGTATCGTCACTACTCAATTTGAAACTCAATGCGTATTTCCACATTGTTGTGAGTATTTGTTACTACCACTTTTGATAATCAATGCATATTCTGCTAAAATAAGTGCGTAAAATACACCAATATGCACCTTATCTGGAGCTCTGCATTCCTAATGCCCTCTCACCAGGTATGCGTCCACTGTTGTTCTCTGTGATCGAGTCAATGGAAGGCCGCCCATACTGGAGCCGCACCGGCTCCGACATCTGCTACTACCGCAACCACTTCACCCGCAGTCACCTGGCAACCGGCGGCGTCAAGGGCAAGACGTACTACACGACCACCTTCACCATCACCTTCAAACACAGCAAGGACGTGTGCTACCTCGCCTACCATTACCCGTACAGCTACACCACACTACAGCTAATACACCACACTGCAGGTGATACTCCACACTGCAGGTAATACACCACACTACAGGTAATACACCACACTACAGGTAATACACCACACTGCAGGTAATACACCACACTACAGGTAATACACCACACTGCAGGTAATACACCACACTGCAGGTAATACACCACACTACAGGTAATACACAACACTAGTGGTACTACACCACACTGCAGGTAATACTCCACACTGCAGGTAATACACCACACTACAGGTAATACACCACACTACAGGTAATAGACCACACTGCAGGTAATATACCACACTACAGGTAATACATCACACTACATACACCACACTACATACTCCACACTACAGGTAATACACCACACCACCACACTGCAGGTAATACATCACACTACAGGTACTACACCACACTACAGGTAATACATCACACTGCAGGTAATACACCACACTACAGGTACTACACCACACTACAGGTAATACACAACACTAGTGGTACTACACCACACTGCAGGTAATACTCCACACTGCAGGTAATACACCACACCACCACACTACATGTAATACACCACACTACAGGTAATACTCCACACTGCATGTAATAGACCACACTGCAGGTAATATACCACACTGCAGGTAATACTCCACACTGCAGGTAATACACAACACCACACTACATGTAATACACCACACTACAGGTAATACACCACACTACAGGTAATACACCACACTACAGGTAATACATCACACTGCAGGTACTACACCACACTACAGGTAATACACAACACTAGTGGTACTACACCACACCGCAGGTAATACTCCACACTGCAGGTAATACACCACACCACCACACTACATGTAATACACCACACTACAGGTAATACTCCACACTGCATGTAATAGACCACACTGCAGGTAATATACCACACTGCAGGTAATACTCCACACTGCAGGTAATACACCACACACCAGGAAACACATGTATACACCACCACTACAGGTAATACTACACATGCATGTAATATACCACACTACAGGTAATACTCCACACTGCATGTAATACACCACACTGCAGTAAATACACCACACTGCGCATGTAATACACACCCTGCAGGTAATACACACCACCACACTACATGTAATACACCACACTACAGTAATACACACTTCATGTAATACCACACTGCAGGTAAGGTAATACACCACACACATACACACTACATACATAATACACCACACTACAGTAATACTCCACACTGCAGGTAATATACACATCGCAGGTAATATACACTACAGGTACACACAAAAACCACACTACATACACCACACTACAGGTAATACACCACACTGCAGTAATACACACACACTACAGGTAACTCCCCACATCATAATACATCACAGCAGGTAATCATCCAACACTACTAGGTACTCACACCACTCAACACATACAGGTAATGGTAACTACACCACACTGCAGGTAATACACCACATCCCACACGCAGTAATACACCACTACATGTAATACACCACACAAAAACCCACACTACATACACCACACTACAGGTAATACACCACTACACCACACTGCAGGTAATACACCACACCACCACACACATATAATACCACACTACATACACCACACTACATACTCCACACTACAGGTCAGTAATACCACACCACCACGGACGCAGGTAATACATCACACCTACAGGTACTACACAACACTGCAGTAACTACATCACTCCCACGACAGTACTACACCACACTACAGGTAATACACCACACCTGCAGGTAATACATACACACACTACATAATACACCACACTACAGGTACTACACCACACTACAGGTAATACACAACACTAGTGGTACTACACCACACTGCATGTAATACACCACATTACATGTAATACATCACACTACAGGTAATACACCACACTACAGTACACACATTACACCACACTACAGGTAATACACAACACTAGTGGTACTACACCACACTGCAGGTAATACTCCACACTGCAGGTAATACATCACACTACAGGTAATACATCACACTACAGGTAATACACCACATTACAGGTAATACACCACACTGCAGGTAATGCACCACATTACAGGTAATACATCACACTACAGGTAATACACAACACTACAGGTAATGCACCACACTGCAGGTAATACATCACACTACAGGTACTACACCACATTACAGGTAATACACCACACTGCAGGTAATACACCACATTACATGTAATACATCACACTACAGGTAATACACCACATTACAGGTAATACACCACACTGCAGGCAATGCACCACATTACAGGTAATACATCACACTACATGTAATACACCACACTACAGGTAATACACCACACTGCAGGTAATGCACCACATTACAGGTAATACATCACACTACATGTAATACACCACACTGCAGGTAATACACCACACTGCAGGTAATACACAACATTACAGATAACACACCACACTACAGGTAATACACCACACTACAGGTACTACACACCATTACAGGTAATACACCACACCACACTGCATGTAATACACCACACTACAGGTAATACACCACACTACAGGTAATACACCACACTACAGGTAATACTCCACACTGCATGCAATACACCACACTGCAGGTAATACACCACACTGCATGTAATACACCACACTGCAGGTAATACACCACACTACAGGTAATACACCACACTACAGGTAATACTCCACACTGCATGTAATACACCACACTGCAGGTAATACACCACACTGCATGTAATACACCACACTACAGGTAATACTCCACACTGCATGTAATACTCCACACTGCATGTAATACACCACACTACATGTAATACACCACACCACAGGTAATACACCACACTACAGGTAATACACCACACCACAGGTAATACACCACACCACAGGTAATACACCACACTACAGATAATACACCACACCACAGGTAATACACCACACTACAGGTAATACACCACACCATAGGTAATACACCACACTACAGGTAATACACCACACTACAGGTAATACACCACACTACAGGTAATACACCACACCACAGGTAATACACCACACTACAGGTAATACACCACACTACAGGTAATACACCACACCACAGGTAATACACCACACCACAGGTAATACACCACACTGCAGGTAATACACAACATTAGAGGTAATACACCACAATACAGGTAATACACCACCACATCTGAACACCCAATGTTAAGATTGCTGAGAACTTGCATTCATCATGTTTGTAAGGCAAATGCATTAAAGTTTGTATTGTTTTCTCAATAACTGCTCAACTCTTTCACTACAGAATGTGTGTCTTGGGATGGTGCTTTGTCCGCATACACCCAAGTCTAAACATCCAAGGTCAAGGCTACTGAGGACTTATTATTTTCATTTCATTGAGGCGAATAGCATAGTGATAATGAGCCCTTATTCTAATTCCAATACTGAACATATGGTACCTTTCCCATACTGGTGCATTCCTGTCTATATATGACCTTGCTGTTGAACGTAAAACCACAATCAATCGATCAATCAATCAATCAGCCATTACTGCCTATTGACAATTACAGACCCACCTCAGATCAATCAAACCAACGTTTTTGCTGAGAGAAATGGAAAGTAAACAACAGTTGACAAACTTTAACGCTTAGACCGCTATTCACAACAATTGTCGTCTGCTGTTGCTTTTATATCTTGCCTTTTTTAGCCAGGTTTTTTGAGAAAAAAAATCCAGGCTATTGGATTGGCGAAAGCCGGGCGGGCGGGCGGCGTCCACAATCAATGTTAAGTTTTCGTGTTTGGGTCCATTACTTTGTTACTGTACCACCTAGGACCACCAAACTTTCACAGCTTCATAATCAAGGGGTGCCCACCACATATCACTATCCAACATGTTACCTTTTTTTGACGTGACCCATTTTTTCCGCGCAGTCGGCTTAGCCATTTTCAATGTTAAGTTTTCGCGTTTACAATGTTAAGTTTTCGTGTTTAAGTCCATTTCTTTGGTACTGTACCACCTAGGACCACCAAACTTTCACAGCTTCATAACCAAGGGGTGCCTACCACATACAACTATCCAACATGTTACCATTTTTTTTACCTTCACCTATTATTTCTACGTAATTGACTTAGCCATTTTCAACGTTAACTTTTTAACGTACGTTTGGTTAAAGTTTTTTGGTTAAAAGTTTTTCGTTATACTATATCTCTGCAACTGCTTCGCCCATTACCTTGAAATTTCACATGGGTGTTTATCATCATCCAAATTTTCATTCTACCCCCAACCGTGCGGCCCCTATGCCCAATGTCAAGGTCAAATTACTTTGAGTTTTTTCGTGTACTATATCTCTGCAACTGCTTCACCCATTACCTTGATACTTCACATGGCTGTTTATCATCATTGTCAGCGTGATATCGTCGGCATTTTGGCATATGTTCGTCCGTACGTCCATACGTCCGTGTGTCTGGTTAAAGTTTTTTGGTTAAAGTTTTTCCATCTACTATATCTATTTTTTTAGTGTCCATGCCTCGCCCCAAGGCGCGACATGCAGGCCACGGCCATCTAGTCTACAAAAAGTGGGTATAATTATGTTATCCAAGTGTCTATGCTTGGAAAAAACCTGGCCTTCGTGGCTTTGCCTCGTTTCTTGTTCTCAATAAAAACATGTTTTGACAGCACTTCAGAATCATTTCCAATGGAAATGATTCTGAAGTGCTGTCAAAGCATGTTGTAAATTATTCTAAAGTGCTGTCAAAGCATGTTTTTGATGATAAAAATGGAGAATAAAAAGTAAACAGCAGACGACAAAAAAATTAAGATAGCGGCCTACGGGTTAACTTAGGTAAGGGTCAATCAATCAATCAACCAACCAATCAATTAATCAATCAATCAGTTACCACTGCATATTGACAATTGCAGACCCACCTGAGCCTGTGGGGGCAGATGGCGGACGGGCAGCAGGTGTTCTACCGAAAACAGACGCTGTGTGAGACGCTGTCGGGCAACCCCGTACCTGTCATCACCATCACCGCAATGCCCCGCTCCTACAGCAAACAGCACATAGAGGAACTCCGTACGTTATCATCTCTCGCTATACATGTAAATTGCGACACAATCTTGATTGCAGTATATAAATAGAGGATCTTCCATGAGCGATCATTTAACTCTTTCATTCTAAATAACTGGCATAGACTGGTTCATGCTAATCTTGGGGATTAGTTCATGTTTGTTTACAAATTCTGAAAACTACCAACAAATACTGTAGACCATTGTGAGATGGCTTGTTATACTGCTAGACTGGGAAAAGGGGCTTAACCCATTTCATGCTGCTTTTGAAAAATCATAATATTTTCTTCATATGAGATGGTTCGTCGAGATGGTTCAAATGAGTGGTAACAACATACTTTTATTGACAAACTTTAATTACAAAATTAAAAATAAAATATTTAATAATATCCATACCCGTAAAGGTGTATTCCGAATGTAATGGGTCAAGCCATTTTGCATTATTTTCGGGTCGCTGTCTTGCAAATTCAACTTGTCTCTGTGTTAATGGGCCGTTGAACACCATTCCATTTCATAGTTACTAAGATGACTGGGTGGGGAACAGTTTAGACCCTGATCAAACTATGGCTAAGCAACTGATCTCACAGATACGCTGGTCGCAAGTGTCGCAAGTGTCGCAAGCGTCACAAGCGTCACAAGATTCCTTGTTCCAGCCGGCGGCCTATGAGTTCTGTAGCCTATTTCACCAAAATTGTGAAGTATACTTCTCTTGCGCAGTACACTTTGAGGGAGAAAGTTTAAATTTAAGGATAAATTTATTAATTTTTAGTCAGGTTTTTTAAAAAAAAATCCAGGCTATTGGATTGGCGAAAGCCGGGCGGGCGGGCGGGCGGCGGGTGGGCGGCGGGCGGGCGGCGTCCACAATCAATGTTAAGTTTTCGTGTTTGAGTCCATTTCTTTGTTACTGTACCACCTAGGACCACCAAACTTTCACAGCTTCATAATCAAGGGGTGCCCACCACATATCACTATCCAACATGTTACTTTTTTTTTAACTTCACCCATTTTTTCCTTTTTTCCGCGTAATCGACTTAGCCATTTTCAATGTTAAGTTTTCGCGTTTACAATGTTAAGTTTTCGTGTTTAAGTCCATTTCTTTCGTACTGTACCACCTAGGACCACCAAACTTTCACAGCTTCATAATCAAGGGGTACCCACCACATATCACTATCCAACATGTTACTTTTTTTTTTAACTTCACCCATTTTTTCCGCGCAGTCGACTTAGCCATTTTCAATGTTAAGTTTTCGTGTTTACAATGTTAAGTTTTCGTGTTTAAGTCCATTTCTTTGGTACTGTACCACCTAGGACCACCAAACTTTCACAGCTTCATAACCAAGGGGTGCCTACCACATACAACTATCCAACATGTGACCATTTTTTTACCTTCACCTATTATTTCTACGTAATTGACTTAGCCATTTTCAACGTTAACTTTTTAACGTACGTCTGGTTAGAGTTTTTTTGGTTGAAACTTTTTCGTTATACTATATCTCTGCAACTGCTTCGCCCATTACCTTGAAACTTCACATGGGTGTTTATCATCATCCATATTTTCATTCTAACCCCAAACCGTGCGGCCCCTGTGCCCAATGTCAAGGTCAAATTACTTTGAATTTTTTTGTTAAAGTTTTTTCGTGTACTATATCTCTGCAACTGCTTCACCCAATACCTTGATTCTTCACATAGGTGTTTATCATCATTGTCGCACCTGCTTGCGGAAAGCGCGATCCTGTGCCCAATGTCAAGGTCAAATTACTTTGAATTTTTTTGTTAAAGTTTTTTCGTGTACTATATCTCTGCAACTCTTCACCCAATACCTTGATACTTCACATGGGTGCTTATCATCATTGTCGCACCTGCTTGCGGAAAGCGCGATCCTGTGCCCAATGTCAAGGTCAAATTACTTTGAATTTTTTTGTTAAAGTTTTCGTGTACTATATCTCTGCAACTGCTTCACCCAATACCTTGATACTTCACATGGGTGCTTATCATCATTGTCGCACCTGCTTGCGGAAAGCGCGATCCTGTGCCCAATGTCAAGGTCAAATTACTTTGAATTTTTTTGTTAATTTTTTTTCGTGTACTATATCTCTGCAACTGCTTCACCCAATACCTTGATACTTCACATGGGTGTTTATCATCATTGTCGGAAAGCGCGATCCTGTGCCCTATGTCAAGTTCAAATTACTTTGAATTTTTTTGTTGAAAGTTTTTTCGTGTACTATATCTCTGCAACTGCTTCACCCAATACCTTGATACTTCACATGGGTGTTTATCATCATTGTCGCACCTGCTTGTGGAAAGCGCGATATCGTCAGCATTTTGGCATACGTCCTCCGTTCGTCCGTGTGTCCGGTTAAAGTTTTTTGGTTAAAGTTTTTCCATCTACTATATCTATTTTTTTAGTGTCCATGCCTCGCCCCAAGGCGCAACATGCAGGCCACGGCCATCTAGTCTACAAAAAGTGGGTATAATTATGTTATCCAAGTGTCTATGCTTGGAAAAAACCTGGCCTTCGTGGCTTTTATGCAGTCGTTAGTTCTGTATGAAATAATACATTTCGTGAACAATTAATGATTACTCCCTCAAAGTACACTTAGCTAGATAAGTTAGCTTAGCAATTTTGGTGAAATCGGCTACAGATATACAATTTTCCCACTTCCAGGAAGCCGGCCGTATATATTCCTGTCTGGACGAGTCCATCCAGGGGAAAGTAATGCCAGCTGGGTCATGAAAGGTAGATATATGTTACATCAGAACTCCAGATAAGCTGCGTATTTGCGTAAATACCCAATTAAAATTGCCAAAAACCCAATTGAAATCAGAAGTAGCACGTATCAAAAAGCAATAACAAATTTGTGGTACCTTTATCATGCTACAAAAAAACAATAAACAGACCACAAATGTAGCCTATTGTTTCTTATTTTCCATGAAAACACAATTCTAATGAAATGCCAAGACATGTTTTCATTTCGGAGCAAACTATTCAATAATTGCTGTCTGTTGATGTGTAAACAGTAGTGTGATTTCATTTTACCCAAATAAAATATTGAAATACCCAATTGCTTCAGATATGATGGAGTGAAAATACTCAATTACGAATTGCTTATCTGGTGCACTGTTACATGAATCCATTATGTGAATAAAAACATTTTTTGCGAATTTATTGGTGAATAAATAGTGCAACGATACTGCCTTCTTGCATTTCATCCAATAGTTTACAGAAATATAATGGTACCAGGGGCCCATTTCACTATTAAACTTCGTACAAATAAAATGTTTGTAAGTGCAACGTTATGATTGTCTGTAAATTTCACATTAACAATGTATTCTTTTAAACGATTATTGGATTTACAATTATGGAGCATATGCTGCATATGCAGCCTATGCTCAATACATGTAAATCCATCAATTGAAATTTCCAGACGATCATAAATTTGCACTTACGAACATTTTAGTCGTACAAAGTTTAGTGAAATGGGCCCCCAGTTCTATAAATAGGTTACCAAACTTGGACAATCACAGGTATGGAAGGTGTTCGAGCCAATTCCCACACTTAAATCTAAGCCGAATGAATGAATGTATGGATGGAAAATCACAAGTAACTCCACTTGGAACTACTTCCAGGGCATCATCGACGTTAGAATTGGCGGAGTTTGTCAGTTGTGACATCTGCTTAGTAAACTAAATAACGTGACGTCAAATTCTGCTAATTCTAACATGAATGATGCCCCAGAAGTTGTTCTAAGGGAACTTCCTGGTGATTTACCAAGTTCAAAAACCTGGCGGCCGTTTCACTAAACTTCGTACCACTAAAATGTTCGTCCACTAAAATGTTCGTAAGTGCAAAAGTATGATAGTAAAATTCACATTAACAATGTTTTCTTGTAAACAATTATTGGATTTGCATTTATTGAGCATAGGCTGCATGCTCAATAAATGTAAATCCATCAATTGAAATTTACAGACGATCCTAAATTTGCACTTAAGAACATTTTCTATACAGGCGAGCGTTATCAACAGGTTACCGAACTTGGAAAATGTTGGATTGGGTTGTTGAATGGACATAAACCTCCATTCACTGACTAAATGCACAATTGCAGGCAGCATCGACTACCTGATGAGTAAACGACCACAGGCGTGTGCACTGCGGGAGATGTTCATCTTCAAGATTGTGCCCATGTTAAACCCAGACGGCGTGATCAACGGAAAGTATGTACACCCCAATGGAAACGTCACCATACATGAAAATTTACTACACACACAGTTGCTGGCAGATGGGAGCATGCGATGGGTAATTTAACGATTGGGATTCATCCTTACCGGAATCCCGAACGGAGATCTGGTTTGGCCCTTGGGTACGTCTTTGGCATTTGGCATATGTGAGGGTTAAATCTGGTTATACCCCTTGTATGAGTAATACTATTATTCCTACACTATTTTGATAAAGACCATGTGGTCGAAAATTTAATAAAAAGGGTGACTTTAAAACAATGTGTACAAAATATATGGTTTCCCTACAAGAGTGAGCATGCCAATATTTACTGTTAGAATGGCTGTACTGGTTACTTCACAATAACAATATATTTGGATACAATTTGTTTTGGGAAACCCCTAATGGGGGTTTCCCAAAGCAAATTGTGTCCAAATATTTAGGGTTAATATGGTAAACAAATAATTTCAAGAGTGATCATGGCAATATTTAGTGTTAGTATGGCAGTACTGGTTTCATCACAATAACAATATATTTGGATACAATTTGTTTTGGGAAACCCCTGGGGGTTTCCCAAAGCAAATTGTGTCCAAATATGTAGGGTTAATATGGTAGACAGATAATTTCAAGAGTGAGCATGGCAATATTTAGTGTTAGAATGGCAGTACTGGTTTCATCACAATAACAATATATTTGGATACAATTTGTTTTGGGAAAACCCCTGGGGGTTTCCCAAAGCAAATTGTGTCCAAATATGTAGGGTTAATATGGTAGACAGATAATTTCAAGAGTGAGCATGGCAATATTTAGTGTTAGAATGGCAGTACTGGTTTCATCGCAAGAACAATGTATTGCATACAATTTGTTTAGGGGTTTCTCAAAGCAAATTGTGTCCGAATATGTAGGGTTATTACAGTATATTAGACATCACTGTTATGGAACATTTCCGTTCTCATGTGGTTACATGTGGTTACAGCCACCGGTGTTCCCTAGCAGCGGAGGACCTGAACCGCCGCTGGGACAATCCGTGCCCCAAACTGCACCCCACCATCTTCCACACGAAGGGGCTGCTACAGTACCTACAGACGATCAGCAAGACGCCGTTGGTAACGTGACACTTTCTCCTGTGATTGGGACGGGTATTTGCAGTGTAGATCCAGATGAGCCGTCTCGTCAGGATTTGCACTTTTTATGCATTTAGTGTTGCCTTTGTTAGCATTTTCACTTTCGTCCATAATAGGGATGACGTGATGGTCTAGTGTGTAGAGCTTGGGCTACCTACAATCTCTGTTACCGTAAGTCAGATTGGCTTGAAACTTCTTACACTTATTTGTCATCATCAATATTTATTTAGTGCGACCCCTGTGCTCAATGCCAAGGTCAAAATGACTGAGAAATTTGAGTTAAGGATTTTGAGGGGTACATCCATCATTGTTACAGATTTCATACATCCAAGTGTCGATGTCTATATGTGGCAGTGACTGGAGAAATGCGGCTTATGGGATTTCTGACCAGTTTAGCTTCTGATCATGTAGCACATTTCTGTAGCCCGATAATGATGTGAATTGCTTGTTAGAAGGTGTTTCATTGATGGGATGGCGAACAGTGCAGATCCTGATCAGACTGTGCGGATGCACAGGCTGATCTGGATCTACACTGGTCACAAAAAAACCATAAGCCCGATTTCTCCAGTCACAGCCACATATTTCTGATTATGCCATAGTATCTGTGATGAAACAAGAGTCTATTCTACTGTGACTATGAGATCTGTGTTGTGCAATGTGGTTGGCAGGTGGGAGCATGCGATGGGTAATTTAACGATCGGGGTTCATCCTTACTTGAATCCCGACCGGAAACCTGGTTTGGCCCTCACATACATCGTTGGCATTGTCTGTGACAGTTGAATCTGGTTATACCCCTTATGAGAGGGGAAGGGGCCAAGTGACTTAGGTGTGGTATGGACTTGGCACCAGGTCAGATTATTTTAATTTCAGGGTGGAATATATATTTTTCGATGTAAATATTTTCCCTCAATGCAGAAAGTTAAATGCGGGATCGAACCCATTGGCCCAGCCTTAAATGACCTTAGCTGTTGATAGGCCGATAAACACCAATACATCCAATCAAATCTGTATTGTGCAGGTGTACTGTGACTACCATGGGCACTCACGACGCAAGAACATTTTCATCTACGGGTGCAGTTCGTCGATGTCATGGATCGCCAACGACACGAGAAACCCTGGGAATACCGGCAACCGACTGGAGGACAACGGCTTTAAGGTAATACGTATATGTGGCTGGAGAAATGGCCCTTGTTAGGGCCCAGCCGAGAATCACCCTGTCTGTCCGTCCGTCCTGCCGGCCGTCTGTCTGGCCATCCGTCTGTCCGTCCGTCCGTCCGTCCGTCCGTCCGTCCGTCCGTCCTGCCGGCCGTCTGTCTGGCCATCCGTCTGTTTGTCCGTCCGTCCTGCCGGCCGTCTGTCTGTCCGTCCGTCCTGCCGGCCGTCTGTCTGGCCATCCGTCTGTCTGTCCGTCCGTCCTGCCGTCCGTCCGTCCGTCCGTCCGGGCACACATTAGGGTACTTATGTGGCTAGCCCCACAGGGTTATGGACTTGGTAAAGGATAGGGTTGGTTACAATTAGCCACCTAAAAAATCCTTTTATGTGGCTAAAAATCGTTTTATGTGGCTAATATTTAACATGTGATAAGCCACATAAGTATAGTACTGTAAGAACGTCCGTCCGTCCGTCCGTCCGTTTCTCAAATCACCTAGGGGCCCTATGTGCATCGACAGACCACATTTTCTACTTGGATTTGTGACCAGTGTAGCTCCTGGTCAAATAGCACACTCCTATAGCCTGATAATGATATATGTTCCTTGTTAGATTCATGACGGATGTTTCATTGATGGAATGGCGAACAGTGCATACCCTGATCAGATTGTACAGATGCACAGGCTGATCTGGATCGACACTGGTCGCAAAGCCCCATTTCTTCAGTCACAGCTAAATATGTCCATCTATAGACCAGGTAGATCAGGTAGACCAGGGGCCCGTTTCATGAAACTAAAATGTTTGTAAGTGCAAATTTAGGATCGTCTGGAAATTTCAATTGATGGATTTACATTTATTGAGCATAGGCTGCATATGCAGCCTTTGCTCAATAAATGTAAATCCAATAATTGTTTACAAGAAAACATTGTTAATATGAAATTTACAGACTATCATAATTTTGCACTTACGAACATTTTAGTTGTACAAAGTTTAGTGAAATGGCCCCCAGTCTTATAAACAGGTTACCAAGCTTGGAAATTGTCGGCTACATCCATTAGAACAACTTACTGGGTAGTGACATTAGAACTTGCAGTAATTGTCATTTTGACATTGCTAAGTTTCTCGTTGTTGTTGATGCCAAGTAAGTACTTCTAAGGGAAGTAACTCTTGATTTTCCAAACTCTATATCCTATTCAGTGGAACCCTTCTAAACCAGACACTCGGGAAAATATGGATGTTTAACTTGGATGTGTTTCGCTGTTATGTATCACTGATTACAATGACTTTTCATGATTGCAAAACACCAGAATGTGTCGTGAAGTGCTAATATGTCCGATTTACAGTCGAACATCTCCAAACCGGACTCCCTGGGAAACTTGCAGGGTGTCCGGTTTGGAGATGTTCCACTGTATATAAGACTGGTGTGTTGAACATGATTTCCAGTATTTTTGGATCAATTATTGCTATCCTTAAACAGATTTTCCGTGAAAAATAGTTACACACACTGTGATATTTTCTGTAGTTGACGAAATCTTCGTACCAAATGCGGAATTGATTTAAAGTTCTAATGAAATAGTATTAGAAATTAATTTTCAAGTCTAGATGTTGGATTTTCCTTTCCTAGGATGACCTTGACACCAGCATACTCGCTAACCAACTTCAGTTTTATCGCAGAGATATTGTGCAATATTCCCAGTGAATCCTGCTACGGGTCCTGTCTGGCCAATTGATATTTCATTGCAGCGACACCGAGCAATTTCACAGTTTAACCGTTTCACCCCGAGGTATCTGGAATGGATTTTGAGATGTTAATTTTAAAAAAATCCAATCATCATAAAATGATTTTCAGGCTAGTCCATTTATGAAAATGGGGGTGTTTTAGTTCTCGAAAATATGAAAATTACTTGCAAAAAGTGCAGATCCTGATGAGCCGGCTCATCTGGATCTACACTTCTTGCCAATACCACTTAACAGGCCTGTAGTGTTAACCGAAAGGGTTAACCGAAAAAATAAAACCCAACTAACAACACACGTTCTACTTTCAGACACTGCCACGCGTACTAGACTGTATAGCACCGGCGTTTTCTCTGGCCAACTGCAGTTTTATTGTGGAGAAGAACAAGGAGGCTACAGGACGTGTGGTCGTCTGGCGACAGATCGGGGTGAACCGCAGCTACACTATGGAGAGCACATACTGCGGCATAGACAAGGAAGGAAAACTCAAGGTACGCCCACTGACTGGTGTTATACTGCAGAATTTCTCTTCATTGGGGACCTCCCAGGGTGTATGGTTTAGAGACGTTCCACAGTAAATCAAGAATATATACACTGGAGAACACATACTGAGGCATAGTTGCAGCTTGTAACTGTGACCCTCCCGTACCATACGTACCAGAGAGTCCTCCCATAGCATTCCCCTGCAGAGTGGCGAATCAGATCTAATTAGTAATTATGACATTTTTATGCCCCCGCCACCGAATGGTGAGGGTGCATATAGTGTTACCGGCGTCCGTACGTCCATCGTTCGTACGTCCCGAAACCTTAACGCTCGAGTAAATGGCTTATAATTTCTGTTTCCTTGCTCGCATCTGCTTCACAGTTCACATACACATTGCTCCAATGGTCCTCTGCCACCCTGTGACAAATCCACATTCGTCCCGCCTCCGCTAAGCCCAGGGTCAAGGTCACAGACTTGGTGGTTCGAAACCTTAACGCTCGGATTAAATGGCTTATAATCAAATATTCCTCATTTTCTTTGGCTGCCAGTGGGGGCATTCATGTGCCGACAGGTCACATTTCTAGTTAAAATATTTTACAATTGAAATCTGTGTTAGAATTAGGAAAATGATATAAACCAATACTTCTAAAGTGGTTTTTAACTTGCAGAATATCCAGAGAATAAAATTTTGTGTACTTGGAAACTATGGTCCAACAATAATATTTCATGTGAGTTTTAGCTGGTACTGATTGGGTCTAGTAGATTCTAGCTTAAATTTACGTCCGATTTAGACAAGTTCCACTAATTCAAGTATATGCACACTGGAGAGCACATACTGCGGTCTAGAACGGAATGAGACACTCAACATATTGGCAGTGACATACAGTGGAATCTCTCTAAATTAGACATCGTAGAAGGTCCCTTGCGTGTCTGGTTTAGAGAGATTTCACTGTAAATCAATTTCGCTCTCAAAGTTGTTTGATTGGGCATGAAATGTTATAAATATGGTGGAACCTCTCTAAACCTGACACACTGGGAAGTTCCCAGTGTCTCTGCAGAGCTCCAGATAAGCTGCATATTTGTGTAAATACCCAATTAAAATTGCCAAAAACCCAATTGAAATCAGAAGTAGCGAGTATCAAAAAGCAATAACAAATTTGTGGTACATTTATCATGCTACAGAAAACAATAAACAGACCACAAATATAGCATATTTTTATTATTTTCCATGAAAACACATCTTGGTATTTCATAAGTCCAAGGAGACAATTCCAATGAAATGCCAAGACATGTTTTCATTTCGAAGCAAACTATTCAATAATTGCTGTCTGTTGATGTGTAAACAGTAGTGTGATTTTATTTTACCCAGTTACAATTTTGAAATACCCAATTGCTTCAGATATGATGGAGTGAAAATACTCAATTACTAATTCCTTATCTGGAGCCCTGTAGCCGATTTCACCAACATTGCAAAGTATACTTTTCTAGCAAAGTATACTTTGAGGGAGTAATCATTTATTTTCCCTGAAATGCATTATTTCACATAGAACTAACGACTGCATATATTTGATGATTAAAAGTATGCAGAATTATTATACTGAATTTATTACATTATCACAGCCAAAATGGCTGTGATAATGTAATAAATTCAGTATAATAAAAATTAATAAATTGATCCTAAAATTGAAAATGTCTCCCTCAAAGTATACTTTGCTAGGAAAGTATACTTTGCAATGTTGGTGAAACGGGCTACTGGTCTCATGGTTAACAGAGTTTCCACTGAAAGTCATAATGGCAATGCAATAGATCTATTAAATGCACTGATGTGTTGTGGGCAATCAGTTTCGAAAGGTTCCACTGTAATTTCATTTATTCACGAAACGTTGTACAATAAATACATGTATGTCCATATGAATATATTTATAATGTTACTAAATACAGTTGTGTGGTTCATCACTGCTACCATGTACTACATGTAGCTACATGTAGGCGTCGTTAAAGGTACATGCCCTATACAGTAGGCACAAAATGGTCTTTAAAAAATCAGAGACATCATCTGAGACAGTCACATTTTCTGACAAAATAAACATTCATTCACCATTACCCCACATATTGATTGGCATTATTATACATTCTATATAAGACACACTGATATCGGGGCGATAACCGTGTTTCAATGTTAACATACATTACTATTTATTCTCTGTATTTATTTTTTGATGTGCAATGATCATAATTTATAATCTGTCGAAAATATTATTATACCCCCCGCAACGAGTTGTGGGGGGTATACTGGAGTCCGGTTGTCCGTCCGTGCGTCCGTCCGTGCGTCCGTAAACTTAACATCAGAGAAATATTGTTATAGCTTCTATTTCATTCATCTAAAATGCTTAATATTTCACACATGCATTCCTGTAAGGCTCTACTACCATGCTGTGCCAAATCCACGGACGTCCAACTCCCGCTGATCCCAAGGTCAAGGTCAAATACTTAAGTCTCTTTACAAAACTTAACATCAGAGAAATATTGTTATAACTTTTATTTCCTTCATCTAAAATGCTTAATATTTCACACATGCATTCCTGTAAGGCTCTACTACCATGCTGTGCCAAATCCACGACCGTCCAAACCCCGCTGATCCCATGGTCAAGGTCAAATACTTAAGTCTCTTTACAAAACTTAACATCAGAGAAATATTGTTATAACTTCTATTTCCTTCATCTAAAATGCTTAATATTTCACACATGCATTCCTGTAAGGCTCTACTACCATGCTGTGCCAAATCCACGACCGTCCAAACCCCGCTGATCCCATGGTCAAGGTCAAATACTTAGTCTCTTTACAAAACTTAACATCAGAGAAATATTGTTATAACTTCTATTTCTTTCATATAAGGTGCTTAATATTTCACACATGCATTCCTGTAAGGCTCTACTACCATGCTGTGCCATTAGTACAAATAATTAAATAATATAGTGCCTCATCTGCATATGAAAATAGCCTGATACCACCGTGAGTCACTATCAGTAAAATAAATATTAATAAATGATTATATCTGTATAGCGGGCACTCATAAATTTTAGAATTGGTGGAATAGTGACACAATTATACACTTATTTAATTCCTATAAAGAACATTTTGTGCCTACTGAGTGAGCATGTACCTTTAGTTTTGAACTTGCCAATTTCATAGTCGTCCAAAGTTGTCCCATGTTATATTTATGCCCCCCGCAACGAGTTGTGGGGGGGTATACTGGAGTTAGGTTGTCCGTCCGTCCGTCCGTCCGTCCATCCATCCTCCGTCCATCCGTCCATCCGTCCGTCAACTTAACATCAGAGAAATATTGTTATAACTTCTATTTCCTTCATCTAAAATGCTTAATATTTCACACATGCATTCCTGTAAGGCTCTACTACCATGCTGTGCCAAATCCACGACCGTCCAACCCCCGCTGATCCCAAGGTCAAGGTCAAATACTTAGTCTCTTTACAAAATTTAACATCAGAGAAATATTGTTATAACTTCTATTTCCTTCGTCTAAAATGCTTAATATTTCACACATGCATTCCTTCCTGTAAGGCTCTACTACCATGCTGTGCCAAATCCACGACCGTCCAACCCCCGCTGATCCCATGGTCAAGGTCAAATACATGGTCTCTATACAAAACTTAATATTAGAGAAATATGTTATAACTTCATCTAAAATTCTTAATATTTCATGCATGCATTCCTCTAAGGCTCTACTATCATGCTGTGACATATCCCCGCTGATCCCAAGGTCAAGATCACATACTTAGTCTCTTTACAAAACTTAACATCAGAGAAATCGGTTATAACTTCTATTTCCTTGCTCGGATCTGCTTCACATTCACGTTCATGCCGCCCCCACTAAGCCCAGAGTCAAGGTCACAAGCCCACACTTGGAATATTTTACATATTTAGGGGTACCTGGGCCCACGTGGGGTGTATTCCGTAAGCCTCGCTTACTGACCAATCTAGTGTTCACTGGAGCAGCACATTTCGACCTACATGCTAGAGGAGATGGGCCACAAATTATGTGAGGCCTTGGGGTGACACATTTGACATGATAAATAGCACACTCCTGTAGCTGGTAATGATCTACATGTATAGTGTTTGTCAGCAGGTGGACGGGTGCTTCATTCATGGAATGGCGAACAGTGCAGATCGTGATCAGACTGCGGATGCACAGGCTGATCTGGATCTACACTGGTTGCAAACCACTAAGCCTCTAGTCTTAGCTACACATCATAGCCACATATGACAGGTGTTTCATTGATGGAATGTCTACAGTGCAGACCCTGATCAGACTGTGCGGATGCACAGGCTGATCTGGATCTACACTGGTTGCAAACCGCTAAGCCTTTTGGCACAGCCACATATCACAGCCTCATATGACAGGTGTTTCATTGATGGAATGTCTAACAGTGCAGATCCTGATCAAACTGTGTGGATGCACAGGCTGATCTGGACCTACACTGGTCGCTAAACGCGTAAGCCCCATTTCCCCGGTCACAGCCACATTTATTCATGTCTATACGGCAGGACCAGCACATATCGACCCACATGCTGGAGGAGATGGGCCACAAGTTCTGTGAGGCCCTACTGAGACTGGGGCGAGGGCGTAGTGGCTATGAGGCCAACTCGGGCGTGCCCTCCGAGGAGCAGTTGGAGCAGCTCGGGGCCTGCGGCCAGGACCCCGATATCATGTAAGATTTACTCGGACATTTATACAAATACTATTTACATGCATTGCATACCTAGGCATATTCTTCCGCTTTACATTTAAAATCGAACAGCCCTGACATGGAACTGCATGCAATGGCTGTAGGTCATCAAAACCAACCAACCAACCAACCAACCAACCAACCAACCAACCAACCAATCAACCAACCAACCAACCAACCAACCAACCAACCAATCAACCAGTCAACGATTCAGTCAACCAATCAACCAGTTAACCAACCAACCAACCAATCAATCCCCCATCATTACAGAGACGACGACCTACTGGACGGCCCAGACATGGAACTCCAGGCTGTCGCAGGGGTAGACTCCAACTACTGCAGCAGCGACCTGATAGGCGACGACAGCTCAGGCTCATCCGACTCCGACTACCCGGACGATGATGAGGACGACGATGATAACGACATGGACCTCTGACTGTAGAGGTCTGTGAGCGCGAGTCTCGTCCTCGAAATCCAGCAGTCTGATTGCAATGACAATGAATATGAGAAATGGGGCTTCTGGGATTTGTGACCAGTGTACACGCCTGTAGCCTTATAACCATATATGTTGCCTGTTAGAAGAATGACGGGTGTTTTCTTGATGGAATGTCGAACAGTGCAGATGTTGATCCGGCTGTGCGGTTGGATACACAGGCTGATCTGGATCTACACTGGTTGCAAAACTCATGAGCCCCATTTCTCTAGTCTTCTCTAGGAAGACGGTGATGATAATAATTTCATGGACCTGTGACTGTAGAACTCCTGCTGAAAATCGAGCATTTTGATTGGCTGAGCCTTAGCTGTGCTCAGGATCGGCCAATCAGACAGTTTGATCTCTGAGTTTCATGAGTTTTATACATGTGATGGTCAAGCACCTGGAGAACAAAATGCATTTTGATTGTCTGAGCCTGAGCTGTGCTCATGATTAGCCAGTCGAACTGTTTCAGTTCGAGGTGACTGTAGAACGCCATGCTCAAACATGCAGTTGAGTGGCTGAGTGTGAGCTGTCCTCTAGTTTTAGAGTCGCATGTGTCGTGGACCTGTGACCTGTAGAACAAACAGATGTTATGCGTGAGTTTTATATTTAACCCTTTCAACAGCAAGTTACTTAATAGGATGTTCCATGCCAATGTTTCATGCTATTTCATTAATTTTGTTCATTCAAATTATCCCATTCTTCTAAAAGGGTAATCTGTACGACGTTTAAAATTATTAACAAACAGTGGAGATCCTGATGAGACGGCTCGTTACAAGCCGGCTCATCTGGATCTGCACTGTTTGCAAACATTGTCTCTATAGAGGTCTGTGGTGTTGAAAGGGTTAATAGCTGTGCTCAGGGTTAACCAATCAAACTGTGATTGTGGAATTCTGTCTGAAATCAAGCAGTGTAAATGGCCAAATATGAGCTGTGTTCAGGAATAAATTGATTGTATTCAAGTTCTAGAGTCCCATGTGTCATGAACCTGTGACTGCAGAACAAAGAAAGGGTATGCATGAGTTTCATAGTTGAAATCAAACATTTTGATTGCTTGAGCCTGGGCTGTGCTCAGGATCGGCGAATTTGAATTTCTTGAGTTATCAGCCTGTGATTGTAGTAGAACTCTGTTGTGAGTGAGTCTTGTGCTTGAAAGGAAGCAGTTGAACTGTGGGCAGAGTATGAGCTGTGCTCAGGAACTGATTGGAGTTAGAGAGTTCCATGATGTGTCATGGACAAAGAGAGGGTAAGCTTGAGTTTTATTGCTGAAATCAAGCATTTTGATCAGTAGCCTATTTCACGAACCTATGTTAGTCGACTAAACTGTTAGCAGACTAAACTAAGTTTAGTCGACTAACCATAGTCTGCTAAAGTTTTTGACATGTTTGCATTTCACGAACGATTTTGTAAGCCACGTTCAAAACAACCGTGGGCGCCGCCATCTTGGAATTCCGTCGTCTGCTATTTTGCTTAGTAGACTAACCGAAAGTTTAGCCGACTAACGAGGAGGCTAAGCAAAGTAGACTTACTTTGGAGTGGGCAAGATTTCAACACTTTCATCCATTGTTGTTGTTGTAACAACGTGATCATGCACCTTGTTCTCTACTGTCTGTTTTTGTTATTGATAAAAAAGTACTTACTTTTAAATATTTTTTAGATTTAATGTGTTTAATAGCCAAAAGTTCATCGGCAGCAAAACGTGGAACAGACAGTAGTGTATTAGCAAATTTCTTAGGTCACTCTCCATGAAGGAGAGTGACCTAAGAAATTTGCTAATACACACTTTATTAGGTCAATGTATGATAATATTTCGGACAGACTAGTTTCACCTGTCTCTGTGTTTGCGTGCAGCAGTTAACCATTACAAACCGCCTGCGTTTATCTTGCCCAGTTTATCAACATTTCTGTACATCTATTGACAATGCAAACTTGCAACCAATCCATTTGATTGTCTGAGCATGGGAACCATATAGGGCAAATTCTGTGATATATTCAAATTGTTGAAAACATCAATCAAAATATGATTGTTATTTATTGCTCGTAATTAAACACCACAATTTAATGATGTATTCTGCGACAGTGTATTACATGTATATACAATATAGTAGCAACAATAGGTTTGTATTAGAATGATAATTGAATTTTACTAGAATATAGAGTTTAAATTGTACCAAGTTCCTATGGTATTTAATGTGACTATGACTGGAGAAATTGGGGTTATGGCCTTTAAGACCAGCATATATAGAGAATAAGAGAATAGTAGGTTAGTGCTGTGAATGGGAAAAAATATCTGGCAAGGCTTAGGAAACGGGATGGGCGAGGCTTTGCCAAGCACATCCCGTTTCCGTGCCGCGCCAGATATTTTTTCCCATTCACGGCACTAACCTACTATTATATTTATCCCGTCAACACCTACAAATGGCATTAAAATGCAAAAAAAATAACCCCAGCTACCGCACATATATGCAGTGATATGCAGTGATTAGGTCGTATTGACAGGATATAAAAAGTGTTTCACGGCACATACGCGCTGTGTTGACGGGATAAACCCTGATTACGGTCTGTTTATTACTATGCAGTCAGAGAAACAAAGCAGTATGCTTCGAACAAGACACTTGCTTACCTGCTAAAGTGTAGTAGCAGATCTTGGGGCCGTTTCACCAAACTACGACTACGATGTTCGTAAGTGAAAATTTAGGATGGTCTGGAAATTTTGATTGATGGATTTACTTTTATTGATACAGCCAATGTTCAATAAATGTAAATCCAATAATTATTTACAAGTTTCACCAACATAAGCTGCATACTCAATATAAGTAAATCTAATACAGTCAAACCTGTGAATACAGGCCAGCCATGGGAAGTGAAAAATCTGGCCTTTGTTCACAGGTGGTCATTATTCGCAGGGTCATTTATATAGTAATTGTGCCATTGGGACAACACAATTGTGGCCTTTACAGTCAGGTGATCTTTAGCACAGGTTCAACTGTAATTGTTTACAAGAAAACATTGTTAATGTGACATTTACAGATTTACATAATTTTGCACTTACAAACATTTTAGTCGTACAAAGTTTAGTGAAACGGTCCCCTGGTGCTTAAGCTGGTCACAAATTTCCTAATCCCCATTTCTCCAGTCACAGCCACAGATGTGGCTGTGACTGGAGAAATGGGGCTTATGGGGTTTGTGACCAGTGTAGCACCTGATTGAATAGCACTCTCCTGTAGCCAGATAACAATCTATATTGTTTTTTATCGACCTTACGGGTGTTTCATTGATAGAATGGCGAACAGTGCAGATCCTGATAAGACTGTACAGGCTTATCTGGATGTAGACTGGTTGTAAAACCCATAAGCCCCATTTCTGCAGCCACAGCCACATATACGTTGGTGAGTTAGTAATAGTGTTGATAGTAATGTTGCTAGTATTTCCTGCGTTCATTATGCCCTCGCCGATAGGCAAGAGGGGATATAGCGTTAGTCCATGTACGTATGTACAGTAGTAACACCTTTCATTTTTCAATAACTCCTGAACCACTCCACCGATTTTGATAATATTTGGCCACAATGTGTCTCTAGGGATGTTGCTTTGTTTTGCATATGGCGCACGTACGACCCCCCCCCCCCCCCCAAGGTCAAGGTAACTAAGGATTTATGTTCACTTTGTAAGGCAAAAATGTTATTTTTTTTATTTATTTTTTTATTATCAAGGCTGCCAGTATGACCCACGTTCGACCACCCAAAGTCAAGGTCACTGAGGACGTTGTTTTTTTTTTATATACCAGGCTGCCAGCGAGGGCATTAGCTTCGTTTAACAATGCCATTTCATCTTGTACTGCTGTTGTAGCGTCATGGAAACCTGCTATTCCTTGTTACCTCAGGAAGTTCCGGTGCTACTTCTGTCCTCAGTAACTTCTCGTTATCATTGGCGTGTGAACCAGGGGGCCGTTTCACTAAACCTTGTACGACTGAAATGTTCGTAAGTGCAAATTTAGGATCGTCTGGAAATTTCAAGTGATGGATTTACATAGGCATATGCAGCCTATGCTCAATAAATGTAAATCCAATAATTGTTTACATGAAAACATTGCTGTTGTTATCCATGTACTATTACAGTAGACCCTCTCTAAACCGGACACCCAGAAAGATTTGTAATATGGTCGGTTTAGTTTAGATTCATCTATTATGTTAACCCAAAGACCGCTACTCACAACAATTGTCGTCTGCTGTTGCTTTTATATCTCGACTTATTTCTCAATAAAAACATGGTTTGACAGCACTTCAGAATCATTTCCAATGGAAATGATTCTGAAGTGCTGTCAAACCATGTTGTAAATTATTCTAAAGTGCTGTCAAAGCATGTTTTCGTTGATGATAAAACTGGAAAATAGAAAATAAACAGCAGACGACAAAAGATTAAGATAGCGGTGTAATGGTTAATGCGTGTTCCTGTTCTCAAAGCACACAATCATTTCTTGGAGTGCTTATTTGCCCGTGTTACAGTGGAACATCTATAAAGCGGACACCCTGGGGAGGGTGTCCGGTTTAGAGAGGTTCCACTGTACTTCATGCAATATTGTTCTACTGAATCATTTGTATTTGAAATGTATGAAATGGTGCTACTCCATCAGTATAGTATTGAAGTTAGGAAACCACAATTATATTCTTAGTTCCATGCCTTGTCTGGTTGCTCTGGAGAACAAAGATTAAACATCATGCCAGTCACTGTGGCCTAGTGGATAAGGCACGTGCCTCGCAACTGGGAGGTCGAATGTTCGAGCCTCTGCTCGGACTGATGTGGCCGGTTGGTGAGCCATCAGCTATTTTTGTCGCGCCTCATTTAGCAAGGGGCCAAGTGACTTTGGTGCAGTATGGACCTGACACCAGGTCAGGTTATTCTAATTTCAGGGCTGAATATGTTGTATCTCGATGTAAATATTCCGTTCTCATTTTGGGATTTTCCCCCCAATGCAGCAGGTTAAAACGGGATCGAACCTGTTTGCCCGGCCTTACATGACCTTAGCTGTTGATAGGCCGTTAAACACCAATAAACAAACAAACAAAACACGACTATAATCGCCGCTTTTTACAAGTTTGTACAAGCTTCGTCATCATGGTATAATATTGCTTAACGGATTCCTTCAATATTTGGACACTTGATACATGTAAGCATTTGGAAAACACCCATGCTGCCATTAACATGACCTTTTTGACCATCACATGGTTGTGGAAACACCTTTTGTTTATGTCAAAAAGTTTCTTCAACCTTGACCTTTTTCGTGATTTCAGCAATCACTTCTCTGACTGTTTTTGTGATGCTTACTTTAGCACTTGTCCATGATCATGTTACAGTCAAATGACTCGGCAGGCGCGACATTGCTTCCGTGGCAGAATTTTTTTTTTTTAATTTAATGGCAACAATTGCCTTCCTGCCGGGTGCCTGGCATAAAGGATAGGAATTGGGAAGTACTGATTGTTGGTTAGAGTGTCTCCTTCTAAGTCAAATATGACTGACCCTTTCAATAGGGGTGACACTATAATAAACAAACTTTATCTCAGTTAATATTTACTGATAATGAATTGTATGTTAAATATTTTCCATTGAACTGATAACAATCTAACATTTGGATAAATCGGAAATTCAGAAATTAATTGCTGTGGCCATTTAAATATTTCTTGGATTGATTCTCTAGTCATAAAGCAAAGCTAACCTTGTTAACCCATTATAGAGCAGATAGAATTACAATTTCTTTTTTACCATTTTCTTTATTTCAACTAAAAAGTATTTGTTGCTACCACTCATCGAGACGGTTCAACTGAGTGGTAACATATTATTAATTTTTTCACCAACAAAAGTAATCAGTATATTCAAGACTGGTTTGGCCCTCAGGTAGGTTTTTATCTTTGGCTCTTTTGTTACCTGGCAGTTGAATTGGCAATAGCCCATGGCATCAGTTCAGGATTATACTGATTTCAGGGCTGAATGTATAGATTTTTTATTGTAAATATTCAGTTCTGATTTTGGGATTTTCCCCCAATTTGTACAGGTAATAAATGGGATTTAGTACTAAACCCATTGACCTGGCCTTAAATGACCTTAGCTGTTGATAGGCCTTTAAACCCCAACAAACAAACAAACAGAATATAAAAGAAAAATCTGACTACAATGGGTTAACAGAACAATAATCAATTTGTTCAGGTACAGCTGTAAATGTTGTAATACTAATGCACTAATTCATATATAAAATGTAGATTTATACCCCCGCCATGCAATCAAGTTGCATGATCATGTGGTTACAACAACAACAATGTCACCCACTCCAAAGTATGTATTATTTGATATTTTCCTTAATATTCAATGGATTTTGATGAAATATGGCGCAGCAAACGCGTCTTCACGAGCTGCATTTGGTGGTCCATGGAGTTCGGCACAGACTTGTGTCGTTTTTGCGAAGAATCGATTTCCGTGTCGGTAGACACGGAAATCGATTCTTCGCAAAAACGACAGAAGTTTGGGCGAAAATACAGAGACCACCAAATGCAGCTTAACAAGACGCGTTTGCTGCGCCATATTTCATCAAAATCCGTAATAAGGACAATATAAAAGAATCCGTACTTTGAATCAGATGGATTCTTGAAGTTTCAGTACTTGTTGTTATTAGTACCACATTATCATACACCTTGGCAATGTGTGTCGACTATATGAGACGTGCTGTATTAGCCGCTGTCCTGCCTACATACAAGTATTAATTTCTTCACCATTGATGGGTGAAACTTTGTAAAAGGTAAATTAAGCTGTCCATTGATTCCACACACCTGTGGTGTTATTAATTGATATGCGCTTCATTATAACATTTAGGGGAAGGGGCCAAGTGACTTTGGTGTGGTATGGACCTGCCACCAGGTCAGGTTATTCTAATTTCAGAGCTGAATATATTGTTTCTCGATGTAAATATTCAGTTCTGATTTTGGAATTTTCCCCCCAATGCAGCAGGTTAAAACGGGATCGAACCCATTTGCCCGGCCTTACATGACCTTAGCTGTTGATTGGCCGTTAAACACCAATAAACAAACAAATTAATTATAACAAATATTGTCACGGTTACTGTTGAGAATGGCCATATTGTACTAATAATGCATGTAAATACATGGCATGAATATGATTGTGTTTTTATCATATACAACAAATTACACTACTTAACAAGACATTGGTCATAATGTTATTTATCTCTTTGCATGCTAGTGGTGACAATAACATCCAAAAAATAATATGTATGTATGCTTCTTAATTCTCTCTGTACATATATGGTTTGACAATGTCCAGCCATGGGTAAGCGTTTGCCGTGGCACGAGGGAACTGTTTGAACCCACGGCCTACGGCCTTGGGGTTCAAACAGTTCCCGAGTGCCACGGCAAACGTTTACCCACGGCTGGACATGGTCGAACGTTATTGTTACATTTCCGTTGGAAATATCGTGTAATTTGAGCATATATGTAGTACTTTCGCTACTTTGATAATCTGCTCAATTCAAATATCTGATTTACACATACATGTTCCGGGGGTGCAGTACACGTCGCGTCATGCAGCCTCGTCAATCTAAAAATTTCAAAGCGACCGTTGTGAACTGCCTGGTGACTTAATGGCGCGTTCTAGTAATGTCATGAGACACATGCATTATGTAGGTGTTGGCTTGGCCCTGGAATGAGCATTGTCCACGGCCATGGACAAACAGCACACGCTGTACGTTTGAACACGGCTGTGAGTGGTGTCGAACTACGGCAGTCATGTAACAATATGTCTTCGAATTTCAGTAGAATTGCATCCTCCAGGCTCAATTCTAATGCCATTCCAAGACATAGTCCTGATATTTATAGGGATAAATAAAAGGAAATGCAATGGATTGTCTTCTGCTATTTCTGAACTATTTATAGCCCACACATTTCCCAGCATGCAAAGAGTTATATGTCGCAGAATAACCTTGCTAGCACAAATTCACTATTTAACAGTACACACACACAAGTTAACTCTTTGCATGCTAGCGGCGAAAATATCCTGGGAGTTGAATTTGGTTATTGCCCATTATAAAAGTAGTAAGATTATTACTGATCCTGCTGCTTTTGGGAGGGGGCCAAGTGATTCTGGTGTGGCGAAGACCTGGCATCAGATCAGGATTATTCCGATTTCAGGGCTGAATATATAGTTTTTTTATTGTCCATATTCAGTTCTGATTTTGGGATTCTGCCCCCCCCCCCCCCATTTGTACATGTACTTGAAAATGTACATGTACTTGTACAGGTAATATATGGCATTTAGTACTAAACCCATTGACCCTGCCTTAAATGACCTTAGCTGTTGATATGCCGTTTAACCCCAACAAACAAACAAACAAACAAACTTTTTCTCAGCCTGCCTCCCAATATACTGCTTATATGTCACTATAGACAGAGCAGCACTAGGGATTGAATACATTTTATTGTTCTTACTAGCATAATAAGTTACCGGGTAGGAAGGTGTTAGAGCCAATTCCCACCCTTAAATATATGCCGAATCAAATCTAGCATAATATACTGCTTGTTAGCTGTATGGAATGAATACAGTACATTAAAATATTACTTGCATTGATTTGTTGATTAACCCAATTCAGTCTCGGGATATGATAATTCATTATTTTGTTTATTTGTCCAAAAAGGTATATTTTTGCCACTCTGACACCGTCTCAAATAAGTGGTAACAACATATATATTTGAGATAAAATAAATTTAAAAAAAATGTTCATTATAGGAATGAATGGCCTTTTTGTGGAATTTATCGGGGTATAAACTTGGAAAAGTCGTGGGAAGACTGGACGAAGGCCGGAAGGCCTCGTCCAGTATTCCCGCGACTTTTCCAAGTTTATATCGCCGATAAATTCTACAAAAAGGCCATTCATTCCTTATAATTCCAGCATTTGAAATAAATTCATCAAGAAAATGTGTTTATTTTGACAGACGGCACTGACGGCACTGACGCACCTGTAGAAAGTAGTTCGGCGTGGGAGCTTACTGGGATATAAATTTTGGACAGAGACTTGCTACGGGCCAATCAAATGTTAGGGAATTGTGTAAATATTTTTGTGCTGGATTTATACTACTATAATTGTATCCCGTCTCTCATGGGTTAACTATACACATGTTAACCCTTAGACCGCTACTCACAACAATTATCGTCTGCTGTTGCTTTTATATCTTGTCTGATTTCTCAATAAAAACATGGTTTTACAGCACTTCAAAATCATTTCCAATGGAAATGATTCTGAAGTGCTGTCAAAGCATGTTGTAAATTATTCTAAAGTGCTGTCAAAGCATGTTTTTGATGATACAAATAGAAAATAGAAAATAAACAGCAGACGACCAAAAAAAATAAGATAGCGGTCTAAGGGTTAACATTATGGAATGAACACATTATAATTCACATGCTAGCACAAACGCACAGCTTAGTAGAACACATGTTTCACTTTAAGGACTGAATATGTTACAATATGCTTACTAGAACAATGTGTTGCTCACTATAAATATAATTACAGAGCTCCAGATAAGGTGCGTATTCAATTTGGTGTATTTTACGCAATTATTTTAGCTGAATACGCATTGATTATCAAAAGTGGGAGTACACAATACACACAGCAATGTGAAAATGTGCATTGATTTTCAAATTGAGTTGTGAAAATACTGTCATAAAGTTGAAAATTCACTTAGTTGAGCTGCAAAAAGCAAACACTAAGTGACAGTTTAAATTTCAAATCATTGCGTATTTTACTTTTACAAAGTGGGTGTAGTATGCTTTGGACACAAAGCTTATCTGGAGCTCTGTAATTATTACATGTACATCAATGGAATGAATTGTATTATAATATTATTTATTTATGGTGTTAGTTATATTGCTTAAAATGTGCACATGTTACCTTAATTTTGAGAACACTATTTCACTGATACTTTCCACCATGCATATTCTAACTGCACCTCTATATGCACCTGTATTTATGCTGTTATTTACATGCATATTCTAACTGCACCTCTATATGCACCTGTATTTATGCTGTTATTTACATGCATATTCTAACTGCACCTCTATATGCACCTGTATTTATGCTGTTATTTACATGCATATTCTCATTTGTTTGTTATCATTATTACATCAGTTTTGTTAGATTTTTTTTACCGTATGCATTTAGCTTGGTTTGTCTTTCACAACCGTTGCCAACAAGCATTACAGAAGCCACTTCAGGTACATTTTTATCCCCTCGCCGATACAGGGATATAGTGTTAGTCCACGTCATACATATGTAAGTGCGTGCATGCGTGCGTACGTTGGAGACACCTTTCATTTTTCTATATCTCGTGAACAGCTTCACTGATTTTGATAATATTTGGTTTCAATGTGTGTCTAGGGATGGTGCTTTGTAGCATACGACCCACGTCCGACTGCACAAGGTCAAAGTCACTGAGGTCTTATGTTCACCTTGTTTGTAAGTAAAAAAAATGCCAGCGAAGGGATTATCTTAGTGATAACAATGCCCTTTTTGGCTTTCTTGTTACTTGAGAGTTGAATCCGGTTATACCCATTATAAAAGTAGTAGGATTACAACTAACCCTATTACTTTCATGAGGTAGGGCTAAGGGATTCAGTAGCCTATTTCACCAACATTGCAAAGTATACTTATCTAGCAAAGTATACTTTGAGGAAGAAATTTTAAATTTAAGGATAAATTTATTAATTTTTGTCTTGCCCGCGAAGCGGAAAGCGAGACATAGGTTTTTATTATACTGAATTTATTACATTATCACAGCCATTTTGGCTGTGATAATGTAATACATTCAGTATAATAATTCTGCGTACTTTTAATCATCAAATATATGCAGTCGTTAGTTCTATGTGAAATAATGCATTTCGGGAAAAATAAATGATTACTCCCTCAAAGTATACTTTGCTAGATAAGTATACTTTGCAATTTTGATGAAATCGGCTACTGGTGTGGTTGACACCTGACCTGACACCAGATCAGGTTATTCTAATTTCAGGTCTGAATATATATTTTTTCTATAAATATTCAGTTCTGATTTTGGGATTCCCCCCACCCCCCACCCACATCCATATTTCTGGATAGAAAGTGTAGCTTCTAATCTATAACCCACTACTGATGCCGGAGAAGGATGTAGACTCTTTGTTAGAAGCAGGATGGGTGTTTCATGTAATGAATGGCGGACAGTGCAGACCCTGATCAGTAGCCGATTTCATCAAAATTGCAAAGTATTCTTTACTAGCAAAGTATACTTCGAGGGAGTAATCATTTATTTTTCCTGAAATGCATTATTTCATATAGAACTAACGACTGCATATATTTCATGATTAAAAGTATGCAGAATTATTATACTGAATTTATTACATTATCACAGCCATAATGGCTGTGATAATGTAATAAATTCAGTATAATCAAAATTAATAAATTTATCATAAAATTGAAAATTTCTCCCTCAAAGTATACTTTGCTACTAATGTATACTTTGCAATGTTGGTGAAATAGGCTACAGACTGCGTGAAAGCACAGTCTAGTCTGATCTGGGTCTGCACTAGTAGTATATGCCATAAGCCCCATTTTTCTGTCGCAGCCATATTCATCAGATTGCCTTGAACTGTCTCATTTTGTTTTGTTTAATATTGGAAACTTTATGATGGGCATTTAAGCAAAATCAGAAGTATTATTTCTTTCATGATTGTGTTTTTATGTACCCAGTCTCGTAATAGCCGGGAGGCATGTCATGTTCGGACTGTGTGTCCCTGTGTCCATCCAAGGGCTGAATATATAGATTTTTTATTGTAAATATTCAGTTCTGATTTTGGGATTTTTCCCCCATTTGTATATTTCATTATGGGGTTTAGTACTAAACCCATTGACCCGGCCTTAAATGACCTTAGCTGTTTAATCAATACCATATTAAATCATCACACATATAAGATCATTTATGTAATGGGTTAGTGGAGGTGGGGTTCAATTCCTTCCAATTGTCTCCAGCATTTAGTTGTAGCATCAGCATGTATATATTTTAAATGCTTTATTTTATATTTGTCAGACATTCCATGTATGACCATTCATAAAATAAATTGATGTGATTGGTTGGTTAGGCTACAAAAAATTAATGTTTAGATTCTCATCCCCGCCCGCCCCTAATAAAACGGCTCGCCCAAGGGTTTTTTAATTAAAAAAAAAAAAATTAAAAAAACATTTGGTTAAATTTACGAGAATGATGCGGCCCGCGTATTATACCGCTCCCACTATCTGAGTGCTTTACATAGCACCATGCCATTCAACACCTCGTTTTAGTATTGCCTGAAAATAAAAAATAAAAGTGTCCCACCCGCCCCATTTTTTCCCAAAATTTGGATAAGAATCTAAACACTAATTGTTTGTAGCCTTGCATGAGATTTATTTTTCTAAACAAAAAAAATTAAATTTTTTTGAAAATTTATGTTTGTTGATTTTCTTGACTAGATGCTGCTATAATTGTGTTGTAGCATGTGAACGTGGCTGGATAAATTAGCGTTATTGTATATAGGACCTGGCTAGACTAGCCATATATTATTTCTCCAATCACGGTCACATGATTTATGCTGATTACTTATGTATCCATTTATTGATTTTATTGCCAACAGCTTGTTTTATTCGCAATGTTAAATACCGTATTAACCCTAAATATTTGGACACAATTTGCTTTGGGAAACCCCTATTAAATAGGGGTTTCCCAAAACAAATTATGTCCAAATACATTGTTATTGTGATTAGACCACTACTGCCATACTAACCCTAATATTTGCACCTCACTGTTGTGGGGAAACCATATATTTTTATATATATTTCCCCAAATAAATGGTGTCTGAAAAAAAGGGTTATTACGATAGCAATGATGTACTCATCAATATAGAACTTGTGTACTTCAACAGTTGATGAGCCTTCCAAAGCTGTTTGATTTCGACCTTACGCTTATAAAACATTCTTTATAGCATGCTCTCCAAATTTTACTCGAGATCACGCAGTTTGCTTGCTGAGCTGTACTCATTCTCAGCCAATCAAACTTTCTGATTTCAACCGGTGTGTTAACCCTTTCAACCCCGGATATCCTACATTGGTTGTTTCAATACCATTAATGACAATTCCTTTTAGTGGTGAATAATAGTGACAAATGCTGCAAATCCTGATGCATTAGAAGCTGGCTCATCTGGATCTACAGTGTTTGCCCATCTGGACTTTTACTATAGGTGATATAGCGTTGGTCCATGTACGTATGTGCATGCGTTATTAACACCTTTCATTATTCAATAACTTATGAACCGCTTCACGGATTTTGATAATATTTGGCCACAATGTGTGTCTAGGAATGATACATTGTTTTGCATACGACCCACGTCCGACCGCCCATGGTCAAGGTTACTGAGAACTTCTGTTCACCTTGTTTGTAAGGCAAAAATGTTAGTTATTTTATGCCTCTGTAGAGCCGGAGGCATATAGTGTTTGAACTGTGTTCGTGTGTCCGGCACATTGAGAAGTTCACCGGTGTTTCAAAATTCTGTTATAACTTCTATATCCCTTGAAGGATTACTTAAATATTTAAACGCAGCATACTTGTGCAAAAATGCCACACATCCATGCTGCCCTTAATATGACCTTGACCTTTTGACCTTCACAACTTTGAACATTTTCACACATTAAGAGGGTGGGTGGTAGGTGGGAGCATGCGATGGGTAATTTAACGATCGGGGTTCATCCTTACCGGAATCCCGACTGGAGACCTGGTTTGGCCCTCGCATACGTCTTTGGCATTTTGTATGTGACAGTTGAATCCGGTTATACCCCTTATAAGAATAATCCTACCGGTATTACTTTTAAATAGAGGAAGGGGCCAAGTGACTTTGGTGCGGTGTGGACCTGGCACCAGGTCAGGTTATTCTAATTTCAGGGCTGAATATGTTGTATCTCGATGTAAATATTCCGTTCTGATTTTGGGATTTTCCCCCAAATGCAGCAGGTTAAAAGGGGATCGAACCTGTTTGCCCGGCCTTACATGACCTTAGCTGTTGATAGGCCGTTAAACACCAATAAACAAACAAACACACATTAAGAATTCGCCGTAGTTTCGAAATTCTGTTATAACTTTTATATCCCTTGAAGGATTACTTTAATAGTTCAATACCGCGGTACATCATACTTGTGGACAAATGCCACACATCCATGCTGCCCTTAATATGACCTTGACCTTTTGACCGTCACAACTTCGAACCTTTTCGCCCCGTGCAGGCACCGGGGCGGGATCAACTGATCCTGAGAATAGTGCTGCAGTAGCCATTGCTTGTCGTAAAAGGCGACTAAACTGGCTTAACGATTGGGTTCATACTTTCCGGAACCCACTATACCGGATTTGGCCCTCATGTACATTTTTGGCTTTCTTGTATGTGAGAGTTGAGTCAGGCTATGCCCCATATATAAAAGTAAGATATGCGCTAATCCTATTACTTTTAGGGGATGGGATAAATGATGCTGGTGTGGCGAGGCCCTGGCACCAGATCAGGTTGTTCTAATTTCAGGACTGAATATATATTTTGATTGTAAATATTGAGTTCTGAAGTTGGGATTTACCCCCCTCGGACAGGTGGATACGGGACTCGACCCACCCCGTTGACCCGTCTGCGTGTAGACTCCCTGAGGCTTGTACCTCTATGTCAGAAAAGCGGACGTTAAACCCTATTCACTCACTCACTCACTCACTCGAACCTTTTCAGACATTAAGAATTCGTTGGAGTTTGGAAATTCTGTTATAACTTCTATGTCCCCTGAAGGATTACTTTAATAGTTCAATACCGCCGGTACATCATACTTGTGGACAAATGCCATGTGGCCCTTAATATGACCTTGAACTTTTGACCTTCACAACTTTTTCAAGTTTTTCACACATTGCTAAGTTCACAGAGTTTCTCAGTTCTGTCATAACTTCTATATCCCTTGATGGATTATAGGAATGAATGACATTTTTGTGGAATTTATCGGGGTATAAACTTTGAACAGTCGCGGGAATACTGGATGAAGCGATTAAAAATTACAATTTCCGAAAAAAAAAAAAAAAAAAAAAAAAAAAATTGTTGTTTTTTTCGAAAATTGTAGTTTTTTAAGGCCTCGCCCAGTATTCCCGCGACTTTTCCAAATTTATATCCCCGATAAATTCCACAGAAAGGCCATTCATTCCTTATAATTCCAGCATCAAGAATATGTGTTTATTTTCCGTTTTCTTAAGAATTATTTTAGCTGCTCCTGGCAGTTACGGAAAGTAGTTCGGCGTGGGAGTTCACTGGGTTATAAATTTTGGACAGAGACTTGCTATGGACCAATCAAATGTTAGGGAATTGTGTAAATATTTTTGTGCTGGAATTATTACTTTAATATTTCAATACATCAAACCTGTGGACAAATTCCACACATCCATGCTGCCCGTAATATGACCTTGATGTCCTTGTATTATCTTGTAGATCTAATATTTCAGTGACAGTTGGAAGGTCAATATTGATAATATTACTTTCACAAATCTCAAACATGGTATTTCAACTATTGGATTGGTTCATAGTTACACTTTTAGATTAAATGGTTAATCCTTTTGATTGGTTGATAGAATTACCTCTTATTATTTTGATTGGTTGATAGTTACCTGTAATAATTTTGATTGGTTGATAGTTACCTCTAATCATTTTGATTGGTTGATAGTTACCTCTAATCATTTTGATTGGTTGATAGCTACCTCTAATCATTTTGATTGGTTGATAGTTACCTCTAATTATTTTGATTGGTTGATAGTAACCTCTAATCATTTTGATTAGTTGATAGTTACTGCTAATCATTGTTATTGATTGATAGTTACCTCTAATCATTTTGATTGGTTGATAGCTACCTCTAATAATTTTGAATGGTTGATGGTTACCTCTAATTATTTTGATTGGTTGATAGTAACCTCTAATCATTTTTATTGGTTGATAGTTACCGCTAATCATTGTTATTGGTTGATAGTTACCTCTAATCATTTTGATTGGTTGATAGTTACCTCTAATCATTTTGATTGGTTGATAGTTACCTCTAATTATTTAAATTGGCTGATAGTTATGCTAATCTTCTTGGTTGATACACATGTAGTTATGCTAAATCAATTTGATTTTGTCAATACTATTCCAAATCATTTTGCTTGGTTGATAGTTATACCAAATAATATCAGTATATACATAGAACCTATATGTGTGGCTGAATTAGAAATGTACTTGCATTTGTGGCTTTGACTGGAGGAATGGGACTTATGGAAGTTGTCATCTGTAGCAATTTCAACAAAATTGCAAAGTATACTTATCTTGCTAAGTACACTTTGAGGGAGGGAAAAAATTTCAATTTCAGTGTCCTGATAGCTTCCTGCTGATGTCATACAGTGTTCTCGTGTCTCCTTTGTCTGCTGCTTCTTGTGTCCGTGTGGACATCTGTAGCCCATTTCATCAACATTGCAAAGTATACTTTAGTAGCAAAGTATACTTTGAGGGAGAAATTTTCAATTTTTTGAAAAATTTATTAATTTTTATTATACTACTGAATTTATTACATTATCACAGCCATTTAATGGCTGTGATAATGTAATAAATTCAGTATAATAATTCTGCATACTTTTAATCATGACATATATGCATTTGTTAGTTCTATATGAAATAATGCATTTCAGGAAAAATAAATGATTGCTCCCTCAAAGTATACTTTGCTAGTAAAGTATACTTTGCAATGTTGATGAAATAGGCTACTGGTCAACTTGGAGCCTTTTCTCTCTTCTGGCACTCTTCTTAACTTCCTTCTGCATGGTGATGTACTCTGCTTGCATGGCTTGCTTGTGTGTTCTGGTCTTGGCTTGCAGCACTCTATGTCTGATTTCCTTCTTCTTTACAATCTTTTCTATCGTTTCATCGGAAAACCAGCGTTTGTGTGTCCTGTTCCGATACCCCAATGTGTCTACGCAGACGGACTTCAATGTTTCCTGGACTCGCTCCCATTTCTCTTCAATTGAGCCCTCATCTTGCTCTGTTTGATAAGTACAATTTGCAATTTTGGTGTAATCGGCTACAGACTAGAACATGAATAGCCAGCTCACTTGCAGTAACCTGATAAGGATATAGACAGTTTGTTTACGAACATGACCGGTGTTAAAGAATAGCGAACAGTGTAGACCCTGATCAGACTGCGCGGATGCGCAGGCTGATCTGGGACTAAACTGGTCACTAACACCACAAGCCCCATTTCTCCAGTAGCATCCAGATTTACGACTTGTCGAGTGATAACTAATTTTATTAAAAGCAATAAAATTATTTAAATTTTAATATTGTCCATTTGTTTAGTGGGTGGCAGGTGGGAGTATTCCCCGGGTAATTTAATGATCGGGATTGCTCCTTACCGGTATCCCGAACGGAGACCTGTAGCCTATTTCATCAACATTGCAAAGTATACTTTAGTAGCAAAGTATACTTTGAGGGAGAAATTTTCAATTTTATGATAAATTTATTAATTTTTATTATACTGAATTTATTACATTATCACAGCCAATTTGGCTGTGATAATGTAATAAATTCAGTATAATAATTCTGCATACTTTTAATCATGAAATATATGCATTTGTTAGTTCTATATGGAAATAATGCATTTCAGGAAAAATAAATGATTACTCCCTCAAAGTATACTTTGCTGGTAAAGTATACTTTGCAATGTTGATGAAATGGGCTACTGGTTTGGCCCTCATTGGCATAGCTGTATGTGAGGGTTTAATCTGGTTATACCCCTTGTATGGTGGGTGGCTGGTCGGGAGCACGCGACGGATAATTCAACGATCGGGGTTCATACTTACCGGAATTCCGACTGGAGACCTGGTTTGGCCCTCACATACGTCTTTGGCATTTTGTATGTGACAGTTGAAGCTGGTTATACCCGGTACAGGTTATTCTAATTGCAGGGCTGAATATATTTTTTCTTGATGTAAATATTCCGTTCCGAATGCAGCTAAAAACGGGATGGGATTGAACCCGTTTGCCCGGCCTTACGTAGCTGTTGATATGCCGTTAAACACCAATAAACAAACAAGCAAATACCCCTTGTATGAGTAATACGATTATTTCTAATCCTATTAGTTTTAGGAGAAGGGGCCAAGTGACTTTAGTGTGGTATGGACCTGGCACCAGGTCGGGTTATTTTAAGTTCAGTGCTGAATATATATTTCGATGTAAATAATCCGTTCTGATTATAGGATTTTCTCCCCAATGCAGCAGGTTACATGTGGGATCGAACCGGTTGGCCCGGCTTTAAATGACCTTAGCTGTTGATAGGCCTTTAAACACCAATAAATAAATCGATCAATCATTCATTTGTTATAGCCCCCGCAACGAGTTGTGGGGGTATACTGGAGTCCGGTTGTCCGTGCGTCCGTGCGTCCGTGCGTCCGTCCGTTACTAAACTTAACATCAGAGAAATATGTTATAACTTCTATTTCCTTCATCTAAAATGCTTAATATTTCACACATACATTATTCCTGTAAGGCTCTACTACCATGCTGTGCCAAATCCACGACCGTCCAACCCCCGCTGATCCATAGGTCAATGTCAAACACTTGGTCTCTTTACAAAACTTAACATCAGAGAAATAAGTTAACATCTATTTCCTTCATTGAAAATTCTTAATATTTCACTCGTGCATTCCTCTAAGGTTATTCTATCATGCTGTGACAAATCCACGACCGTCCAGCCCCCGCTGATCACAAGGTCAAGGTCACATACTTGGTCTCTTTACAAAACTTAACATCAGAGAAATCGGTTATAACTTATATTTCCTTGTTCGGATCTGCTTCAAATTTCACACATGCATTGCTCCAATGGACCTCTACCACCCTGTGACAAATTCACGTTCGTTCACGTTTCAGCAAATATTTCAGAAGTTTGCCATCTTGAGTTTACCGGTAGCTGATTGAGATGATGTAACATTGTGTTGTAATTCTGTGAGTTGTCTTTGTAACCTGGTAACAGGAAACATTTATTTGTTTAATGAAAGGACCGTCCTGAACATGACGTTAAACTGCTCCTCGTCGGTTAAATATTAACACATCGTAACTACACATGTGTCGCTAAAGCAGTTTTTGGTATCTCCTATGTTTCAGTTTTCCTAGTCTACTCATTTAAACGATTGTATCGGTTAGCCGATTTGAGTAAAATAAAATAACTAAATTAGAAAATGGTTAAATGACATGTGACAAATACTCATAAAGCAATGTGTTGCTACAAATCCATGTATCTTTTTAGCTCACCTGTGCGAAGCTCATGTGAGCTATTGTTACCGCAATGTGTCCGTCGTCGTCCGTCGTCGTCCGTCGTCCGTGAACATTTTCAAACGTCTTCTCCTCGGTAACCATTGGGCCTATAGTCACCAAACTTCATGGTCATGGTCCTTAGGTAGGGGGATTACAAAATTGTTAAAATGACGTCATTACGTAATCCAAGATGGCCGCCGTCTCCGCCGTCTAAAATAGCACAAATTCTTCAAAAATCTTCTTCTCAAGAACCGCCAACCGGATTTCGACGAAACGTGGTAGGAATGATCGATGTACAATGCTCTTTCAAAGTTGTTAAAATGGTGACCCCGGGGTCAAAAATGGGCGTGGCCCGTGGGGTCAAATTGGGGTCAAATTTTATTTTTGACCGAATATGGTCATGTCATATATCAAATCGAAGGTATCAATGAGGCGATTACTCTGGTGCATTTTTTTTGTCGAAATAGGATGGTTATGTCATCCAAGATGGCCGCCGAAAGGTCGTTCTTTTATTAGAGAATTCAAAATTCTTCTTCACATGAACCGCTTGGCCCATGGTAGCCAAACTTAAAAGTTATGGTCCATGGGTGAAGCCTTTTCAAATTTGTTAAAATGGAGGTCATCGCTAATCCAAGATGGCCGCCGTCTAAAAATAGCATAGATTCTTAAAAAATCTTCTTCTCATGAACCGCTAGCCGGATTTCGACGAAAACTTGGTAGGAATGATCGATGTACAATGCTCTTTCAACATTGTTAAAATGGTGACCCCGGGGTCAAAAATGGGCGTGGCCCGTGGGGTCAAATTGTGGTCAAATTTTATTTTTGACCGAATATGGTCATGCCATATATCAAATCGAAGGTATCAATGAGGCGATTACTCTTGTGCATTTGTTTTGTCGAAATCGGATGGTTATGTCATCCAAGATGGCCGCTGAAAGGTCAAAAGGTCGTTCTTTTATTAGAGATTTCAAAATTCTTCTTCACATGAACCGCTTGGCCCATGGTAGCCAAACTTAAATGTTATGGTCCATGGGTGAAGCCTTTTCAGATTTATTAAAATGGAGGTCATCGCTAATCCAAGATGGCCGCCGTCTAAAAATAGCATAAATTCTTAAAACAATCTTCTTCTCATGAACCGCTAGCCGGATATCGACGAAACTTGGTAGGAATGATCGATGTACAATGCTCTTTCAAAGTTGTTAAAATGGTGACCCCGGGGTCAAAAATGGGCGTGGCCCGTGGGGTCACATTCTATTTTTCACCGAATATGGTCATGTTATATATCAAATCGAAGGTATCAATGAGGCGATCACTCTGGTACATTTTTTGTCGAAATCGGATTGTTCTGTCATCCAAGATGGCCGCCGAAATGTCAAAAGGTCGTTATTTTATTAGAGATTTCAAAATTCTTCTTCACATGAACCGCTTAGCCCATGGTAGCCAAACTTAAATGTTATGGTCCATGGGTAAAGCCTTTTCAGATTTGTTAAAATGGAGGTCATCGCTAATCCAAGATGGCCGCCGTCTAAAAATAGCATAAATTCTTAAAAAATCTTCTTCTCATGAACCGCTAGCCAGATTTCGACTACACTTGGTAGGAATGATCGATTTACAATGCTCTTTCACAGTTGTGAAAATGGTGACCCCGAGGTCAAAAATGCGCGTGGGCCGTGGGGTCAAATTGGGGTCAAATTTTATTTTTGACCGAATATGCTCATGTCATATATCAAATTGAAGGTATCGATGAGGCGATTGCTCTGGTGCAATATTCGTCGGAATCGGATGATTGTCATCCATGATTGCCACCAAAAGGTACATTTATTCAAGATTTTTTGAACGTCTTTTTCTCAGGAACCACATGGCCGATGCTGGCCAAACTTCATAGGAAGTTCAGATCCTTGGGTGAAGCATTTTCAGATTTAGTAAAATGAGAGTCATCGCTTAATTCAAGATGACCGCCATCTAAAAATAGTACATTTTTTTTAAAACACATGAACTCCATGTCACATTCTCCTCTGGTGTTCATGGAGTCAGGTGAGCGAATTAGGGCCATCATGGCCCTCTTGTTTTAAGATAGGATAATTTGACAGTTTTGTAAGTTGTAATTACATGAAAGGAAACAGCTGTTATGGTTATAAATGATGCTTATATTTGGCTTCTACTGGGCTGAAGTTGTCCATGTGGCGTGTGGTTCTACATCAACGTACGCTTGAATAATTTTGATTCACATAGCATGTAACGGTAGTTGCATAATATAAAACTGAAAGTTACCATCACTTTGCTAGAAATGAAATTGCACAGTAAACAGTCATCCGGGTGAAAAATGGATATCAATTAGTGTTGACGTCATTTCTAGAATATGATGTCGTGGTACATTCGTGTAGTACCATGCGTAGCATAGACCAATTCAGCTTCAATTAGGACACAATACTGTAACAAGTTTAACTCTTTGCATGCTAGTGGCGAAAATATCCGCCAAACGAATTAAGAGTATATGTTTTATTTCTCTTTGTAAATATGTCTTGAAATTTCATTAGAATTGAGTCCTCCGGACTCAATTCTAATGAAATTCCAAGACATATTCATGATATTTACGGGGAGAAATACAAGAAAATATTATGAATTCTTGTCCGCTAGTTTTGAACTATTTATAGCCCACAAGTTTCCCAGCATGCAAAGAGTTAAATGGCTAATTTTAAAATGCAGAAAATTCCAACTCTGGACAGGGAGCACCTGCACATTATTGTAGTTATGAGAATTGTTTATGCCCCACCATGATGATAGTTTAGGATTACACTTTGTTATTCGTCCATACTGCCTATCCGTCTATCCCAATAGTTATGTAGTTACTGTCACATGACCTCGTTTATTGACAAAGCTGCAGGTGGGAAATTTCGGTTCTTTTACAGAAAATAAGTAATCTTTATTGTTCCCCAAAATAAAATTTCGGGGGAGCATATTCTTGCCGATTTGTCTGTCCGACGTCCATATCTGCGTTAAAGTTTTTCATTATATTTCTGAATCAATGCCTCGTTGGGGAGCATTTATCAGTTTTACCAATCCGTCTGGTTTGTTTTGTGTGGGTCTCCTGAACATTTTTGAAATGTGTAGTTACGATGTTTTTTGTTTCGCCGACGAGTGTCCCAATATCATTTTCCGTGATTCAAAAGGACGTATACTATTATACGTTACAGTTAATCTGTTGCAAACTTAAAAAACAAACTCACTGTGACGTCAAATCTAAGATATGTCCATTTGAATGATGCACAGTATTGTGATATGGTCAGTGCTTTTCCGGGAAAATGTGAGCTGGGCGAGGGCCTGGCTTTTGTAGAGCTCCTACCCCCAGAATTGAAATGAGTTTGGCCCCACCCCCACACAATTTTAATGAGGTAAATGTATGGGCCATATATCTGCACATATCACCCACCCCCAGAATTGAAATTATTGTTTAAGACAGAAATATAATTAGGTCCAGGCCCTCTGCCTACTTGCTTTTTTTCTGGATAAGTCCTCATGTGAATCTACACTGTCGGAAGCATAACTATTATGTTGTCCCTTAGCAATCATGGTATGACAGGGTATACCATGATATGACTGCATATATAGTCAACCTGAGTTCAGTGAGCTGGGTACACCGTATAAATCGGAACACCTCACGTGTTCCGTATATGTTCTTAACCTAAACACTGGCTATACTAAATTATGCTATATCTCAACCGCACTATTTTCGAGGTGTTTTCTTGTGTTTTGTCGTGTTCACCCGTTTTGCTTCAGCACACCGTCAAGTGGTGGCCTTTGTCGGCTATTCCGAACTAAAACATTCTAATCAAGCACGGCTTATCTATAAATAGAAAACTTAAGCGGAAACAATCTCTAACGATTTAACAAAAATGATTAAACGTTTATTGATGATATCTGCAGTTATAAATAGGAGTACTTGTTTTAAAATTCATGATAAATAATTCAAACTAGGAAAATGGATTAAAAATGGTTAAATCTTTGTTTTATAAAAAAAAAAAAATTTCCTTTAGATGATATCGTCAAAAGGCGCCACACTTGTTGCTGAAACATTATTTTGTTGGTGTAATTTGGTTTCTAAAATTACAAGTTTATCGAAATACAATATGTATTAATCATTTATAATTATACCCATTATATGTCGTGCATGGTTTGCAATTTTTATTTGTGTAAATGCCACTGTTATTGATTGATTATTCCAACGTGCAGTAAATATAATTTTCCTACCCCACCCATTTTTTTAGGTACATATACATGATAGAATAACCCAAAATGACATAAAATACGGAAAGGGCCACTATCGCCACTTCTGAAAATACATGTAGTAGTAGTTCTGTGTAAAAGTCTGAATAGATTGTTGAATTGAAATTAGGCCTTGCTTCGTTTCCGCCCCCACCCCATACACGTGTTCCATTGCAAAATATGTACATGTTCCATAGAAAAACATACGGGTGTTTAGAATCAAAACGGGTGAACATGTGTTGATGTTTTTAAAGTGTAGCAAAGAAGTGTTTTGATACACAACACGTAACGTGTTTTGGTTTACAACACGGTAGGTGTTGTATATCAAAACACCTTGCATTTGCATGACGCACTTCCGGTTGGTAACCACCAGCCTAGCAACAGTTCGCCATGACAGTAGGTGACCACAAAAGCGCCGCCATATTAAAAAGTGCTATTTCCAGTGATATTTTCCAACATTTTCTAACATACCGGTATAAAAGTTATATCAGTGTTGTGCAAATAAAAACTTTATTGCAGTCTGTTGTATGTATAAATGTATATATATATATATATGTATGGCCTTTCGGTATATAATAATGACGTAGTATCTGGGCGGATTAATCTTCCCGTTTATATATTGTCACTGAGTCTATGTACTTACTTATAACGTAATTTCTCATTTCAGATTCACACGATTCTTCAATCCGAGGATCTAGACCAAGCACAGGGAAGATTTGATGTGTACCAACTTTCAAATATCATAATTATATAGGATAACACTGTTACGGCTGAATCTCTATATATCACATGCACTCACACTCGGCCTTTTTCACGGTCTTACATACCGGCTTCGTGCGATAGGAGAATGAACTAGCTAGGTTAAATTAACGCCTCATTGCCTCCTTCATTTAATGCACATATTTCGACTGTATGGCAGATATTAGTAAATTCGGAAACAAACGGGCCGACGGTCATTGGCCTGCCATTTTTGGGCTCCAATGCCCAGGTTTGGAAGGTCCTCGAGCCAATTCCTACCCTTAAATATAAGATAAAAAAAAGAAGATTTGATGTTTTATATATTTACCTGTATTTATATTCAGATAATATCTCCATGATAAATAATGTATGATCATTATTATGATAAATAAAAGTGTGAACATGTATTTATCCCGTCAACACAGTGCGTATGTGCCGTGAAACATTTTTGATATCCAGTCAATACTATTTTTGCATTTTACAGCCATTGGCAGGTGTTGACGGGATAAATAGAATAGTAGGTTAGTGCCGTGAATGGGAAAAAATATCTGGCGCGGCACGGAAACGGGATGTGCTCGGCAGAGCCTCGCCCATCCCGTTTCCTGAGCCTTGCCAGATATTTTTTCCCATTCACGGCACTAACCTACTATTCTCTATCTATTTTCCTTATTTCTGAACCAAAGTATATGTTGTGACCACTCATTTGAACCGTCTCGGCGAGAAATAAAGAAATTTGTGAGCTTTGCCGGATATTTTTTTCCCATTCACGGCACTAACCTACTATTCTCTATTTATCCATGCACGTGAATTTAGTGGCATGCAGATATTTGTTGTACGAAGGTGAACATTAATTACAACCGTGAATGATATGTATTTATTTGAACTTGCTTTCTTTGTCAGACGTGTGCTGCTTTTATTGAATATTTTTATTTTAATAATAATTAATGAATTATAACATGTATGCTTATCGGAATGAAATGGCATGCAAGGACCACACTTATCAAAGCGTCTTCACTATAAACTACGCCGGTACATAATTAGTTACCGAAATTGTTCCCAACAAAGACTCGTCAATTCAAAGGAGTATATCGCACTTTGATGGGCTATGAATCGTATATGTCATTGGCGGGAGACATACTATCTCCACGCTATTGGGATCGTGATTCTGGCCGTTTGCACGGGTCTACTTTCGGAAGTGGCTCTCTGTTCATCGGGGGACGTCTCAATAGGCTCAATTTGCGTCAACAGTCAGGTGACATTTAAAGTCAGCGAGTGAACTGAAAGCAAGTTATTAATAGCAACGGCAATGCTCAACATTATGTGTAAAATAGTTGGCATGCCCAACTTTACTTTTGAAGAGAACAAATTGCTGTTATTGAGACCCCCCCCCCCCCGCCCCGTATCGTGTACCACGCAGTCGCAATGCGACGTCGAAGGCCATTTCTTTTTCATATTGTGGTTTACGGGCAATTTTCGAAAAATTATTCCCTCTGGGTGAGCGAAACAAAATTCATGAAAACATTTTGCCGTTCATGCAGCATACACGTATGTAGGCCTACGCCCAGTTATAATTTTGAAAAGATTTCACATAATACGTCTGCAATATACCTCGTAAAACGGTTTATTAGTCGGACATAAAGCACCTTTGCTTCATCAACCTATTTGTGTTTAGAGCAGGCTGTATTTTACAAACACCAGTAACTGATCAAGTTCTCCAAATTTGCAGATTGTACATCCAATAATCAACATCGAATATATTTCTAACAAGGAATTTCTGAGTATGCAAATTCACAAGTGGCTACTTGTCTCCGCCAGTCAGTACTTTCAGTACTTTGATTTTAAACTGAGCATAATGATGCGTATGAATGGTCCACGTGACCAAGCTGGTAACAGAGTAGACACATTGCATAGCTATTAGGGGGCCGTTTCACTAAACTTCTTACGACTAAAATGTTCGTAAGTGCAAAATTATAATGGTCTGTGAATTTCACATTAACAATGTTTTCTTGTAAACAATGATTGGATTTACATTATTGAGCATAGGCTGCATATGCTCCATCAATTGAAATTTCTAGACGATCCTAAATTTGCACTTACGAACATTTTAGTCGTACGAAGCTTAGTGAAACGGGCCCCTCATGCGTAGATGCCAGCCGCGGGGTGATTAGTCGCTGTAATTGCCACGTGGGGTGGGGTGCACTTGAGGGTCAGTGACGGAATATTTTTTATTTTTGTTTTGCTTATATTTAACGGCGGCACTGGCTATAGGACCTTGCATGCCGTCTCCCAAGAATGGGAGAATGAACGGAGGTAGAGACTTTTTGAGAGAAGCCGGTAATTCGTATTTACAGAGCAACTACGAATTATCGGTACCCATTTACAGCTGGGTGAACTGGAGCAGTGTGGATAAAGTGTCTTGCTCAAGGACACAACGCACGCCGCTAGTCAGGCTCGAACCCACGACCCTTGGATCAGTAGTCCGACACACTAACCATTACGCCACGGCGCTCCACTTTTACGCAATATCACCTCGGGCAATTGTTTTATGCTTGTGTCAACATCCGCTGTACTTATCAGAGCGATTAATTGGCCCCGGGCACTGCGACTGAGAAGGTCTGGTATACGCCAAAACAACAGTGGCTTATAGGGCTTATAGGGCTTTTGCGACCAGTGTAGATCCAGATCAGTATGCACAGTCTGATCAGGATCTGCACTTTTCGCAATTCAATCACTGAAACACACTAACAAACCTTCTATACTGTTTTCAGGCTCATTTCTCCAGTCACAGCCACATATCGGACCAAGCTATTTATTTTTGACATGTCCAATAATCTTCTGTTTATTTGAAACAAATAAGTAGATAAAAACAGTGGATTCAACCAATCGGCATAGAATATGTGTGGCTTCGTTGATTTTAGAGTACACCTGCCGCATTATTAATGACATCCGGCGACATCCGTTTGAGCGTAGCTACATACGCGTGTAAATGATTATGGCGGGTCAAACAAAGAATTCATCTAGAAATTGTCAACACGAGTATGCTTAACTGACACATATCTGCAAAGCATTGCAGAACCAATGTACAGTAAAGTCAAAGATATATCTGCATTTTGTAAACAAAATACATGTAATATACCGGTACCAATTGAACACTTAATTCCTCATTTGCCTGATTCTGTCAAAGGTACCAATTAATAGTCCTCCATTTTCTTGATTAAGGCACCGGAATCTTGAACGGTGACATTGGGTCGTGTGTTTTTATCGACCGGCAATTATATCACGCTTACCGGCGGCGGCCATTATTACTATTGAAAATTGACTTATATTTCTATTGTGGTAATCACTGGATTGTTACTTCTGAATTTGCTAACAGGTAGGTCGGGGCTGGGATGAGCGTGTGCCGTTGTGGTGGGTGATTTTTTCGGTTGGAATTGAGTTTTCATTAGACTAGTAAGTTGATAGGACATTTTTTTGTTATTATTTTTCATATCTGAACTGTGAGAAGCAGAGGTATCTTTCCTGCATGTTAATTGTGGCTGTTGCAGCCTCAAACTACACACGCTTTCGGCTTGATTTACGTGTTGTTGCACCTGTTGTATCATGTTTGTGTATAACGCAGTCGATTTAGAACGATCGGAAATGAAATAAGTTTCGGATAACTTCGGTTACCGATTAAAGTACCCGTATGATAAAACGACGAATAGCGAAACATGTGACGTGTGTTGCTTTAGAACACGTTTACCTTTAGCATGCGTAGCATAGCAAAACACATGGACGTGTGTTTGTGTTTTAAAAGTGTAACAGAAAGGTATTTTACTACATGTGCAATTTAGGAATAGCATTTTTACAGTGTATACATGGCCATGCGGTACCTTTTTTTCAAGCAGTGGCTCAACGTGTTCTAGAAAAACAAATTAATCAAGATAATAATTGAGAGGATATTGAATGGCTATAAGGGGTGGAGGAAGCCATTACTCTAGATCTTTAACTCTAAACAAATTATGTACGTACTCGCATACATGCCGTAAAATATTAGTTTGTCCCTATAAATCCCTATTTTCTGGGGCAAAAATCCCTATATAATCCCCCTATAAGCCTGTGCGTTGCTCTTGAGGTTATGTACGTCCGTCCGTACGTCCACCTGTACGTCCGTCCGTACGTCCATCCGTCCGTCTGTCTGTGTACATTTAAGTAGAAAAGTCGAAAATATTGTAAGAGTTTCTCCCGTTAAGAGTCCAGTATGTCACGTGGGCATATCCATGTTTTACAAAGATAATGTCTAGTTATTGTAATTTGTGGCTGTGACTGGAGAAATGGGGCTTATGGGTATTGCGACCAGTGTAGATCCAGATCAGCCTGTGCATCCGCAAAGGCTGATCAGGATCTGCACTGTTCGCCATTCCATCAATGAAACACCCGCCATGCTTCTAACAAGCAAAGCAAAAAATCGTTATCAGGCTACAGGAGTGTAATATATGATCAGGAGCTACACTGGTCCGATATGCCATAAGCCCCATTTCTTCAGTCACAGCCACATTGCAGTGTTGATTGTACGGAGCTCCAACACAGGTTCTTGAATAACGGTTCATATTTCTGTGTTTTATGGGTTATTTCGGTATATCTGGTGGGTTTGGTGCATTGTTACCAACATACAATTTACGTCTCGTCCCGCGAATTACACGTATACATAGAAGTATTTTGACAGTATAGAAGGTGCCGGAAAGTCTTCGGAACGGCGAATGTGTAGATAATTGACGATTTCTGTCGTGTGTAATGATTGAGCATTAGTAGTTGCACAAAACTATGTACATTTCCAAAACAACTACAAAATCCACCCAAATCTACATATGACACCAACATTCTGACCACTTGTGCGCCTGAGCACGGCTAGCAGATCAGGAACTACCTTTGATGTAATAAGCCCATTTTCTCCTGTGGCAGTCACATGTAGGTACAGTGGAACCTCTCTAAACCGGACACCCTGGGGACATCCCAGGGTGTCCGGTTTGGAGAGGTTCCACTGCATATTGAAGGGTTTGATGATCAAATCATTAACAATAGAATATAAATGTATCTAGATTGGTTTCCAAATACAGCTGGTAACACAACACCCCAGACCCCATCAATGCGTACACAGACCCTGCAACTCTTGACGAAAATGTTGAATTGTAAATTCGAATTACCTCCCTTGCACCTTAGACCGAGTCTGTTGATTATGCACATTCAACATTTCTCAAAATAAAAATCCTGGGGGCAGGCTCGCATTTTTTAAGAACATTTTAACAGGCTGTCTGTCCATTGTCTATAAATTTGGCAATCCTTATATTTTCCCTATATTTTCCAAAAATCCCCATACCATAAATCCCTATATTTTTTCAGAAATCAGTAACTTATTTTTGTAAAATTGTAAAAATCAAGCCTGATATTCAACTTACTGGTTTGTTTCTAAACACAGTGCAAGGTTAGAGATGCATTTTAATAAATTATGATCGTATTTACTTGTTTTTATCTCCTTGCAAGATTTGTAATTCTTTATTTTCAGCACATATTTCAGAAGTTTGCCATCTTCAGGTTACCGGTAGCTGATTGACATGATGTAACATTGTGTTTTAATTAAAGCACTTTTTGGTATCTCCTATGTTTCAGTTTGTTTCCTAGTCTACTTCTGTTAAAAGATTGTATCGGTTAGCCGATTTGAGAAAAATATTATAAATATATTTCTATGCCCCTTTTCTGCAGTGGCTGTAACATGTAGGTACAGTGGAACCTCTCTAAACCGGACACCCTGGGAACCTCCCAGGGTGTCCGGTTTGGAGAGATTCCACTGTATATTGAAGGGTTTGATGATCAAATCATTAACAATAGAATATTTCACTGGTATCTACACTGTTTGCAAATATAGCTGACGACACCCAGACCCCATCAATGCGTACACAGACCCGGTAACTCTTGACGAAAATGTTGAATTGTAAATTCGAATTACCTCCCTTGCACCTTTAGACCGAGTCGTCTATTGATTATGCACATTCTACATTTCTCAAAATATAATCCCCAGGTTTGCATTTTACGGAAGCCCATTAGGGCCACTTCACTTCATCTTTCCTTGAATTTTCGAGATCTTTTCTTGAATTTTCAAGATTTTTTCTTGAATTTTCAAGATCTTGTCTTGAATTTTCGAGATCTTTTCTTGAATTTTCAAGAAATTCAAGAAAAGATCTTGAATATTCAAGAAAAGAACTTGAAAATTCAAGAAAACATCTTGAATAAATGGAAATTAAAAAAAGTGAAGTGGCCCTAATGGGCTTCCGTAGCATTTCTCCAGCCTCGGCCACATATTTGCTAGATGACATGTCCAGGAACTGCGTCGTATACTAGGCGAAAATTCAATAAGCCATTTTTGACGTGGACACGTCCCTCATTTCGCGAAATACGATTTTCTCTATACAATGAGGCCGTGCCTAGATTGTGGCTCGAACACAGGCCGCATTCGTGAGAAACGAAGTTTAAAGAGGAATTAAATAGAAAAAATAAACTTCAAAATATATTTTGTAAACTGATATAATAATGCCGATACAAACCACATGCAGAACACGCAATTGAAATATTTTATCCGATCAAAAGTTAAAGGTACATGTCCACTCAGTTGGCACAGTGGAACCTCTCTAAACCGGACACCCTGGGGACCTCACAGGGTGTCCGGTTTGGAGAGGTTCCACTGTATATTGAATGGTTTGATGATCATGTTCTTTATATCAGAGACATCGTCTGAGACATTTTCTGGTAAAATAAACATCAATTCACCATTACCCCACGTATTTATTGGCATTATTATACATTTTATATCGGACGTAAATTTCCACACTTATATCAGGGACGATAACAGTGTTTCCTTAAAATGTTAACGGACATTACTATTTATTCTCTGTATTTATTTTTTGATGTGCAATGATCATACTTTATAATCTGTCGAAAATGGTATTTTTTCAGGTGACGCATTGTTAATTAGTATAAATAATTAAACAATATGCCTCATTTGCATATGAAAATAGCCCGATACCACCGCGAGTCGCTATCAGTAAAATAAATATTACTAAATTATTATATCTGTATTGCGGTCACTTGTAATTTTTAGAACTGGTGGAATAGTTACATTTTATGCAATTTTATGAAAATATTTTTTCCGACAAATATTTAAATTACCACTCGTCCAGATCGACAATTCACTCGTCAATAAGAGTGGACGAGCTGATTTGTCGGATCCTCGTTTTAAATTTTCGTCTCTACACTGCGTATGAACGAAAACACGAACTGTCCCTATAGCTAGCGAGCCACTCGTTCTGTAGCCTATTTCACCAACATTGCAAAGTATACTTTCCTAGCAAAGTATACTTTGAAGGAGAAATTTTCAATTTTAGGATAAATTTATTAATTTTTATTATACTGAATTTATTACATTATCACAGCCAATTTGGCTGTGATAATGTAATAAATTCAGTATAATAATTCTGCATACTTTTAATCATGAAATACATGCATTTGTTAGTTCTATTTGAAATAATGCATTTCAGGAAAATAAATGATTACTCCCTCAAAGTATACTTTGCTAGATAAGTATACTTTGCAATTTTGATGAAATCGGCTACTGACCTCGGCACATCCACTCGTGGTTTAATAATGATTAAGTGTCGCGGGTAAGTTGATACACGGGTATGGCGAGAAACGTAGAAAACAGTCTGATACTAACCGAGTTGTCACACAGTACAGACAAGATCAGGGCCCCGTTTCACTAAACTTCGTACCACTAAAATGTTCGTAAGCGCAAATTTAGGATCGTCTGGAAATTTCAATTGATGGATTTACATTTATTGAGCATAGGCTGCATATGCAGCCTATGCTCAATAAATGTAAATCCAATAATTGTTTACAAGAAAACATTGTTAATGTGATATTTACAGACTATCATAATTTTGCACTTACGAACATTTTAGTCGTGCAAAGTTTAGTGAAACGGCCCCCAGGAGGCAGTATCACTAAACTTCGTACGACAAAACTGTTCATAAGTGCAAAATTATGATAGTCTGTAAATTTGACATTAACAATCTTTTCTTGTAAACAATTATTGGATTTACATTTATTGAGCATATGCAGCCTATGCTCAATACATGTAAATCCATCAGTTAATATTTCCGGACGATCCTAAATCTGCACTTACGAACATTTTAGTCGTACGAAGTTTAGTGAAACAGCCCCCAATTCGTTTTAATTAACACGCAATAATCAAAAGGCCGCGTCGAAAGGTGAACTGGAACGAAATGCTGTGTCGACCCGATATCTATCACGTTATAATCCCTCATATTTTATCAATATTAATTTTAACAACTGTATAAGGATACTGGATGTACGAGTAGTTTGTGCATAGTTTTGTTATGTCTGTCTTTAAAGGTATTACATTTATAATATTTATTTTACTGATAGTGACGCGCGGTGGTGTACATGTCAGGCTATTTTCATATGCAAATGATGCATGATATTTTTTAATTATTTATACTAATTAAATGCGCCACCTGAAAAAAATAATATTTTCGACATATTATAAAGGATGATCATTGTGGGGTAATGGTGAAAGCAGTTTTTTTTTGCCAGAAAATGTCTCAAATGATGTCTCTGATAGAAAGAACATTTTGTGATTACTGAGTGGGAATGTACCTTTAAACAATACTTTGCCAGCATATAATGGAGACGATTCTGATATGCTGACAAACTATTTTAACCTTTAGACCGCTATCTTATTTTTTTGTCGTCTGCTGTTTATTTTCTATTTTCCATTTTTATCATCAAAACATGCTTTGACAGCACTTTAGAATAATTTACAACATGTTTTGACAGCACTTCAGAATCATTTCCATTGGAAATGATTCTGAAGTGCTGTCAAACCATGTTTTTATTGATAAATAAGGCAAGATATAAAAGCAACAGCAGACGACAATTGTTGTGAGTAGCGGTCTAAGGATTAATAGAGACACACACAGACAACACAATATATTTACCCTATCCGAATACATGTGAATAAAACTAAGTTATACTGGGTACAGGGGTGCGCCAAATGTATACTTTCCTCCTGTTCAGGTTTAACGGTGAAAATATTCGTTTTTTAACCCCGGGTGTCGTTTGTTACATAATAGTCCGTCTGTTGCACGTTGGTGTCGTGTTGCGCAAGTTATCGTTCGGATACCCACAAAAACTGACTGGGTTGCGGCCTAATTTCGTAGTCACACGCAGCAGACTCGTCAGTTACGGGTGTTAATAATGACATTTTGAAACCAGTCTGAACTTCGACAGGATTAAGAAAGCAATATGTTTACTGATGCATTTGCATTCTTCCGGTGTAAGAAAACATTTGTCTTTACTTGCGCGTGACTTGAACCTTTAAGTGATGTTAATGACAAATTATGTTCACTTGAAAATTTTCGATTTCCCTTTGCCATGAGAGATGCATATGTGTCCGTTTGTTAGAGGCACCGGGTCTCAGATAGATCTAGTGATGAAACAGAAGAGGAAAACTACTAAAAAAAATCTGTTTCACGAAAGCTGCCCGAATATTACGGCTACAAAAACAATTAAAAAACAATATGTTTTCGATAATATTAAATTAAAGGAAAATATAAGAAATGAGCCTTCTTTTTAATTTGTAAAATATGGTCAAATATTGATTTTATTGCGAAAAACGATTTCCTCATGTTAAATCCCCATAGACATAGGCACAAAATGTTCTGTATAGGAATTAAATATGTGTATAATTGTGTCACTATTCCACCAGTTCAAAACATTACGAGTGCCCGCTATGCACCTTTACCCCAGTTATTAATTGGTAGTATTATACATTTTATATCAGATGTAAATGTCCACACTGATATCAGGGGCGATAACCGTGTTTCCTTAAAATGTTAACGGACGTTAATATTTATTCTATGTATTTATTTTTTGATGTGCAATGATCGTACTTTATAATCTGTCGAAAATAGTTTTTTTCAGGTGACTCATTTAATTAGTATGAAAAATTATAAAATATCATGCCTCATTTGCAGATGAAAATAGCCTGATACCACCGCGAGTCGCTATCATTAAAATACAAATGATTGAATGATTATATCTGTATAGCGGGCACTTGTAATGTTTAGCACTGGTGGAATAGTGACACCATTATACACTAATTTAATTCCCATAAAGAACATTTGTGACTACTGAGTGGGCATGCAGTGTACCTTTAACATGGGAACATTTTTAGAATTTAAGAAATTCTGTACCGATTTTTTAAATTTTACTTTTGTTTTCTTAGTTAGATCATTTCCAAGCTATCTAGCCAGGTTTCGGAGTAAATTTCCATTTTTTTTCGTTTTCCGACTCCTCCCATAGCTCATCCACCTCATTTTCCCCCATGTTAAATTCCCATAGGCAAATCCATTTTTCGTAATAAAAGCAATGTTTGACCTAATTCCACGAAATAAAAAGAAGGATCAATCTTAAATTTTGCTTTAATTTAATATTATCAAAAAAATATTGTATTTGCATTGTCTATTATAGGAATGAATGGCCTTTTTGTGGAATTTATCGGGGTATAAACTTGGAAAAGTCGCGGAAATACTGGACGAAGGCCTTCCTTATCGGGGTATAAACTTGGAAAAGTCTCGGGAATACTGGACGAAGGCCTTCCGGCCTTCGTCCAGTATTCCCGCGACCTTTCCAAGTTTATACCCCGATAAATTCCACAAAAATGCCATTCATTCCTTATAATTCCAGCATTTGAAATAAATTGATCAAGAAAGTGTTTATATTTTCCGTTTTCTTAAGAATGTTACTGAAAGTAGTTCGGCGTGGGAGTTTACTGGGATATAAATTTTGGACAGAGAAATGTTAGGCAATTGTGTAAATATTTTTGTGCTGGAATTATATGGCCGTAACATTTGGGCATGTTTCGTGAAACAGACAGTAGTTTAATTGTAGATTTGTAGTACAGAGAAACCTCTCTAAACCGGACACCAATACATTTCTGTGATCTTATTTTTCTTGGGTTTCTTGGTCATTTATCTCAGGTGATAATGTCTGTTCATGGTCGCATAGCACACAGCTAAGGCTCAGAATTCTCAAATGCCTGATTTACAGTGAAACCTCTCTAAACCGGACACCCTAGGGACCTCCCAGGGTGTCCGGTTTAGAGAGGTTTCACTGTAATATAAACCTGTTTATCAGTCGATGGTTACCAAATTATTTTGTTAAAATTAATTGCCCTAGAGTCTATAATGAGAACTTCTTTCTAAATATGGAATAGTATCATTTCACAACCAAATATAAAAAAATCCTTTCCTTACTACTGTCTGTTCCACGTTTTGCTGCCGACGAACTTTTGGCTATTAAACATATTAAATTAATTTTTCTGTAAATATTCAGTCCGATTTTTGGATTAACGCCCACCTCCATCGAAATAGGTAACATATGGGACTCGACCCCCGTTAACCCGGCATAACATGACCTTAGCTGTTGACATGTCGTTAAGCACCATTAAATCAAATCACTACTTTGCATATTCGCTCAAGAATCAAATCAGTATCTATATATATTTCGGTGTGTTTAAATATTATGTTCGCTCTATTCTGTTCGCTATATCCATTACACACTATTGCTATACAGTGTAACCTCTCTAAATCGGACACCCTGGCCAGGGTGTCCGATTTAGAGATGTTGCACTGTACTTCCGATGTCAGCGCACTGAAACACATGCCTGTATGCATTGCAATCACGAACACTAATACACGTTAGCGATATTTGACAGAGAAATCGGTCATAAAATTAATACATCGATGTCGCAAGGTTGTTCGGTTTAGAGAGGTGCCACTGTATATGCACGGTGCGTGCGTGCGTGTGTTTGTGTGTTGTAGAAGCCCTCATGTGCATATATAGCGATAAGCGACAAGCGGGAAACATGTTCGACCGTCTCCGCTTCCAACTTTTAGCCTATTAATCATGCTTTTGTGTAAGCTGAGGCCAACAATTAAACGACGGGACCACGCGGTGAATAACAAAAGTCGAGAGTGTTGCAACCCCGATTGCAATGTTATATAACGCCGCTTCAATTGGCTGTCAGTCATTCAGTTTAAGTTTCAAACGGGGGCGGGGCTTGAATTTCAAATGAGAAGGCGCAGCTGTCTGAAGATGTAGAAATAACACTACGCAAAGAAAATAGTCCGCGTCTTCGTTACACGTACGCATCAGTAACGAGGCTGTACATGCAATACACCCATACTGTGCGCGAAGTATAATTTGATACAGTGGAACCTCTCTAAACCGGACACCAAGAAAACACCTGTGGTCTTGTTTGTGATGAGTTTCTTGGTCATTTATCTCGGGTGATAATGTCAGTTCGCCACCGCATAGCACACAACTATGGCTCAGAATGATCAAATGTCTGAATTGCAATGAAACCTCTCTAAGCCGGACAACCTGGGAACCCCCCAGGGTGTCCGGTATAGAGAGGTTTCACCGTACATTTCGTTGTTATTTTTTGTTTGTTTTGAAACAAACGTATATGTACTTGAAAGACACGGAAGATCACGGTATGCTTGTTTACAGACTCAACACACAGATTATCAGGCTGGTTGTCAGGCGTAACTAGGAAAGTCGTAGGCATTCCGAGATCGCGGACGAATTCTGTCCAATTCGGAGAAAGGGTGATGCCAAAATACGATGAACTGAGCATGCGCAATGTGGTTTGCACTGAAGGAACGCGGACTTGTTGAAATTGTGTCATCATTCAGCACGTCACGTGACACAATTTTAAGTGGAATTGAATAAAATATATTAATTTTATCCCATTCAGGTGGCCGTTTCACTAAACTTCGTACGACTAAAATGTTCGTAAGTGCACAATTATGATTGTCTGTGAATTTAACATTAACAATGTGTTCTTGTAAACAATTATTGGATTTATATTTATTGAGCATAGGCTGCAGCCTATGCTAAATAAATGTAAATCCATCAATTGACAATTCCAGACGATCCTAAATTTGCACCTAAACCTCGTACTACTAAACTGTTCATAAGTGCAAATTTAGGATCGTCTGGATGTTCGTTAGTGCAAATTTAGGATCGTCAGTAAATTTAAATTGATGGATTTTTATTTACTAAGCATAGGCTGCATCAATAAATGTAAATACTTGTTTACAAGAAAACACTTAATGTGAAATTTACAGACTATCATAATTTTGCGCTTACGAACATTTAAGTCGTACGCAGTTTAGTGAAACGGCTCCCAGTACACAATAAGTATTATCAGATGTCGACTAATCTCAGAAAAAACTGAGGGCAGCAAGAGTGCCGATGGTCGCAATATACGCCCGTCGAGACAAGGCCAGCCAACATGACTTGCCATGACAAACATGCGTGCCAAGCTTGGTTACTTGTATGACCCGTCAAGTAGAACAAGTGGACATGACGGCTCGTAACCACAGTTCGTACTCATGTTGTCAAATGATATATCTCTCCTTGGCGGCCATTTTTAATTATGTTCGCACTCTGAATCCTTGTCCGAATAATAACTACTGTTTGTTCCACGTTTTGCTGCCGACGAAATTCTGGCCATTAATTAATTAAATTAAATCTAAAAAATATTTAAATGTAAGTACTTTTTCATCAATAACACAAAAGTCACCCTCTTTTTTGTTATTGATGAAAAAGTACTTACAATAAATATTTCTTAGATTCAAGGAGAGATATATCATTTAACAATTTTAAAAATAAATAAGGTTCCTCATGTTCCCATGCTAAACATGAGTACCAACTGTGGTTAAGATCCGTCATGTATAACTTGAGTTATTGCGTGCACAAGGATACAGAGTGCGAAAAGTAAAATGGCCGCCAAGGGGAGATAAGTCATCGGAAAAGTTTGAAAATCTATAAAGCTTATCCATCGTGTCGTGATAAACATGTATACCGAATTTGGTTACGATCGGTCAAGTAGAACTTGAGTTAATCCATGGACAAGGATACAGAGCGCGAACATTAAACATAGCCATCAAGGGGAGATAAGTCATGATAATGTTTTGAAAATGAATGGGCTTCTTCGGATTGCCGTGATAAACATGTATACCGAAGTTGGTTACCAATGGCCGCCAATGGGAGATACATATAAGTCATCGTCGCCCCCGTCGCCCCCGTCGCCCCCGCCGCCCCGCCGCCGCCCCGCCGCCGCCGCCCCCGCCGCCCCCGCCGCCGCCGCCCCCGCCGCCAAATGCAGCTCATGAAGACGCGTTTGCTGCGCCATATTTCATCAAAATCCGTTGCATATTAAGGAAAATATCAAATAATACTTACTTTGGAGTGGGCGACGTTGTTGTTGTTGTAACCACGGGATCATGCACATTGAGTGCTCTAGACATGAAATGGAACACACCGTAAATATGCAGGGCGAAATACATGTGAACAATCAAGACTGTAGTTTAAAGTTGGACTCCCACATCCCAGTAGCCCATTTCACCAACATTGAAAAGCATACTTTTCTAGCAAAGTATACGTTGAGGGAGTAATCATTTATTTTTCCAGAAGTGCATTATTTCATATAGAACTAACGACTGCATATATATGATGATTAAAAGTATGCAGAATTATTATACTGAATTTATTACATTATCACAGCCAAAATGGCTGTGATAATGTAATCAATTCAGTATAATAAAAATAAATCAATTTATCCTAAAATTGAAAATTTCTCCCTCAAAGTATACTTTGCTAGAAAAGTATACTTTGCAATGTTGGTGAAATAGGCTACTGGTTGTTTCATTCTTTAGATTTGTCACTTTTCGGGCAAAATAAACTTTCTTTTACCATTACCGGCAGTATTTTACCTTTTTATATGAAAATTAATTGATATTCTTGATAGCAGGGGCGATAACCGTGTTTTATTAAAAGGTAGACGGAAACATATTATATTTATTCTCTCTTTTTGTGATGTGCAATGATCATACTTTATAGTAAGTCGAGAACATATTTATTCATGTGACGGATTTAAATTGCGCTTCTCTGTCTGTTATTTAAGGATTAATAAATGGTTATACATTGTACATGTATCAACAATTCTACAAAAATAAACAGAAAAACATTTTTTTTTTGCAGAATTGTTGAACATATTGTATTATTGCGGAAATATTGTTATATACATGTATCTGCATAGCGGGTACTCGTAATGTTTAAACCATATACTGTTACTGGGATGGTTGCACAATTGTACACTTATTTAATTCCTATAAACAACTGTTTGCATTTAACAGATGGCACCCCAACTTTAAGACAAGTGGTGCAAGGTTACTGACACTCGGTGATAAGTTATATGTGCAGATTGTGCATCATGCACCGCGCATACATCACTTGCGTGTCTGTTTGCGCGTTTTATCTCGTATATCAAGTGTCTTATTGCCCCATGTCTGCGCATGCTCAAATGTCGGTGCATGTGCAAACAACTGCACGTTTGTGACGGGAGGAATTGTACCTATCGGTGTATATTCCAGACCAGCTTCAAGGTGTATGATCACCTGGTTATAACAACAACAACAGCAAGTACTGAACCTTCCAGAAGCCCTCCGATTCAAAGTACGTATTCTTTTATTGTGTCCTTATTATGTAACGGATTTTTATGAAACATGGCGCATCAAACGCGCCTTGCTAGGCTATATTTGGTGGTCTCGGTACATTGGCCCAAATTTCTGTTGTTTTCGCGAAGAATCGATTTCCGTGTCTACTGACACGGAAATCGATTCTCCGCAAAAACGACATAAATATGTGCCGAACTTCTGGGACCATGAAGACGCGTTTGCTGCGCCATATTTCATCAAAATCCGTTGCATATTAAGGAAAATATCAAATAATACTTACTTTGGAGTGGCCCCTCTTTCAACACTTTGAGCCATTGTTGTTGTTGTTGTAACCACGTGATCATGCACATTGAGCTTGAGCAATCGCGCAGGGTCATATATTGCAACATTATACTAGAAACACGAATATCCTAGATATTCGTGTTTCTAATATCGAGTTGCAGAAGGTGCGTCTAAGCATAGAGTGAACATTCGCCATTTAGTATGGGCACCTGAAGCAACATAATATTGGTCCGACGAATCTCGTGGGTGCCCCCATTGCCCACCCAACGTGTATGTTGTTACCACTCAGTTGAACCGTCTCACCGAGACGGTCCAACTGAGTGGTAACAACATACACTTTTGAGGAGAAATGAGAAAAATGCAGAAAAATAATATTTTTTTTATATAATATTATAATATATATATGAATTCCAAATATGTCAAAATTATTGATCGGGCAGTCGCCGGATCTGCCGGACCTATTCCGACGCCCCTGTTTAGGCAGCAATATATATGCTTCTCTTTGTTTACACGAACAGACACATCGTTGGTCTATCTATCTATTTGTACTGCAACACCCCCTTTCGGTGATTACGTGCAGGATCACATTTTATTCATATATACAGCTGGATGGACTGAAGCAATGTGGGTCAAGTGTCTTGCTCAAGGACACAACGCATTGCCTCTGGTGAGACCCGAACCCACGACCGTAGTAGGATCAACAGCCCGACGCTATAGACCACTCGGTCGTGCGATCCATTAATCATTTTGAGGATCATACAAAACGCAATAGTAACGGTTTTATATGACTACCGATTTATAGTCAGACATTTTTAATAAGAAATGAGGCCGAGTCAGCGAGTTCATACACTATTATATTAAACAGACAAGAACAGAAATTTATTACATAAGCACACTATCATACATTGAAGCTGTACTGATCACTTAATGTATTTTATGAAGCGGTCGCATTTACATATGTATTGCCTAAGTGCATGATGCGTTTTAACCCAGTCCATACAAAGGATATGTGTTGCCATTTTGATTGCGGAAAATCATAAATATTTTCTTTAAACGTGCTTAGAAGTATATGTCGTGACCACCATTTGAACCGTCTCGTCGAGACGGTTCAAATGAGTGGTCACAACATATACTTTCATTGAGAAATAAAAAAAATAAAAAATAAAATATTTAATAAATGTTGTGCTCGTATTCCGCGTGTAATGGGTTAATATTGTAATAGTCGTCTCGGAACTGTGTGTGATTTTATATTTTATGTAGGGTTGGGTTCCTCTCAGCAAACCAGACAGGTATTGTCCACAGTATCTTGAAGAACGGTTCATATTTCGGTGTTTTATGGGATATTCCGTATAATTGTTACCAACATGCAATTTACGTCACCTCCCAGGAATTACGCGTATAATTAGAAGTACAGTTTTTTGACAGTATAAAAGGGGCCAGAAAGTTTGGAACGGTGAATATGTAGATAATTGACGATTTATGTCGTGTGTAATGAGTGGGCGTTAGTAGTTGCATAAAACTAAGTAAATTATCAAAAACCAACGAAATCCACTCAAATCTACCTAAAACACCAAAATATCCATATGACACGAACATACTGACCATCTGTGGCATCGACACGTGGTAGGACTTCACCGGCCAATCAGATGCCGGGCCTCCATATAAGTTTTCTATCTAAAGAGTATTATACCCCCATATTTGAAATTCAATGCGTATTCTATGTTTACAAATGTATTAATGATGTGCTTCCTGATTAAGGGACAAATGATAAAAAGTAAAACAAATTTAAAAATTCACTTATTTGAGCTGCAAAAAGAGCAAACACTGTTTGCTTTTTGCAGCTCAACTAAGTAAATTTTCAAATTAATTACAGTATTTTCACTATTCAAATTGAAAATCAATGCTTATTTTCACATTGCTGTGAGTATTTTGACTCCCACTTTTGATAGTCAATGCATATTTTGCATGGAAATACGCCATTACGCCCCTTATTTGGCGCCCTTCTTACACACTAACATAATTTATCAGGTCAACACAGTGCGTATGTGCCGTGAAACACGGTGCCATGAAACATTTTGGATATCCTGTCAATACGACCTAATCATTGCGTATGAATATGTGCGGTGGCTGGGGTTATTTTCTTTGCATTTTAAAGCCATTTGTATGTGTTGACTGGATAAATAGAATAGAAGGCTAGTGCCGTGAATGGGAAAAATATCTGGCGCGGCACGGAAACGGGATGTGCTCTGCAGAGCCTCGCCCATCCCGTTTCCTAAGCCTTGCCAGATATTTGTTCCCATTCACGGCACTAACCTACTATTCTCTATTTATATACACTACATGTATCCGTCCATGACCTTGATTTACTATCTTTTCAATACGTTGTCTAAGTTGAGTAATTTTAACTTTTAGATTGTAAAGTACATGTACATATGTAGCTGCATTATTCGATATAACAATCCGAATAAAACGGAAAAAAATCCATCTTCGCTAATCGACGAGGGCTGATTATTTTCCCGTTTCCCGAACGGCTCGTCATTAGCGGACGAGTTTCCTTGGCGCAATATTCCATCTCCGTAAACCATCGGATTGCTGGCAGTTTATACGAGCTGTTTGCTTTTTTACATAAATAATCACCCAGGGTCGGAAAAGTGACCGTTTTCGTTCCCTCAATTTGTCAAAATGACTGAAAATGGCTGCCATGGGCCATTTATAACTGTCCGATTTTGTATTATCGTCGACCCGTGAGGTCGCGGACCTTTTTGATCATACCAAAGATCCTATTCCGGCGCGTGCGCGGCTTTCACACAACTTGTCTTATCACCGGTAAATCACCGACTTCCGGTGACTGATCAATAGGCGCAGTAATACGTGACACGCCGGGACAAAATAGGTCCTAATGAGTTTTCGACAACGTAGACATGTACGATCCGTTACAGTTTAAACCACAAAGATCCAATCTGGGATATTCACAAACTGAATAGCGAACAGTGCAGCTCCTGATCAGACTGCGCTTGCGCAGTCTGACCAGGAGCTACACTGGTCGCAAACGCATCGCGCTAATTTCCCTACGCAGTGTGTTAAATCATAGACATAGACATCATAGGCGAACAGTTGCATGGTATATGGGATTTATTGTGTGACATGACCGTGTCGCTTGTAAAACACATTGTACAGACTGTAGTAGGTTGCTTTATGTTGACTGATGTGTCTAGGTTTTCATAATAAAACACCACTGACGTAGTTAAATGTAATATAATTATGTCGAATAATATTTTTATTGTAAGAATTTTATTTTTGAAATGTGTTGTTTTAAATGTACTGAATACCTTTTTGCTGAACAAAATATTTTGTTCTGGTTAACAATTAGTTTGCATGGAGAGGAATGGCAGCAACGTAGCGGATTTTTTATGCAACTGTCATGTAATAAAATAATAGCAAGAATAATGGGGGGACTAGTACTCTCTTTTTTTGCTATTATTTTTATTATTAATTTATTCATATATTATAATATATTCTTCTATTATAATTGAACAGAATAATTATTATTATTATTATTATTATTATTAAAGACATTGATACATATTGGCAAGCTTAGCAATATTATTATTATTATTATTGTTTTTATTATTATTAGACAGCATGGCTAGCAAAACTAATACAAATTCAGTGTCACATGAAATTGGAACTGACATTTGTTACTTGTGTTTTCTAATGTTGTTTCAAGACGCCGTTTCTCTGATGTCATATTCTATATGTGGTTTCCACCTTGTGAACTGCACGTGACAAAAATCAACCAAGTCCACCGTTATATTTCATTAACTTCTAATACATATTATTACCCAACTCCCTATAAGTTGATATTCCATAGTTTTCACTAATCTCTGAGTTTGGACGTGCATGGGCAATAGTTCCACGTGTCCGGTCAAGTTCCGCGTGCCCGGTCAATAATCAGAACTATTTTACTCCAGAATATCATGACGTCATGACTTTTGTCGAAAATTCATACAACTCAACGTAGATCGATCAGTGGACGCGCCCCACGCCAAATTTATGTTCATTATGTCACACACACTGTCACAAATTGTATTGCTCTATACATGCATGATAACAGGGGCGGATCCTGAGGGGGCGAGGGGGGGTTCCGTAGTTTGAACCCCCCCCCCCCCCCCTCGTTCAGCCACGGAGTTTACATAGATAACAGTTTACCACCAGTTGGAGTTGAATTTAAATGCCGTAAAACACAGGAAAGTGCATTTCGAAGAGCTCTAAAATAGGACAACCCCCTAGTTGCGAACGGTAACTCTTGCAAGTATTCCCGTACCGTGCGTAGCTAGCGGACGGTACGGGAGTCGATTGCAAGTTATCTTCGCAACTAGACACCCCCCCCCCCGTTCCTCAAATGTTGGATCCGCCCCTGGATAATTACAACAGATACAAGAAGATACAGGAAAATAATGTTACGTATATAGCTAGAAAATGATCCTTAGTATAGGCAGTGTTTCATTGCAAAACAAGCAAATATGTTGGGTTACATTACCGCCTGCTGTAACCCTGCCACCATTTGTCAATGCCTTTATTTCAAACTAGAATATTATGCTTGAAACCAGTTTGACTGGCTGAGCCTGAGCTGTGCTACATATCAGGATCAGACAACCAAATTGCTTGCTTGCGAGTAGACATTTGCCAATAGATGTTTTTAAACGTGGATAGTATGGGCAGATTTGATTTGATTTAATAGTGTTTAACGGCCTATCAACAGCTAATGTCATTTAAAGCCGGACCACCGGGTTCGATCCTGCATGTAACCCGCTGAATTGGGGTGAAAATCCCAAAATCAGAACGGAATATTTACATCGAAATAAATATACATTGAGCTTTGAAATTAGAATAACATTACCTGGTGCCAGGTCCATACCACACCAAACACTTTTTGCCCCTTCCCCTAAAAGTAATAGGATTCGGGATAATATGGGCAGATCAACTCAGGCTGAATGTGTACAAGTGAAACCAACATTTGATACAACCCTCACAAATATATTTACTTTTCCATACTCCCACAAAGAGTCCAATCCGAAAGTATAATTAATAAAAATGCTTTAGGGTGGCAGGTGGCTGCGACATCTTATAAATTGGTGACGTGTCGAAAGCCAACTTTCCATAATTGGGCCAAATTTACCCCACTTACCAAACAAGGGATTTTACGCCGTTTCCGCCCAATATAGCCCCTGATCAGACTGCGTATCAACGCAGTTTGTTCAGGGTCTACATTTTCACAATTCAGTTAACAGCGTACCATTGCTGTCAATAACAAACATGTCCGATCATTTTGAACACGTGTGATTGTCCATTTCATTAGAGTCGAATCTACACTTGTTTAAAATGTAGCAATGTTATTTTGTCATCTGACGGCTGAATTATTATCGTCCATGTGGCTTAATTACTCGGAATTGCGGTTTGTAGAGAAGCCGCTCATTACAAACAAAATATCTGATTTATTGGAAGAGCAATTACTTGGTTTTATCGGAGACAGTTATGGAGCACGTTGGAGTGATTCTAACCAAGTTCTGGCCACAATGTGGGAAACACATTGATTGTAAAGCAAAGTAGTTTTCCCCCTCTGTATTTGCATTTCAGCAAGTGTTTGATTAGATAATACACTTCTTTTAGGTGTCCAAGAAATTGTATAATTTTAGGTTTAATGCACTGGGCCATATTTATCCCGTCATGTGCCGTGAAACACGGTGCCGTGAAACATTTTTGATATCCTGTCAATGCGACCTAATCACTGCGTATGAATATGTGCGTTGGCTGGGGTTATTTTTTTACATTTTAAAGCCATTTGTAGGTGTTGACGGGATAAATAGAATAGTAGGTTAGTGCCGTGAATGGGAAAAATATCTGGCGCGGCACGGAAACGGGATGTGCTCGGCAGAGCCTCGCCCATCCCGTTTCCTAAGCCTTGCCAGATATTTGTTCCCATTCACGGCACTAACCTACTATTCTCTTTATATGAGCAAAACGTGGTGAAATATAGATTAGTAAAATGCGGATTTGTATCGTATCTTTTTAACCGAATGTTTACTGGTTGTAGGGTATCATCAGATGAGACGCGCCATGTACCTTCGAACATCTGTGTAATTTCATTAAATACATTTACAAAATTTACAATATTTTTAATAAATTATGTCAAAAGTTGACAAAAGTTTCAGACTACACGCGGAATATAATTCCGCATGTACATGTACTTTGAAAATTGTGTCAACCTTTGACGCCATTTACGGAAAATGATGTAAATTTTGTAAACCTATTTTATGAAATGACGCAGATGTGCAAAGATACAAAATCACAGGGCGTGTCTCATTTGACAACTAATCTGTTTGTTTGTTCCAATTTGTGGTTCCTGTTATATCCAATATGTTTTTTTTCACATCATGCCCAATAAAGGACGCATGTCAATTATTCGCACCATTTTATTTGATCAAATTTCCAAAAACATGCGTTTTGTCCTTCTGCATGCCATCAGAAACTGTGATAAGCAGGGGACATAATTTGGCTTAGCATAATTTGGTATTTTCGCTATACATGTAAATGTGCCAGTAAGGAAAACACTGAAATGTCTTTATTTTGTGATAATTCCAGCACAAAATATTTACACAATTCCCTAACATTTGATCCGTAGCAAATCTCTGTCCAAAATTTATATCCCAGTAAACTCCCACGCCGAACTACTTTCCGTAACCGTGAGGCGCAGTTAAAATAATTCTCAAGAAAACGGAAAATAAACACATTTTCTTGATGAATTTATTTCAAATGCTGGAATTATAAGGAATGAATGGCCTTTTTGTGGAATTTATCGGGGATATAAACTTGGAAAAGTCGCGGGAATACTGGACGAGGCCTTAAAAAATTACAATTTTCGAAAAAAAAAATAATTTTTTTTTATTTTTTTCGAAAATTGTAATTTTTTATCGCTTCGTCCAGTATTCCCGCGACTTTTCCAAGTTTATACCCCGATAAATTCCACAAAAAGGCCATTCATTCCTATATTGTGAAATTATTATATTATGTATTATGTCATATTTAGACGTTTCCATTATATACGCTAGTGTAAGCAATTTAAATAAAATAAATAAATAACCATTGATTGCAAAACATGTTTATAATACTGAAAATAACTGGCGTTGCAATATTTCCGTATTATCAACATATTTTTTACAAATCCCCACTTTTTTGCAACGACTTATAGATACACTTAGGTTTAGAAATACGATACAAATCTACGTACACTTATTTTCTCCTTATTCTGTTTTTTTTTTTTTTTTTTCTAGGCATATCTGAGACAGAAAGTGTATGATCACGTGTTTCCGAACGGCCTGACATCATGTTGTTTTAGATGTGTTTAAAGTAGATTTCCTTCAATATCTTTCTAATGGAATGACATATTTTTATGTCCTTTATTGTATAGGCGGCTTTAATCTCATACTTCTGTCGTTTTGACGAAGAATCAGTTACCGTAAATGTAAATATAAACTAGAGTACGTGAAAGTAAGAAATAAACAGTACTCGATTCTTTGCGAAATTACAAGTTATTTTAAATAACTTTCAAAGCACCCATAAAACACATATGCCATCGTTTTTTTGTGCGCTGCATATCATCAAAATCCGTCCGTTTGTAAAAATGACGTAACCGATTACATCAAGTCGGAAAATCAGGGCCCCCGTTTCACTAAACTTCTTACGACTAAAATGCTCGTAAGTTCAAATTTAAGATCGTCTGTAAATTTCAATTTATGGATTTACATTTATTGAGCATAGGCTGCATATGCAGCCTATGCTCAATAAATGTAAATCCAATAATTATTTACAAGTAAACATTGTTAATGTGAAATTTACAGACTATCATAATTTTGCACTTAGGAACATTTTAGGCGTACGAAGTTTAGTGAAACGGCCCCCAGGTTCGGAAATCGCGTGATTCCACACCCTATGAGACACAGTGCCTTTACATACGTAAACGTACATGCCCACTCAGTAGGCTCAAACTGTTACTTACATCAGAGACATCATCCGACACATTTTATGGTAAAATAAACATTCATTCACCATTAGTCCACGTATTGATTGGCACTATTATACATTTTATATTAGCCGTAAATTTACACACTGATATCAGGGGCGATAACCGTGTTTCCTTAAAATGTTAACGGACATTACTATTTATTCTCTGTATTTATTTTTTGATGCGGAATGATCATACTTTATAATCTGTCGAAAATATTATTTTTTCAGGTGACGCATTTAATTAGTATTTATAATTAAAAAATATCATGCCTCATTTGCATATGAAAATAGCCTGATACCACCGCGCGTCACTATCAGTAAAATACATATTACTAAATGTTTATATCTGTATAGCGGGCACTCGTAATTTTTAGAACTGGTGGAATAATGACACAATTATACAAATATTTAATTCCTATAAATAACAGTTTGTGCCTACTGCGTGGGCATGTACCTTTAAATCCATTCGCTGTAATAACAAGCCTGAAAGTTTTGATGTTTGATAGCTATTGACGTAAACGTATTGCTGATTTCAGATAACTGATCATAATTATATCGACGAAAATAAACCTGACATTACAACATCGAGACCTGTGTTTGCATATCAAATTGTAAGTTGCACGCTATACCTACCTCCTGTGTTAATCTTGCCAGTATTTGTAAATTTAATTATTTTAAATTACTTGAATATTGTTCTTTAAATCAAGCAGCTTTATTGTCTGAGCCTGAGCTGTGCTACAGCTCAGGCTCAGACAATAAAGCTGCTTGATATTGGCTTTGCTAATAAATGTTCAGAAACGTTCATAATATTAGCAATATTACTCAGGCGGTTGTTTAACCCTTTCAACCCTTAAGTAACTGAAATGGACGGTGATATGCTAATATTCTAAAAAAAATATGAAAATTACTTGCAAAAATGCAGATCCTGATGAGACGGCTCGTTACGAAAGGTTAATAACACCACGGAAAGCGTAAGAAAAAAAGACACGAAACACAATAGTGGTTTTACAAAATCCCGGCTCACAATTCCGCTATCTCCGTCGCGGTTCATTGTAGATACAACACGCGGGTTTTCCCGGCCGATATGTGTCATGCATGTTTGGGTGCAATTCCCATTTACGATAATTTCCAGACACGTACGGCGATTATTTGACTCTGCAACTTCCAGAAATAATGCACATATAGATCGTATCTCCCGTGGAAACAGGTACCTTATCATATCTCCGTAGACGAGCAATATTGCTCCCGAAAATCGGTCATATTTTCGGCAAATTGCGTCGGAAATTGATAAAAATAACACAGCCAATGCGGAATCATATTCTACATTGGCTGCGGAATTTTTATCAAATTTCGATGTCGTGTGTAAGAAATATCACATTTTTATGAAATAAATCCCGGCAAACCACGAAGTTTGAAGAAGGGCGATAATTCCACAGATAGGACCAGATTGTAACATTATCAGACTGTCGTAAATTTTAATTAAATGAGTTTATTTTGACAGAAAACTAATGCAAATAAATTGAATTCTTCATTGACATTTCACTGGATTAGGCGTAGAACAGACACCGCAGATCGCAGGATATCTTGTTAGTAGACACCGTGGGAAACTACAGAAGTATCAGCTGATTCTCATGATATTTATTAAAAAAGAAAATAAGAAAAAAAAACAATAAAGAAAAAATAAAACAAAGTAAATCAACAAACAACGATTACATGATAAAGACACTTAAGTAGTGAAGATACTATGATATTTAGTAAACATACACCTCAATGTACATACATAAAAAACAATAAACAGAACAAAACAAATACACAATTAAAAGGACAAATACCACTAATACATATAATTACTCTGATTTTTGGGATTTCCCCTCAATGCAGTAGGTTAAAATGGGATCGAACCAGTTTGCCCGGCCTTACATGACCTTAGCTGTTAATAGGCCGTTAAACACTAACAAACAAACAAACAAACAAACAAACAAACATTCCAAACCACAGGTAGATCACGATTCGTCCGTATGTACGGGGAGATAATCCGCGAGCGTTAGCGAGTGGATTATCGATCGTACATGCGGACGAATGTGATCTAACTGTGTTGTCACATCCTCATGTCCATTCATTGCCCATGATGTGCTGTGTAAATGTAGAAAGTAAAGTCGAACATGTATCAAAGATCCGATAACGACATCATTATACTTAAATAAAGCATCTTACAATTTGATTTTTAAAGTCAGCGCTCTTCTTGATAAAATACATGTACCTTTCATAACGTGTGGGCATAATATCGTTCCTTTTGAAATCAACAAACTCTTTTAATTAGTACATATCAACTCATCACTCGTACAAGGAAGGTCTCCTATGCACATGTCATAGATTACAGTTTATTGTTTTATGCAGGTAATATCAAGGTAAATATTTACACACACGGGTTTCCGGTGAGCCTATTTCGAATTCGAATACTAGATTGGTCAGTAAGCGAGGCTTACGGAATACCCCCGCGTGGGCCCAGGTACCCCTAAAATATGTACAAATTTCCAAGTGTGTGGGCTTGTGACCTTGACTCAGGGATTAGCGCGAGCGGCATGAACGTGAATTTGTCACAGGGTGGTAGAGGTCCATTGGAGCAATGAGTGTGTGAAATGTGAAGCAGATCCGAGCAAGGAAATAGAAGTTATAACCGATTTCTCTGATGTTAAGTTTTGTAAAGAGACTACCGTATAACCTCGAATTAACGCCCCAAGGACCGCCAATTTCAAACACAAATATGGATTTAAGGATTATTTGTGTTTGAAATTGGTTGTCATTGGTAAAAAAAAATTGTATTTTTTTTATTTGGGTGGGGGCGTTTATTAGGAGGGGGGCGTTAATTCGAGGTTATACGGTATGTATGTGACGTTGACCTCGATCGAGATCAGCGGGGATTTGTCACAGCAAATGAAATATTAAGTATTTTCAATGAAAGAAATAGAAGTTATAACATATTTCTCTGATGTTAAGTTTTGTAAAGGGACTAAGTATGTGACCTTGACCTTGGGATCAGCGGGGGTTGGACAGTCGTAGATTTATCACAGCATGATAGTACAACCTTAGAGGAATGCACAAGTGAAATAATAAGAATTTTCAATGAAGGAAATAGAAGTTATAACTTATTTCTCTGATGTTAAGTTTTGTAAAGAGTATTTGACCTTGACATTGGGATCAGTGGGGTTTGGACGGTCATGGATTTGGCACAGCATGGTAGTAGAGCCTTACAGGAATGCATGTGTGAAATATTCAGCATTTTAGATGAAGGAAATAGAAGTTATAACAATATTTCTCTGATGTTAAGTTTTGTAAAGCGACTAAGTATTTGACTTTGACCTTGGGATCTGCGGGGGTTGGACGGTCGTGGATTTGGCACAGCATGGTAGTAGAGCCTTACAGGAATGCATGTGTGAAATATTAAGCACTTTAGATGAAGGAAATAGAAGTTATAACAATATTTCTCTGATGTTAAGTTTTGTAAAGAGACTAAGTATTTGACCTTGACCTTGGTATCAGCGGGGGTTGGATGGTCGTGAATTTGGCACAGCATGGTAGTAGAGCCTTACAGGAATGCATGTGTGAAATATTAAGCATTTTAGATGAAGGAAATAGAAGTTATAACAATATTTCTCTGATGTTAAGTTTTGTAAAGAGACTAAGTATTTGACCTTGACCTTGGGATCTGCGGGGGTTGGACGGTCGTGGATTTGGCACAGCATGGTAGTAGAGCCTTACAGGAATGCATGTGTGAAATATTAAGCACTTTAGATGAAGGAAATAGAAGTTATAACAATATTTCTCTGATGTTAAGTTTACGGACTAAGTATTTGACCTTGACCTTGGGATCTGCGGGGGTTGGACGGTCGTGGATTTGATACAGCATGGTAGTAGAGCCTTACAGGAATGCATGTGTGAAATATCAAGCATTTTAGATGAAGGAAATAGACGTTATAACAATATTTCTCTGATGTTAAGTTTACGGACGCACGGACGGACGGACGGACGCACGCACGCACGCACGCACGCACGCACGCACGCACGCACGGACGGACGGACGGACGGACGGACGGACGGACGACGGACGGACAACCTGACTCCAGTATACCCCCCCCCCACAACTCGTTGCGGGGGGTATAATAATATGGCTCATACATCACAGAACCAAGATTCATGTTTATGTATAAACAGGGGCGCCAGAAGCATCGTAATATTGGTCCGGCGAATCTATTGGGTGCCCCCGGTATCCACCCAAATTGTATGTTGTTACCACTCAGTTGAACCGTCTCGCCGAGACGGTTCAACTGAGTGGTAACAACATACACTTTTGATAAGAAATGAGAAAATTGCAGAAAAATATTTACATTCCGTTTTTTTTATACATGAATTACAAATATGTTAAAATTATTGATCATGCCGGACCTGGGGCCCGTTTCACTAAAGTTCGTACGACTAAAATGTTCGTAAGTCCAAATTTAGGATCGTCTGAAAATTTCAATTGATGGATTTACATTTATTGAGCATAGGCTGCATATGCAGCCTATGCTCAATAAATGTAAATCCAATAATTGTTTACAAGAAAACAGTGTTAGTGTGAAATTTACAGGCTATAATAATTTTGCACTTACGAACATTTTAGTCTTACGAAGTTGAGTGAAACGGCCCCCTGTTCCGATGCCCCTGATAAATAAAACGGCGGTAGTCAATACTCTCACCGGTCCGTTCACCTTTCTCCGGTGCAGTAGTTCTCGTTAAAGTCCCCAGCCCCTAGTGACTGTACTTTTCGGTCACATAACGTGTGTGGTTGATTGTATTTGTGGGCTTCTTTGCGCATCTAAATGCCATTATGAGACGGCATATTAGGTGCACAATGACGTTATTTCCGCTCGATTTCCCGCCGCCAATGGGGGACCATGTCAAGTGGAAGGGTTTAGCAGGGCCAGGTGATAACGAACAGCGCAATCACCGAAGGTGAGCACATGGCTGACGCGGACAAAAGGGGCATTATGACGTGTCGATAGACGGATGCCTCTGTACTTTATTCATTACATGGGGATCATAGTCATATACAGTTAAACCTCTCTAAATCGGACACCCTGGGGACCAGGGTGTCCGGTTTAGAGAGGTTTCACTGTAAATCAGTCATTTTTCATCATTCGGAGCCGTAATTGTGTGCTATGCGACCATGAACATACATTATATAGATAAATGACCAAGAAACTCATGACAAATAAGATCACAGATGTTTTCTTGCTGTCCTGTTTAGAGAGGTTCCGCTGTAGATGCACACTACGACCTGCGCTAAACTTGCCAATACTTATCAATTTCATTTATTTTAAAAGTCTTGAATATTGTGCTTGAAATCAAGCAGCTTGATTAACTGAGCCTCAGCTGTGATACAGCTCAGACTCAGACAATCAAATTGCTTGAATATTGTGCTTGAAATCAAGCATCTTGATTGACTCGGCCTGATCTGTGCTACAGTTCAGGCTCAGACAATACAATTGCTTGACTGCGAGTTGGCATTGCCAATAGATGTTCAGAACCGTTGAAAATCTGGGCAAGGTTAACGCAGGCGATTGTGTACGTATACACCGACAGAGGCGCACAGACTATATACATATTGCCATTGGTTGAGGGTAATAGAGTGACATGTCTCTCCGAGATAATTAGAATACACTATCCATATAAGATCATATAATGTCTGTCAAAAATGGGAGCCATGATTGACAGGAATCCGTTTTTTTTCTATCGAAAAGAATTGACAACAACTCCATTTCAAAACGCAGTTATTGTCACCTCTCTCACGTCCGCGTTTGTATGCTCTCTCTAACGTCCGTGCTCGACATTTATATTGTGCCACACTGCTGTCTACTGCATTGAGCATACGTATGCAGTGAGAAGAAATGACATTGTTCATACCATCAAGTTCCATTGTATTTGCAGCATAGTTATGTGACGTTTATGTGACGTAAATAGAGAATAGTAGGTTAGTACGGGGCGCCAAGTGGGACATGGCTCAATTTTGTCAACAAAATTCATTTTTGTACCTATAAACTTGACAAAAACAAAACAAAATTAAATATATACTGATTTTGTCAACAACATTCACTTTTGTGCCACAACACTCAATTCTGTATCACAAAATTCACTTCCCACAAAAGTGAATTCTGTGTCACAAAATTCAATTCTGTGTCACAAAATTCAATTCTGCATACGTTTCGTATACGTATTTGCATACGTTTCGATTCTGTTGCCCAAATATGGCACACGCATGTAAGAAGGACTACCATTGGTCAGAAACTGGACTGGAGAAATGGGTCACGGTCGCCGATTAGCGATCCAAAATGGCGTCTGAAGAAGTAAGTTTCAGAGAACGCTGGATGAAACACACTTGTTACTGCTTTGTAGCTTAGTGCTGCAAGGTATTCTGATTGTTTAAACGTATACACGGGGTGCTATAGCAAGGTCCCGCGATAAAATGGTCTCGTGTGGTGGTGCGGCGGAATAGTTGATGTGTGTGCACGTTTCGGCTGGAGATCTAGTAAAATGGACTAAGACCGATCTCAACCAATCAACGTAGAGATGACATAGACTATCAGTTACGCAAACTAATTTTTGTGGACAAAACTGACTTTTGTGGACAAAACTGAATTCTGTCCCACAAAACTGAATTTTGTTCACAAAACTCAATTCTGTCTTACAAAATTGAATCCTTTATCACAAAAATGAATTTTGTATATCAGAATTTTACATAATTGGATTTTGTGATTTTTAGTGTTACAAAACTCAATTTTGTCTGGACAAAATTGGTTTTGTACACATAATTAACCTGTCCTGCATGGCGCCCCGTAGTTAGTGCCGTGAATGGGGAAAAATATCTGGCAAGGCTCAGGAAACGGGATGGGCGAGGCTCTGCCGAGCACATCCCGTTTCCGTGCCGCGCCAGATATGTTTTCCCATTTACGGCACTAACCTACTATTCTATTTATCCCGTCAACACCTACAAATGGCTGTAAAATGCAACAATAGTATTGACTGGATATCAAAAATGTTTCACGGCACCGTGTTTCACGGCACATACGCACTGTGTTGACGGGATAATGTACGTTATTGGTACTTGCTGGACAAATTCACATTCCCTCTTCACAAATTAAAGTCTATATATATATATGTATTGAGATGTTTAGCTAGCCATACTGGTTATATATCGTTGGCAATAATATATAATTGCCTGTTCAGATGTACAGTGTAACCTCTCTTAACCGGACACCAAGACAACACATGCGAGCTTATTTTTGATGAGGTTTTTGGTAATTTATTTGAAGTGATACTATCTGTTCGTGATCGCAGAGAACACGACTATGGCTCAGAATGATCAAATGCCTGATTTACAGTGAATCCTCTCTAAGCCGGACACCCTGGGGATGTCCCAGGGTGTCGGGTTTAGAGAGGTTTCACTGTACAGTGTTGGTAGCTATAAACTGTAACTACGACATATATATTATTCAATAAAAATGTACAAACGACGTTATTGTATATATCTCTGCGTAACAATGTACTATATATATGTCAAAGCGAAAATATGCTTTTCTGAACCGCGGTTATTAAGAGACATTCTATTCCGCAATATGCAAACTTGATACCATTTTCATAACCACACGCTATTTGTTTGCAAGCTGAATGTCCAACCGGCATCCAGAGGTAGCCGGTTTAACTATAAATTATATAGTATTTTTAAATAAATAGTAGTAATGTAACATGAAAACATGTTTGTTTTCACGTTCACGACGATGTTGGCGATGTCAAAAACACAGTTTTGCCGACGCATCTGTGATTCAGATATTTGAATATAAATCGATAAATTAAAGAAAATAAAAACAAATTGGCCAATTTATCCCGTCAACACATTGCGTATGTGCCGTGAAACACAGTGCCGTGAAACATTTTTGATATCCAGTCAATACTATTTTTGCATTTTAAAGCCATTTTTAGGTATTGACGGGATAAATAGAATAGTAGGTTAGTGCCGTGAATGGGAAAACATATCTGGCGCGGCACGGAAACGGGATGTGCTCGGCAGAGCCTCGCCCATCCCGTTTCCTGAGCCTTGCCAGATATTTTTTCCCATTCACGGCACTAACCTACTATTCTCTATCTATTTTATTTATTTCTGAACCAAAGTATATGTTGTGACCACTCATTTGAACCGTCTCGGCGAAACGGTTCAAATGAGTAGTCACAACATATACTTCTGATGAGAAATAAAGAAATTCTTGAGCCTTGCCGGATATTCTTTCCCATTCACGGCACTAACCTACTATTCTCTATATATACTGACAGTGCTGGAATTAATTGCATGATAACTGTTGCAAACCAACAAATCGTCTGCAATTGTTTTATATTTTGTCTTTTTTTATCAGTAAAACGTGAATTGACAGCACTGTAGAATCATTTCCATTGGAAATGATTGAGGTGCTGTCAATACATTATTTTTGTAAGAAATAAAAATGAAAATAGAAAATAAACAAAATACGACAACATTAAAAATAAAATATACAGTGGAACCTCTCTAAACCGGACACCCTAGGAGGTCCCCAGGGTGTCCGGTTTAGCAAGGTTCCACTGTAATTAAGCATTATATATTTTCAATCATGAACAGACTCGACAATGAAATAAATTGCAGTGAAACACGTCTAAAATAAACAAATTGGGGTCGCCAGGGTGTCCGGTTTAGATAGGTTCCACTGCAAAAAAATAAAATAAAAATAAAACAATAGCAGACGACTTGTTGGTTTCCACTGATTATTATTGTGTTACCCTATTTAAAGGGCCAGATATATTTGAGTTATGAAACACTCTAGAATCAGTACCTATCAATTCCTATCATATACTCCAGACACAAGACAGGAAGGCAATTTGACTGTTGAGCACGAACATTGTCGTCTGCTGATGCTTTATATTTTGCCTTCTTTCTAAATAAATACATGGTTTGACAGCACTTTAGAATAATTTCCAGTGGAAATTATTCTAAAATGCTGTCAAACCATGTTTTTGATGAGAACAATCGAAAATAAAAAATAACCAGCAGACGACAACATTTAATGCGGCAGTGTAAGGGTTAAAGGTACATGCCCACTCAGTAGGCACAAACTGTTCTTTATATCAGATACATCAACTGACACATCTTCTGGCAAAATGAACATTTATTCACCATTACCCCACGTTTTGATTGGCATTATTATACATTTTATATCAGACGTAAATTTCCACACAGATATCAAGGACGATAACCGTGTTTCCTTAAAATATTAAAGGGCATTACTATTTATTCTCTGTAGTTAGTTTTTGATGTGCAATGATCATACTTTATAATCTGTCGAATTGCATATGAAAATAGCCTGATACCACCGCGAGTTACTATCAGTAAATTAAATATTACTAAATAATTCCAGCACAAAATATTTACACAATTCCCTAACATTTGATTGGCCCGTAAAGTCTCTGTCCAAAATTTATATCCCAGTAAACTCCCATGCCGAACTACTTTCCGTAACCGTCAGGCGCAGTTAAAATAATTCTTAAGAAAACGGAAAATAAACACATTTTCTTGATGAATTTATTGCAAATGCTGGAATTTAAGGAATGAATGGCATTTTTGTGGAATTTATCGGGGATATAAACTTGGAAAAGTCGCGGGAATACTGGACGATGCCTTCCGGCATCGTCCAGTATTCCCGCGACTTTTCCAAGTTTATACCCCGATAAATTCCACAAAAAGGCCATTCATTCCTATAATGATTTATCTGTATAGCGAGCACTTTTTAGATCTTGTGGGATAGTGATACAATTATACAATTATTTAATTCCTATAAAGAACATATTATGCCTATTGAGTGGGCATGTACCTTTAATTAGAACTATTGACTTCTGGCTATTAAACACATTCAAACTAAAGATATTTAAATGTACTTTTTCATCAATAACAAAAAAAGTCACCCTCCCTAAAACAATATTTGACTTCCATCAATTATCGATTTTATCGCGAAAAAACAAATTCCTATGGGAAATTAACATGAGGGCTAAAACAGATTTTTTAAAAATAATTTTGAACTTTTGTTTTCTTAGTTACATCATTTCTAACCAGATTTTGGAGTCAATTTCAAAGTTTCTTCAAAAGTTATCGTTTTTTTGACTTCCCCCCAGCTCCTCTACCTCTTTTTTCTCCATGTCAAATTCCCATAGGAAAATCGTTTTCTTCACAATAAAATCAATACTTGATGGAATTTCATAAAATAAAGAAGTTGGGGAGGGTGATTCTTTGGTTAATGATGAAAAAGTACTCACATTTAAATATATTTTAGATTGAATATGTTTAATAGCCAAACGTTCGTCGGCAGAAAATGTGGAACAGACAGTAGTTGGCGGCTCACCAACCGGCCACACCCGTCCGAGCGGAGGCTCAAACATTCGCCCTCTCAGTCGCGAGACGGGCGACATATGCACTATAACATCAATGTAAGGGTGCTGACCCGGAAAACGTACACCAGCGATTCACACCGATCAAACCGTCCTAGTTTATTTATAAGCGCTCGCTGGTCCGCGGTGAGCGATCAATTAGTACAATATGTATTTACAAAACTATATTCGGAATTATTTCCGGAAATCAGCATATACCGATACTACGGAAGCCCATTCACTTTTTTTTTTTTTTTATCTTTTCTTGAATTTTCGAGATCTTTTCTTGAATTTTCAAGATACTTTCTTGAATTTTCGAGATTATTTCTTCAATTTTCAAGATGTTTTCTTGAATTTTCAAGTTCTTTTCTTGAATTTTCAAGATCTTTTCTTGAAAATTCAAGAAAATATCTTGAAAATTCAAGAAAACATCTTGAATAAATGGAAATTAAAAAAAAGTGAAGTGGCCCTAATGGGCTTCCGTACGATACAACGGTATCATCATATGGTGAATAAGTTCAGTTCAGGGTCATAAATGATGACCTTGAAGGATTTTGTCTTAATGAAGGGTCAGCGGACTTAGGGGGCTAACTCCCTGATTTTCCTGAGGGAGTCAGTGGAAGAAGGGGGCTAACTCCCTGATTTTCCTGAGGGAGTCAGTGGAAGAAGGGGGCTAACTCCCTGACCTCCTGGAGAAGGGGGTCAGTGGAGGGGGCTAAGGAAGGGGGCTAACTCCCTGAGGGAGTTAGCCCCCTTCTTCCACTGGCCCCTTCATGTGTAGATGGCTATAGGAATGTGTGTTTCGAGTTCCATACGTTTGTTAGACATGGAACACTATTCACATACATCATGTAATACAGATCAACATGGTTTAATTTCTATTTAGCTTATATTTAAGAGTTGGCTCGGAGACCGTCTAAACCCGGGCATTTGTGCCCGAAGAATTGTCAGGCCAATGGCCGTACGCGTTGGTCCGTTCGTCTCCGATATATGTGCATTAATTAAACGAAGGTTACGTGTTAATGGGATTATACATGTATCGAGAAGATTTACTTGAAAATAGTTTGCCCATTTCATGTTTTTCCTGGAGTATAACACCAACATCAAAATCATAATGAGATATAACATTTAAAATATGTACCAGCTGTGTTTAGAACGCTTACTTATTTCTTATCCTAAAACTAGATAGATCAAATAAAAATGATAATAACAGCAACAAAACAAAACACCATCAAAAACAGCATACGGAAATGTTATTAATTTGTCGATAAAAATATTCCCAGCATTTCATAATCAGTTTTAAAAGTCGTGATATGAATGATAAGTTCAGGGTCTATCTAAATATTTACACACACTAACGGGCCCTGATAGCATGGAGAGCTCGCCGTATCATGTCATAGATACATTAATAAACAGTTTTATCATGATCTCAACGATTGTCTAAGCCAATGAAATAGCTCCCCTGTAATCATGTATTTTTCTTCTACAAAGTGACAATACACAGCGTTGCGAATGCTAACTCTTGTGCAATAGACGTTTACTAAATTAATTTCTTTCAGTTAATTCCACTACTGTCTGTTTCAGGAAGTCTGCCCACATTTTACGCCTATATTAACAATGGAAAAACAATATTGTTTTCGACATATTCAATTTTAGCACATTTTAAGAATGAGCCTTCTTTTTATTTCGTGTAATTTGGTCAAGTATTGATTTTTAATTGAACATGCGGGGATAAAAGCTAGTGCATGTGCAGGAGGAGTCGAAAAACGGGGAAAACTGGAAATTGAATCTGAAATCAGGCTGAAAAAAAGAAAATCGGTCCACTATTTCTGAAATTATAAAAGTTTCCCCGTATTAAATCCCCATAATATACAGTGGGGTCAGCGTATAAGTGCACACACGAACGAACACGACAGGTTTGAACCAACCTGTCGTGTTCGTTCGTGTGTGCACTTACACGCTGACCCCACTGTACATATTCACTCTAATTTAACATTTTTTTCTTCCCAATAAAATCAACATTTAACCAAATTACACTAAATAAAAAGAATGCTCATTCTTAAATGTTGATAACATTTAATAGTATCGAAACAAATATTATTGTTTGCATTGTGTATATAGCAGTAATATTTGGGCAGATTTCGTCAAACATACAGTAGTGCCTGAAATGTAAATTTATTTCGATAAGTGCTATAGTACTACCATTTCACAACTACGGGCATAAGACGCGTCATATTTCACGAAGTGTGCTGTAACAGTAATACCATCACTATGCTATGTGGATAACGTCTTCTTACGTCAATAATTAGAACGACGGCCTTGAGTGACAACGTCGATGTTCCATCAATGCCAACATGCCAGGTATTTGACTAGTAACTTATATTTTCGAAACTGTCACAAAATGCAACCTTTTGTATCATAACATATTCACAATGTGCGAGATACATTGTACCGAATATTATTTTTAATACATATAAACAAACACATTGTTTTAAAGGTACATGCCCACTCAGTAGGCACACAATGTTCTTTATAGGAATTAAATAAGTGTATAATTGTGTCACTATTCCACCAGTTCTAAAAACTACGAGTGGCCGCTATACAGATATAATCATTTAGTAATATTTATTTTACTGATGGTGACGCGCGGTGGTATCAGGCTATTTTCATATTCAAATGAGGTATGATATTTTTTAATTATTTATACTAATTATATGCGTCACCTGAACAAATAATATTTTCGACATATTATAAAGTATGATCATTGCACATCAAAAAATAAATACAGAGAATAATTAGTAATGTCCTTTAACATTGTAATGAAACACGGTTATCGCCCGTGATATCAGTGTGGAAATTTTCGTCTGATATAAACTGTATAATAATGCCAATCAATACATGAGGTAATGGTGAATGAATGTTTATTTTGCCAGAAAATGTTATATCTACAGAATATACAAAACTATCTATCTGTCTCCCTATATTATAACCTACTGAGTGGGAATGTACCTTTAAAGTCACTCTCTTTATTAAATTTTCGACCACGTGGTCGAAAATTTAATAAAGAGAGTGACTTTAAAACAATGTGTATTAAATGTGCTTCCCTTCGGAGGTTATTGGAAATTACTATAAACAAACAGCTACAGAACTCTTGCATATATCCACATGCAAATAACCTATACATATATCCACATGCAAATAACCTATACATATCACTGCATATCCTTTATACATAAATTTTTTTTTTCCCCATGCAAATAACCTATATATCCATGTAGCAAATAATCCTACATATATCACATGCAAAAAAACCATAACCTAAATACATATATAACACATGAAATACTACTACATAATATACTATCCACATGCAAATAACCTATACATATATCCACATGCAAATAACCTATACATATATCCACATGCAAATAACCTATACATATATCCACATGCAAATAACCTATACATATATCACATGCTAGCAATACCTCCTACTATATCCAGCATTAACCTATACATATATCCACATGCTAGGCAAATAACCTAATACCATATATCCACATGCTAGGACATAACCTATACCTATATCCACATTGCATAACCTATATATCCATGCTAGGAAAATAATATACATACACATGCAAAAAATAACCTATACTATCCACATGCAAATAACCTAACATATATCCACAGCTAGGCAAATAACCTATACTATATCCACTGCAAATAACCTATACATATCCACATGCTAGCAAATAACCTATACATACCATGTAGGCAAATAATCACCTATAACCTATATACCACATGCTAGCAAATAACCTATACATATCCACACATGCAAAATAGGCTATAATACCATCACAAATTACATAAATATACTATATCCACATGCTATAACCTATACATATATCCACATGCTAGGCAAATAACCTATACATATATCCACATGCTAGGCAAATAACCTATACATATATTATGAAACCAAAACTATTGGTAAATATACACGCCCACTCAGTAGGCACAAACTGTTCTTTATAGGAATTAAATAAGTGTATAATTGTGTCACTATTCCACCAGTTTTAAAAATTACAAGTGCCCGCTATACAGATATAATCATTGAGTAATACACGTAGTTATTTTATTGATAGTGATCAGGCTATTTTCATAAGCCAATGAGGCATGCTATTATTATTTTTTCTGCGTCACAAATAACACACATAATGATACGTGCATGGACATTACTCAATACGTCTTGTATTAAGGCAATTATTAAATAAATATTTACATCAAATAAATACACCACAAGGAGCAAATATACATGATACATGTACAGAGCTCCAGATAAGCTTTGTGTATATATACCCCCTGATTTCAAAATCATTGCTTTTTGCACATAATTGAGACACATCCCCATGTGACTTTGTACCTGCGTACTTTCATTAAATACGTTTACAAAATTTAATATATATTTCATATAAATAAAGTCAAAAGTTGACAAAACTTTCACAGTACATGCGGAATATAATTCCGCATGTACCCTGAAAATATTGTCAGCTGTTGACGTCATTAAAGAAAAATATTGTACATTTTGTAAACGTATTTCATGAAATTACGCAGATCTCCGAAGGTACAAAATCACATTGCGTGTCTCATATAAGGGTACATAGATTACCTAGTAATACTTCATTGTCATTTTATAACAACTACTAAAGAAATAAGATAGATCACCCACGTAATTCAATGCTAGCATTAACAAGAAATGGGTTGGCCTATTACATGTAGTTATTTCAGCCTCCGTAACACCCTGCCCTCCCCGGTTACCCATAACTACAAGCGTGTCAGCGTCCGGGGTCGCGACTTTAGCATTCTCCCACGGGACAACTGATGTTCGTGTACAGATGTATGTTTACGTTCAGCCGATAATTTATTCTTATTGCATAAACTTGAAGTATTTGATTATTTGCGAAACGTACTGGGAGACGGGTCTTCTCTGGTTTGCAGACAGCTTAGATCCAGACCAGCCTGCACGAACGTGCAGGCTGATCTGGATCTAAAATGTGTATACGTGGGAAGAGAATTTCAAGTTGCGTAAATACACATGAATACAGTGTATACATTGCGCACGGTGTTTGCTGCAAGTTGCGACGCACATACCGCGTTTTCCCTGAGCCAGGCGCGGTGACGTGGTTATTCCGCTGCGTTACCTCCTCCACAATGGGGGTGATGTAGCATGCACGGTGCCCGCCATTGTTTCACCTCATCCGACAACGGTCCCGGTTGCCGTGCCAATACCCATACTTTCAGCATTCAGCATCCGCGGCACATGATACGTGGATAACTGTATTATTGCCCTTCGGGTTGGCCTGGAAGTCGCGTAATGCTGAAGACTGATAATTAGAGGTTATCCGGCCTGTGTGCAGTTGAATAGGCCGTATTATCCCGCTCAATGCCTTTAATATTAGGGTTACCCGACTAAAAGGTATCATTTCTCTTCATCTATGCAATGAATTAGCGGTGTTGATGTTACGTACGAATGCACAACACAATGGCTTTCCCAACGATCATTGTCGGCGCGATATCGCGTTTTGAATCGACGGCGGGATTGCATAAAACATTTGCATTCAAATCTTATTTAATTTGAGTGGTATGCGTCAAAAGCGATCGCGTTTCAGAATTAAACAAGTAAATAATATAGGCCTCCACGGATCACGATTGAGTTGAAGATTTGAGATATGCTATGCAAGTTCATTTTACGAATTTAATTTCTCCTTTGCGGTTCAGTGTGTGACACTCAAACGACGCAACCGGTTTAAAACACCTTTTAAAAGACGAATTCGTCTCAGCGGATTAGCTTTGCAGTGACGATCACCCGTCCAACGGGGACTACGCTATTCCTGCGTACGCCTGTGCAGTTGCATAATGGTATGCTAATTAGGGGCCCTTTTTCTCCAAAGTGAAAGACCCGCATGTCAAAGGGCACACATGTCGAGTCCTTCCGTTAACGATTTGCCGCTGAACCTCTCGAAATGACAATCTAGGTTGTGCCTTTAGCTTCGAGAAACGCAAATACCGTGCGGATCGACCATGGGGAATATATCTTATTGCATCGGCGAATTCAGTAGGAAATCACCCCTGTTATTGTGATTACATTTTCCGTAAACGACGTGGAAAGTTGGAGTTGGCGGTCGTTTACGGAAAATCTAGTGATGCAAGGAAAATCTAGTGATGCAAGGCGAATATTTCCCAACTTACAGGTCATGATACAAAAATAATACAATTTGGCGCCAGTGCAGTGAAGCATGCGTATGAGAATTTTAGACTCTTAATTTGATTTTTCGCCATATATGTTAATATATACAATAATGTATATGCCTTTGTTAATTCTACACGTTCGTGTAATAGTATTTTCAGTAGACTCATTGACGTGTGCAGTTTGATTGTTAACTACACTGGTATAGACTACGCAACTGTTAGATTCGTGCACGCATTGCTTAAATTATTACTCAATGGGCCTTCACCGACAAACTGAATGCATTTGAATTTTAATTTAAACTTGGCAAGTGATACACGATCTGTAGTCTTGGATGAAAAAGTGTGATGCGTTTGCCTTTCGGTGACTCGACACCATAAAACGAGGTATTGCAGAAGCTAATTGCGGAATATGAACGGCAATTTACAAAACGGACCCGCATCTGTGTTATTAACCGCAAGGAAGAAATGAAACCGCAATGCGTAGCTTGTCTGTGGTATAGTGCACAGCTTTGTAACGTGTGATCGCTGACACGCGTCTTTTAAAATTAAACAAAATAACGGAGCTTCACACTTCGCTGTTTTCGTTTGAAACTAGACTTTGAAGTTCGACGCCTGTCTTGCAACAGACCTGCATTCAGAAGACGCTTTTAGGCGTATGCCAATTTACATTTATTTCTACATTGTGTAATTTTCTTATTTTGCCAAAATAAATATTAAAGTAGTAGAATCACGAGTATTCTCGAGTACAAAGAAACGTTTCTTAAAGTTTGAGTCCCATCTAGTAGCTATATAGGCATAAACAGTTCTTTATGGGAATTAAATAAGTGTATAATTGTGTAACTATACCACCAGTTTTAAAAATTACGAGTGTCCGCTATGCAGATATGATCCTTTAGTATTGTTTATTTTACTGATACAATGTAGTGACTCGCGGTAATTTAAAAATGGTGGAATGGTTACTCTTAATATTTACAATAATACACTTATTTAAGACCCCAACTGTTCATGCTAACAACGTATACACACTTGTTTTGGAGGCTTGATACGTATGAAGTATAGTGTATGTAAACCCGGACATCATGGGTATCTCCTAGATTGTCCAGTTTAGCATTGGTCCACTCCACGAATTAACAATTCGTTCCCACGAATTAACAATTCGTTCCCTCAATTTAACAATTCGTTCCCACGAAATAACAATTCGTTCCCATGGGAACGAATTGTTAATTCGTGGGAACGAATTGTTATACCATGGGAACCAATTGTTAATTCGAGGGAACCAATTGTTAATTCGAGGGAACCAATTATCATTTCGTGGGAACGAATTGTTAATTTGAGGGAACGAATTGTTATATTGTGGGAACACATTGTTAATTCGAGGGAACGAATTGTTAAATTGAGGGAACAAATTGTTCTTTCGTGGGAACGAATTAATAAAAAAATCCAAATCTGCTGCGGGGCTCCGTATAAACACCCTTGTAAGATACTGTTGTTAAAACTATGACCATCTCTTTGTAAACATATCTGGCAAGGCTCAGGAAACGGGATGTGCGAGGCTCTGCCGAGCACATCCCGTTTCCGAGCCGCGCCAGATATGTTTTCCCATTCACGGCACTAACCTACTATTCTATTTATCCAGTCAACACCTACAAATGGCTGTAAAATCCAAAAATAGTATTGACTGGATATCAAAAATGTTTCACGGCACCGTGTTTCACGGCACATACGCACTGTGTTGACGGGATAATAAACAAACAAGTCACTTTACCTTTTACAGTGGAGCCTCTCTAAATATAGTGAACATATCCTGTGTCCGGTTTAGCCCTTACACCAGTGGAGACACTATAATAAACCATTTACTTTTATTTTACAGTGGAACCTCTCTGAACCGGACACCTGGCGATTTCCCAGGGTGTCAGATCTACAGAGGTTCCGTTGTATTTTTGCTTCTTTGAAATCCACCCGGTTTAGAACGGCTCAACCCTGAAATACAATACAGCCTCTGTAATCCGACCACCCTGGGTATCTCCAAGTGTGTCTGGTTTAGAACGGTTCAACTGTAGTTGTCAAGGTGCATGATCACGTGGTTATAACAACAATAACAGTGGCTGAAAGTGTTGAAATCTTGAAAGTATTATTTTATATTTTCCTTAATATGAAACGGATTTTGATGAAATATGGCGCAGCAAACGCGTCTTCGTGAGCTGCATTTGGTGGCCCAGGGAGTTTGGCACCGACATATGTCATTTTTGCGAATAATCGATTTCCGTGTCGGAGACACGGAACTCGATTCCTCGCAAAAACGACAGAAGTTTGGACGAAAATACAGAGACAGACCACCAAATGCAGCTTAACATGCGTTTGATGCGCCATATTTCATCAAAGTCCGTTACGTAATAAAGAAACTATAAAATAATACGTACTTTGAATCAGATTGATTCTGGAAATTTCAGTACTTGTTGTTGTTGTTAGTACCACGTGATCAAACACCTTGGTTGTGTGTGTTTCAAGTCGACCCCGACCTAACTGTATCGGCATTACATGGTGGACAATATTCGTCAAACGCACGTTATATATAGGCTCGCTTCGATCTACATTGTCCTCAATAACTAAGAAACTATTGGATAAATATTGACGAGATAAAAACTGGTGCTGCACTCCATGCCGGTGTAAAATGTTTCATGTCCTGACGAGATGCCACTGAGCTCTACCTATAGCTATCGTATAAACGCATTTTCTTGCGCCGGTTACTAGACGAAAATGTGTACATGTATATGCAGTGTCTTCTGTATGGGAATTAGTCAAGAATCCGGCGCATATTTCGACGTGAAACATTTCACGCCGGCGCGGCGTGCAGCACCAGTGACAAAACTCAGACACACAGAGATGTCACAAACCAACATCTACCGATGACGCTGTCCTTATTACTACTGTAGTTGTTTCGGAGTTCTTTCGAGTAAACACACATTGTTACATGACTGGCGTTGTTTGACACCACTCACAGCCGTGTTCAAACGTACATCGCGTGCTGTTTTGTTTGACCTTGATTGTAGAAAATGCTCATTCCGGGGCCAAGCCAACACCTACGCAATGCATGTGTCTCATGACGTTACTAGAACGCGCCGTTGGGTCACCAGACCAGTTCACAACGGTCGCGCTGAAATGTTGAAATTGATGCGGCTATATCACGCGACATGTACTGCGGCCCCGGAATATGTATGTGTAAATCAGGTGTTTGAATGGAGCAGATTATCAAAGTACCGAAATTACTGCATATATGCTGAAATTGTACGATATTTCCGACGGAAATGTAACAATAACGTTCGAAAATGTTTGAACCCGCGGCCTATACGGCCTTGGGGTTTAAACAGTTCCCTAGTGACACGGCAAACGTTTACCCACGGCTGGACATTGTCGAACCTTATATTACCAACCGTGGTTGGGTCACATCTTCACACGCAGTCGGATAAGTCACAGCTGTGTCTCGGTCGCGACAATAAAGGGCAGAATTACTGCCAACTTTATTTCATAGAAATCTTGAAAGAGAGACAAGTATGACAATGCACTGGGCTATCAGATTACCGAAGGTTTGCCAACTGCAATTGTGCAACATTAACATATATGACAGGTTAACCAAAGCCATACGGGCTAGATATACGCGTGATAAAACCTATGCAGTCACCGGAAACTTTACCCAAATGTTATTGTACACAGCGTATCAAACTGTGGTCCACACCGTATCAACTTAATTGTATTCAGGTTCTACGCTATTTATAGATTTGGATATCTTTGTTTTCTCAGAAATGGTGATCTGTTGGCCAGCGTCCGCGCACGCGCACTATTGTCTGGGCATACAGCGGGGACATGTGGCGTAATACCGGTTCTGCAGTTATCGTCTTGTATTATCTTTTGTTCGGTCTTGATACCGTATATGGACTGGCGGCTTGCAAAAAAGGACTCATAGGTGGCTGTCTCTGGCAGCGTAGATCCTGATCGAACAGCTGTCAATCACACGTGTTCGCTCGTGACTTTAAGGCTGTACAACTGACTGACTGGTGAACGTCGTAGGCCCTGATCAGACTGCGCGAGTATCTGGGGCTACTGCGTTCGTAAACATCATTATGTCCTTTTTTGTCAGTCGTATGAGATTAAGTTGCGCTCTATAAAGAGCCCGCCACTTGGATTCGTGACTAGCAATCATTAACTGGACCATGTTGTTGCATTACCTCCGTAATTTGCCGCTATTGATTTCGAAAAAAAATCAATATTGTCCGCAAATGTTGCCACAAGTTCATGAAATTTTCACAACTCGTGCGGAATTCAATTCCACGTGTGCCCTGCTGTGTGTGTCATTTTTCAAGATCATTTACGGGAAATATGACAACTTTTAAAAATCAATATCGGCGGAATACGGCGAAATGACAAGGGCGGTAATTACAGATTACGTAGCTACATTTGATATTTGGCCCTCGCCATAAACGAGTTAATTACATAATCTTTCGACATGCAGATTTCATAGGTAATTACCTTTTCATTATATTTCCATAAAAAAAGTTGCAAAAGAATGTGGCTTTTGTGAAACCATTCATTTGCAGAGACAAACAGCGCATTTAAAGTAGAACTGATATGCATGATACGACGCATATATCACTACGTCGGGTGCCTGTTTGAAGTATACTAACCTATCCAGTTCCTATAATATCCTACCATATCATTTCAGTGTGTTTTTATGAAATGTTACACGCCAGGACAAACATGGACATATGAACGGTTGAGACAAGTGTAGACCCGGATCAGCCTGCGCATCCGCGCAGTCTGATCAGGGTCTACACTGTTCCCCATTTCGGCAAATCATCGTGTTACACTACCAAATACATTGTATTATTTCAATGCTGCAAGAACTTGATTATGAACTACACTGGTCAAAACATTAAATGGACCGATTTGATATGAATATAGACTAATTTGTATCTGCCAACAGCCGGGTTCGGTTTTGATATACGAGACCGTGCACATTTAGGGCGCGTTTTCTTCATACAAAGTTTATAAATGTATACGATATTTTCTCCTTGACATACGACATAAGATCGCAGTCTTTATATGTACTCAATAAAATAGGTAAGTCGCTATATTTACTTCTATGTGCGTACTTTCCATTTCTTATGCATTAGATGATACACAAGTAGAAATACAGCGTACTACCGTAAAAGCTGTCTAAACCGGACACCAAGAAAACACATGTGATATTATTTTTGATGCGTTTCTTGGTCATTAATCTCAGGTGATAATGCCTGTTCGCGATTGCATAGCACACAACTATGGCTCAGAATGATCAAATGACTGATTTTCAGTGGTACCTCTCTAAGCCAGACACCCTGGGGAGGTCCCCAGGGTGTTCGGTTTATAGAGGTTTCACTGTATCAGGGGATACAGCCATAATGCCAGAACGGTTGTTGGTATGTCTGTATGTTGTTATATTAAAGGTACATGTACATGCCCACTCAGTAGGCACAAACTGTCCTTTATAGGAATTAAATAAGTGTATAATTGTGTCACTATTTCCACCAGTTCTAAATATTACGAGTGACCGCTATACAGATATAATCATTTAGAAATATTTATTTTACTGATAGTGACGCTATAATTGAATGCGTCACCTGAACAAATAATATTTTCGACAGATTATAAAGTAAGATAATTGCACATCAAAAAATAAATTAAAGAGTATAAATAGTAATGTCCATTAACATGTTAAGGAAACACTGTTATCGCCCCTGATATCAGTGTGGACAGTTACGTCTGATATAAAATGTATAATGCCGATCAATACGAGGGGTAATGGTGAATGAATGTGTATTTTGCATGCAAATATGTCAGATGATGTCTCTGATATAAAGGACATTTTGTGCCTACTGAGTGGGCATGTACCTTTAACATACATGTGGTTTATGGTTAACGCTAGTGGGCACACACTGTTCCGTATAGGAATTAAATAACTGTATAATTGTGTAACTATCTCAACAATTTTACAAATTACGTAAATAAATGCTTTGATTTAACGACGGCACTGCATGTCGGGACCGACAATTTAAGTCCCCATCCGATAGGACTAGGCTAGCACGAAGTTGTATTGCCCAAGGACACGCCGAATCGACCATTCGCAGCGGTGGACGTGGTAATCAAACTGGGGGCCGTTTCACTAAACTTCGTACGACTAAAATGTTCGCAAGTGCAAACTTATGATAGTCTGTAAATTTCACATTAGCAATATTTTCTTGTAAACAATTATTGGATTTACATTTATTGAGCATAGGCTGCATATGCAGCCTATGCTGAATAAATGTAAATCCATCACGTGAAATTTCCTAAATTTGCACTTACGAACATTGTAGTCGTAAGAAGTTTAGTGAAACGGCCACCAGATCCGCAGTCCGACGGTCTACCTACTGAGCTAATCCAAATTATGAGTGCACGCTATATCATTTAGTAATATTTATTTTACTGATAGTGACTCGAGGTGGTATCAGACTATTTTGATATACAAATGAGGCAGGACATTATTAAATTATTTATACAAATTAAATGCGTCACCTGACAAAATATTTTAACGCCAGATTTTAAAATATGATCATTTCACATAAACAATTAAATGCAGAGAATAAGTAGTAATTTCTATTAACATGTTAAGGAAACACGGTACATACTGAGCTAATCCGACCACCGCATATGCAGCCTGTGCTCAATAAATGTTAATCCAATAATTGTTTACAAGAACACATCGTTAATGTGAAATTTACAGAAGATGAAGAAGAAGAAGAGTTTATTGATATAAACTATATACAGTTTCTAGTCATAATAACTTGCTCAATTTCTAGCAATGTATGAATAACATGATAGGTAATGAGTGAAACATGATATTAGTTGCATGAGTTTGAAGAAGTAAGTATTTTGAGGGTGGAAATTGCTTAACAACTGTTCATAAATTGCAAAATTACATGTGCATGTATAATTGTTGTCGTTGCCACTATTGGAGAACCCGTGTTGTCCGATAGTGTCAAGTACAACGATTTAACATGGTGGTTGGTGGAATAAGCTGTGATATGTACAGACTATCATAGTTTTGAACTTACGAACATTTTAGTCGTACGACGTTTAGTGAAACGAGCACCAGCACACCATAAGGGAGTCGCATACCAAATAGACGACTTACAAGGACACAATGGGGAGATAACCTATGACCCGCGGGTCAAATACAAATGCACTGAAACAAACACAACAGTGAGATCATCTACCGTCCTTTATTGAAAACCTGGGGTTTTATCTGTGAAATAATGCATTTAAAACATCCCGCAGAGTATATCCGTAGACATCATTGAACAAAGGGAATTTAATCATGAAAGCTTTGTGCGGAGGATATAAGGATACATTTGCAACACAACCTGGATTTTCATTCACCCGTCTGAGCATTAAGTATTGCTTACTTAACGAGGACCGAGTTAATGAAAATCGCATATGTCATAACACGTAATTTACGACGTTTGCGGCCAGTGTAGACCTTGATCAACCTGTCCCAACGCGCAGTCTGATAACTATGCGCCATTCAGACAGTGGAACGCTATATATTGAGCTAATCTTGCAAATATTTGTACAAACTGCAAGAAGCTAAACTGGTTGAACTGGTTGAAATGTACATTTTACCCAACCCCTACATAACTATCTGCCATTCAGGTAACATTTCACTCGAGTGTCCCACTGCATCGGCGGTGTCTGATGGCAAGAGTGTGTGCATAATACCTGACATCAATATGGCCGCCAATCTCAGCAAACCTGTCTTGTTACATTTCTCACAAACCCGATCCCGGTCAGTATTTTAAACCGTATTCGCCGCTTCTTTGCGTGTCTATATACTCAATCTTTCGTTGACTTAACAGCGAATAGCGAAGAACCAGACCAGACTGCGCGGAAGCGCAGGCTGGTCTGGCTCTTCACTAGTCGCAATGGCGGTACCTCAAGTGTATTCAATACGTCGGGTATATCATTTGGTGCGATCAAATACGCCACGTTTGAAGTGGACTTAGGCGGTAGAGGAAGAAATGGCTCGGCTACTTCAACGATAATGGGCGTTAAGCTATCAATCTTGCCGTGCAGTTTCGCTATATTGAATCTATTTGCACACACCTTGCATTTGTAATTAGCAGCATTGCACGTGCGGAAACGTAACTTGCAGGTGTGCCATTACGTCCATTGAATCCTAGATTCATGCTACGGTAACGACATACGAATATCGACGGCATGGGGTGAGTATGTCCAGATACATAGATGATCGTATACGTAACTGCATCATTCTTGTCCACAAAATATCTGGTTAGTCCATATTAAATGTCTGTCCCTACCAACCATGTTGCGAAAGGCGTACACGACTAATGCATGCTGGGAGAGGATTTAAATAAGCTTGCTTTCAATCCAATCCCATTTGTATAGTACTGTACATAGTGACATTGACATTGAAAATGAACTTGTAAACAATATGCAAATACAATAAGTTTAAACTAATGCATGCTGTCTCTATAATTGGACTACATTGTGAAGAAAAATATGTGTTTCAATAATACAGTGAAACCTCTCTAAACCGGACACCCTGGGAGGTCCCCAGGGTGTCCGGTTTAGAGATGTTCCACTGTAAATTAGGCATATGACTATTCTGATGCGTGCTTTGCAATCATGAACATACATTAGCATCTGAGATAAATGGCCAAGAAACCCATCAAAATACATATATGTAGTATTTGGTGTTCGGTTTAGAGAGGTTCCACTGTGCTCTTTGCGACGGCTAAAGACACAGAGTTGCTTACAGTTGGACCATCCATTAAGTCTCCAGCGAAGGCAACGGCACTATACTACATAGAGACGAAATAAGCCCGGTTTTGTCAAATCGTGGACGATTTATTCCGTCTCCTCGCCGAATTAAGCAAGTACATACAATCTCTTTACAATCGAATATGCTTCGATTCTGCTCTGCAGGGGCCACTAATTGTGACATAATTCCTTTGATCTTCGCCGACGTGCTGGTCGCTAATTAGTTCAGGTTATCTATGGACTCTAACTCATTAGACTTGAAGTTTAATAAGTTCTCAAAGGAATCATAATTGCTTCGCTTCGTAAATGAAACATGTGTAGGCAGTACAAAATACTTGGTATAGTATATGAAGCCAATACATTAAAGGTACATTCCCACTCAGTAGGCAAAACTTGTTCTTTACAGGAATTAAATAAGTGTATAATTGTGTCACTATTCCACCAGTTCTAAAAGTTACGAGTGCCCGCTATACAGATATACGCATTTAGTAATATGTATTTTACTGATAGTGACTCGCGGTGGTATCAGGCTATTTTCATATGCAAATGAGGAATGATATTTTTTAATTATTTATACTAATTAAATGTGTCATTTTTTCGAGAGATTATAAAGTATGATCATTACACACCAAAACATAAAATACAGAAACTAAATATTAATGTCCGTTAACATTTTAAGGAAACACGGTTATCGCCCCTGATATCCGTGTGGAAATATAAATGTATAACAATGCAAGTCAATACGTGGGGTAATGGTGAAAGAATATTTATTTTGCCAGAAAATATCATATCTACAGAACATATAATAAAACTATCCGTATCCCTATAGTATAACCTACTGAATGGGCATGCACCTTTAACCATTGTATACGTGCCATGGATTCACAGATACCAAGTTTACCAATAAGTAATACTGACATAGAGCACGATTCGTCCGCATGTACGAGGAGATAATCCACGAACTTCGGCGAGAGGATTATCGATCGTACATGCGGACAACCGTGCTAATTTATCTCACCCCCTATCTGTACCAGTAGCCGATTTCACCAACATTGCAAAGTATACTTTTCTAGCAAAGTACACTTTGAGGGAAACAATTTCAATTTTAGTATAAATTTATTAATTTTTATTATACTGAATTTATTACATTATCACAGCCATGTTGGCTGTGATAATGTAATAAATGCAGTATAATAATTCTCCATAGTTTTAATCATCAAATATATGCAGTGGTTAGTTCTATATGAAATAATGCATTTCTGGAAAAATAAATGATTACTCCCTCAAAGTATACTTTGCTAGATAAGTATACTTTGCTGCAAGTTTGATGAAATCGGCTACAGGTCTGGCTTCCCTGATAACCCGGGGACAAAACTCGGGAATATGAGTGAAATTGGATAAATATATGAGACATCTGCGTAATTTCATGAAATCACGTGACTGCCACTTATATTGGCAATTAAAAGATATATCACTGCTGGAAGAGCGTTTATAATTCCCCATGGTTAGACATGCACAGGTACATGGTTGCTGTCCACGGACCAATCACTGGAATTACAGATAAAAAACATTGACTATTAGAATGCGGGAACCGAAAATAGTCGTCTGCTGTTAATTCATATTTTGTCTTTTCTCTCAGTAAAAACATGGTTTGGCAGCATTTTATAATCATTTCCGATGGAAATGATTCTAAAGTGCTGCCAAACCAAGGTTTTTATGAGAAAAATGGAAAATAAAAAATATTCAGCAGGCGACACAAATTAATTCAGCATTGTAAGGGTTAAACAGGTCAAGAAAATACAAGAACAAGATGCCCGATTTACTATTCAACAGATAGCCAATTTATCTGGACTATATTTGGGAACAACGTACACCATTCTAAAGAATTGTTTTAAAGTTAGGCGCAGTTCAGCAAAATGGGGACCCCATTTTCTAACAGTGGATCAAACTGTCGTGTTTCACATGATCATAACGTAATGAAAATGTACCCAAAATATGACCTAAGACCTTTGTGCAAATCTTGTAACAGGTGATGAAACGTGGCTGCACTACTTTACAACAAAAAGAAAGGTCGGTATTAAAACACGGACTATCAAACATGGGAACAGGTCAAGTATTTAAAAAAATGACTCAAAGGGCAAAAACATGTTATGTACAATGTACGCCATTTTCATCACTATTAATGGTCCAGTGATTCAGGGGCCAATACCATGCTGCAGATTGGTTACGAGTTCATTTTATAAACATTATTTAGTGATAAAACTGAAATCTACGGAGCCCCGCAGGGGACGTAGAATTATTCTATTTATTAATTCGTTCCCTCGAATTAACAATTCTTTCCCACGACATAACAATTCGTTCCCTCATTTTAACAATTCGTTCCCTCAATTTAACAATTCGTTTCATCGAATTAACAATTCGTTCCCACGAAATGACAATTCGTTCACTCAATTTAACAATTCGTTTCTTCGAATTAATAATTCGTTCCCACGAAATAACAATTCGTTCCCACGGGAACGAATTGTTATATCGTGGGAACGAATTGTTATATCGTGGGAACGAATTGTTATATCGTGGGAACGAATTGTTAATTCGAGGGAACGAATTTTCAAATTGAGGGAACCAATTGTTATTTCATGGGAACGAATTAATAACAAAAAATAATGTCCCCTGCGGGGCTCCGTAGAAATCCGACTATTAGAAGCGTCGGCAGGCGACGGAAATTGGATATGTACGTTTACTGCAGGCAAACGCTTCCGCACACAAGTCCACCATTGTGACCAAGTTTTGAACGGGGAAAATGTGACTGTTCGTCTTCATCCACCGTATTCAAATTGCTTGATTGCAAATTGGCTTTGCTAATGTATGTTCAGAAGCGTTGATATTCTAAACCAGATTAATGCAGGCTGGTGTGTATACTTAATATCACAATACACCAGTCTGGTTCTCTATATACATGAACATGTAATAATATACACGGCAGCATTTTTAAAGAGCTCAGACAGACGCCTAACTCACGACAGACTGTATGTTCGACCTATGACGCAATTGTTTAATTATGAGGCATGCCCGAGATTAGAATCATAATCATATCTTCCCGTCTCTGTGGAATAAATCATAAGCCATTCTCCCCCTGTCTTAGGTTGATAGTTGTAATAATTCAATCTGCAATCGCACTGTGAAAATAATATCCGCATAATTGTGGCCGTGACTGGAGATATTGGTCTAGTTGGTTTTGCGACCAGTGTAGATCCAGATCAGCCTGTGCATACGCACAGGCTGATCAGGATCTGCACTGTTCGACGTTCCATCAATGAAACACACGCCGTGGTTCTAATATAAATTAAGTACGTTAGATCGTTATCAGGCCACGGAAATGTGTTATCTGATCACCCGCTACACTGGTCATACATCCCATAAGCCCCATTTCTCCAGTCAATGCCATAATTGAGTTGGTATGTGAACAACGGTGCACAAAATGCACATAGAAACAGGAGTAACATTGTCTGCATATCCGGCGATTTTGATAATGGCGGCCATTGAGCTTCATGCAAACTCGATTGGATGATAGCTATCACGAGGGTATGCGGGCATACGGTGAGAATATCGTAATAGTAGATGTGACTGGACAACATGGTGGCTTATGGGATTTTGACTAGTGTAGATCTGATCAAATAGCACACTCCTGTATTTTGATAGCTATCTATATTGCTTGTTAGAAGTTAAGCTTCACTGGTGGACTGACGAACATTGTAGATCCTGATCAGACTGTGCGGATGCACAGGCTGATCTGGATCTACACACATTGCAACGTCTATAAGCCCCATTTCTCCAGTCACAGCAACATATACAGTGGCTACCAAGAACACACCTGTGATGATAATTCTTATGAGCTTCCTGGTCACTTATCTCATGTGATAATGACTGTTCCTGATCGCATAGCACACAACTTGGGCTCAGAATGATCAAATGCCTGATTTACAGCGAAACCTCTCTAAACCGGACACCCTGGGGAGGTCCCCAGGGTGTCCGGTTTAGAGAGGTTTCACTGTATGTATATATAAATCTAAGTTGGCAGACAACGGCATGTGACGTGAATTGTATACAAACCGTTTTGCCCATTTCATCGATATTCTTGTGAATTCCCAAATTGCCCTGTTATTATCCAAGTTATCTAGGTTATGCACTTACACCTCGCGCAAAATTATCACCATGGTTTAACAGTTCACAAAAGGCATGTTATTATCAGGGGAAATAACTGTATAAATGAAATTGTTGTGGGCAATTTTTCGTCAAACACCGTGAAATTACAAAACAAATATCAAAAGCAATAATAATAATAATAATAATATAATAATATTATTATTATTATTAATAATAATATTACTACTACTACTACTAATAATAATATTAATACTATTAACAAATAATAATAAATAATAATAATAATAAATAATAATAATTAATAATAATACATTGCACACCAAGCTGAATTGACATACAACGAAACACTGTGAACAGTTGTACAACAGAATGCAATGCAATATATACCCTAACAGAGCGAAGGGTCCAGGTAGGACGAAAATTAAAACAAATGCTTTTGACTGGAGACATGGGGGCCGTTTCACTAAACTTCATACGACTAAAATGTTCGTAAGTGAAAATTTAAGATCGTCTGTAAATTTCAATTTATGGATTTACATTTATTGAGCATAGGCTGCATATGCAAATGTAAATCCATTAATTGTTTACAAGAAAACATTGTGAAATTTTACGGACTATCATAATTTTCCACTTACGAACATTTTTGTCGTACGAAGTTTAGTGAAGCGGGCCCCTGATCTTCTAGAACAGTCATGTGACATGCTACGGACCTATACTGTTTGTTTGTTAGAATCTGGCCAGATGTTTCACTCACTGAATGGCGATCAGTGCAAATCCTGATCGGATTGTGTCGATGCACGGGCTAATCCGGAATAATAATGTATTTATAGTATAAAGAAACAACGAAACAAACAAACAGCAAGAAACAAACCAATTAATACGACTAGAACTAGACCGACATATAACCTCATGTTCTAGTTCGATAAATACTAGTAACTCTATTATTATTAGCGGACGTTGGTAATACACTGAACGTTGTTTGAGTATCTGCTAGTACATGTACATGTCTGATTTACAGTGGAACATCTCCAAAACCGGACACCCTGGGGACCAGGGTGTCCGGTTTTGGAGATGTTCCACTGTACATACATATATATGCCATTGTTCACATTCCGGTATTGATGCTATGACATTCCGCGCGCAGTAAAATCGTCTCCACGACAGCCGAGATTGGGGTGCAATGGTAGAACGATTATGTAGTGGCTGGGTATGGTGACGATAGTAACGATATGTGACAGTGACTGGAGAAATGGGGCTTATGGGATTTGTGACAAGTGTAGCTCCTGATCAAATAGCACACTCATGTAATGATCTATCTATATTGCTTGCAAGAAGCTGGTAAGACTGTGCGAATGCACAGGTTGATCTGGATCTACACTGGTCGCAAGACCCATAAGCCCCATTTCTCCAATCACAATCACAAATATAGAAATAAATAAACATACAGAACAATATACACAAAGCAGACCCTTGAAGTACGTGAAGAAGAAATGAGAAATGAAGCACGATGTAAAGACGTTAATGAAGACTTCAACGTGTCACAAACAGGCACTCCATTCAAAGTCTTAGTTATCACAAACAACAATAGTGTGAAACCCCTCTAAACCGGACACTCTTGAAAATATGGATGTTTAACTTAGATGTGTTTCGCTGTTATGTATCTCTGATTAAAATGACTTTTCATGATTGTAAGACACTGGAATATGTCATGAAGCGCTAATATGTCTGATTTACAGTGGAACATCTCCAAAACCGGACACCCTGGGGTGTCCGGTTTGGAGAGGTTCCACTGTACGCATATGCCATTGTTTACATTCCTGTATTGATGCTATGACATTCGGTGTACCTTTCTTCTTGTCGCGGTGCCAAGCCGAAAGGTGCGCTGGATGTCGTAGCATCAATGGTCGATGCTGTTTTAGACCGGCAGTAAAACGCCGGCATTGGTCACCCGGTAGCTGGTCGATCACATCTCTTCACGGACGTATGAGAAGAAATGTCATTACATGCCGGTGTGAGGTGATTTCCCCCGGGTACTGCGGTTTCCCCACCAAAAGTCGCACGGAGTTTTTTGGCCGGAATTAGCCGCCCACATTACTCTAGATTAAACGTCATTGACTGCGATAATGATATGCATCGTATGAAACAAATTTTAAATTTTCGGACAATGACCGGCGGTATTGAACGTGACCCTTTCTTTATCAATTTCGCGGAACTATAAGCTGCGCAATTTGGCTTCTCTTTTTCTCTCGTCTTCGGAATGAGTGTAACGAATTGTCATCTAACCAAATAACAACAGATAAACGCTATGTTGCCTCAATTAAATTCGAATATACATATACATATATACATATAACGACAATCCGCGAAACGACCGTAGATGGGCACAAAACATATATCATATCTTGCATAACCAAATTCCATATGGATCATTACCTGCTTGATCTGCTTTGCCCTGACCAACCCTCAAATAGCACCATTATATAGGATATACTGCTACGGTTGAATCTCCATATATCATATGCACTCATAATCAGCCCTTAACACGGTCTGGTATACTGGCACAGTGCGGTAGGAGAAAGAACTAGCTATGTTAAATTAACCGTCTCATAACCGCGTTAATTTTAAGCACACATTTTATCAGCATTGCAACTTAAATTCGGAAAGAAAAACGGACCAATGGCAATTAGTTTGACACATTTTCTGGGCTCATATGCCCGGGTTTGGAAGGTGTGCGAGCCAATTCAGACCCTGAAATATAAGATACTAGTAACCCATGCTTACATGTACAGTAACGGTGATTCCTACTTGGATTCACATCTGGGATCACGTGATCCGGTGTAGTAAGCGAGCCTGACACCGGACCAGTTTAGCCCGTTTAACTCTTTGCCCGCTCGCGGCGAAAATAACATTGAACAAATTATGAGTATGTTTCTTATTTCCCTCTGTAAATATGTCTCGGAGTTTCATTAGAATATGTTTCATTATAATATGTCTCGGAGTTTCATTAGAATTGCGTCCTTCGGACGCAATTCTAATGAAATTCCAAGACATATTCATGATATTATGAGGAGAAATAAACAGAAAATATAATGAATTGTCATCTACTATTTTTTAACTATTTATAGCCCACACATTTCCCAGCATGCTAAGTGTCAACTAAACTGCGTACATATTTGGATATCGACTGGCAACAACTTTCACAAGTCCCATTTTCCCACTCACGGACATATTCGTCTACTGCCAGGTAAATCGTAACACCTGTGGTCGCTTTCTTTTATCTTTTAACCTTTTGAAAGCAGATAATCCGGAACAATAGTCACAATGGCAATAAACACACGCCTACAAAAGAGAACGAACGACTTGAGTGAAAATATACACATTCACACTGCAATGAGTATTATACAGCGGAACCTCCCTGAACCGGGCACCAAGAAAGCACTTGCTGTATAGAGCTATGGCCCGATCTCATTGAAACTCCATCTTGAATAGCCCCGGCTCCCTGTTGCTCCATTTGTCCCATGCCAACCATTCTCTTTTCTCTCTCTCTAATTTTTTATGAGTTTCTCGGTCATTTATCTCAGGTAATAATGTGTGTTCGTGATCGCATAGCACACACGTGTGGCTCAGAATGATTAAATGCCTGATTTACAGTGAAACCTCTCTAAGCCGGACGCCCTGGGGACCGCCCAGGGTGTCCGGTTTAGAGAGGTTTCACTGTAAATACATGACTTCAGGTTGGTTGCATATGCATGTTTTAACATTTTAATATGATGTATTGCATGAAATATCTTCTAAAATATGCAAACTGTTGTTTTCTTTAAATATAAGATACGTATGGAGTCATACTTCGATAAAGGTATACATTGTGTAAGTTGACAATATGCCTTGCAGAACCACTTACTGTTCACCCGCCCCTAGCGTAACCGGGTTTACACTAGGGGCGTGTAAACAGTAAGGGGTTCCACACTGCATTTGCGTGCATCTAACTACCTACCGATGAAACAAACACGATTAGCGGAATGTCTATAAGGTATACCCAAGCCAGAAAGCAATGAGGGGTCGTAGCTAGTTATCTCCCGTTGAATTTATTTATAGAAATCCGGTCCAAATTGTGTAGTTTAGGGCCTTCCACTAGTGTTGATCCATGTCATCCTATAAACATGTACGATGCAGCTGTACAATCTTATCCGGGGCTGTATTATTTGCCAGATTCATATTTTCACACGTATTAATTTTATTGCAAACAGTGTAGACTCAGATCAGACTGCACAAATATGTGCAGTCTGATCTGGGTCTACTCTGTTCGCAAAAACTCAATTGTTGTGTTTTTCAGTAAGAAATAAACGCAGAAATACAGCATAGGACCGGATCTCTATAAATATATTTACAAAGGGAACTAACTGACTACGATCCCGCATTATCCGATGGACGCATGTAAATTGTGCCATTTCGAATTCGCCCTATTACCTATTATAATCGACACGTCTTTTCTCATGAAGTATACCATATCATTCTGTGACTTGGCAAAATGGCTGACTAGACAGCGACTTATTGCGTTTGAAATAAGATTTCTGTATACCCATTGAATATTAATATTTATGGGACAGAATAATAATAGCGCGGTGCGGTGTAATTACGCTCCGCTCCTTAATTGATCCTACTGCTTTGGGTAGCATTACACACTAAAGCCTGGTGATCAAGATAACGAGGGATTATCTTGTCTAAAATATCCCCGCCTCGTTAACGAGACCTATGACTGCTAATGGACCAGAGCTGCGGGAGAACAGGCAACATTGTTAACACAGGCAGTGTAGATATTTTACCCATGCTTGCTAGTTATTTAGGTTTTAGTTACTTGAACATCTACATATTCATTTTGATGCGGCGGTAAAACAAGGAGGATGATGGGCAAGCAGTGCAGATAGTTTATCCAAAGTTGCCAGTATTTATACTGAGCAAAACTAGAAACGTCCCTCCATGTTTAAGGAAAGATTCATCAAAAACCAAAAGGGTTACTTTTAAAAATCAAAATGGAAAAACAAGTTCATTCATTTCTGTATCAAAGCCAATAAATTGCATTTGGATATCTTGTTAAATATTCGAGAGATAACCGGCCAAGGGCGGTAGGGGTCAAAATCAAAAATCACAAAAACTCAGAAATGTGTTATTTAATGTTTAGAGATGGAATTTCAATAAGTAATGTGGCAAATTCAGTAAATCTCGTTAGTACCGTGTGTGGCCACCATTTGCATGAATGCATGCAATGATCCTACGCCGCATCGACGTGACGTAACGCAATACCAGTGCGTTGGGAAAATTCCTCCATTCCCGTTGTAACGCCCGTGTAAGATCGCGAACATTGTCAATCTGATGGTTAGCTCGTGCTTTGCGGCCCAGCTCATCCCATATGTGCTCAATGGGATTGAGATCCGGGGAGACCGCGGGCCATGGCATGACGTCGACGTTGTTTTGCTGTAAGTATTGAGTGGTGACGCTGGCTACGTGAGGGCGGGCATTGTCGTGCATCAATGTCACAACAGGACCATGCTGACGGATAAATGGTAAGGCATGTGCATTTAGCACATCTGCAACATAACGTTGTGCATTGATGTTGCCCTGTACAACAACCAAATCTGTCTTCCGGTTTCCCATGATCCCACCCCAGACCATTACGCTCCCTCCCCCAAACCTGTTCTTCTCAACAATGCAACAATCGGTGAATCTTTCATTTTTACGCCTGTATACCCGTAATCTTCCGTCAGCATGACTAACTGTGAACCGAGATTCATCGGTGAACAAAACTCGGTTCCAGTCAGCCCTTCTCCAGTTCAGATGACGTCGCGCCCATAACAGTCTGGCAGCACGGTGACGTTGGGTCATTAACTGACCAGTGTACGGGCGGCGTGCCCGGATTGGTTGGGCGTTACGACGTAACCGGTTGCGAATGGTCTGCCCTGAGACACCGTATCGCCTAGCAGTGACTGTGGCTGCCAATCGACGTTGACGTAAGTGCGTCAACGTAATGTAACGATCGGCTCTAGCCGTCGTTACACGAGGCCTACCAGGTCGCTGCCGGTCGTGAACAGCCCCAGTCTGCTGGTACCGGGCTGCAAGACGATCAATCGTCTTCCGACAGCAACCAAACCGAGGCGCGACCGCCCTGGCGGCCATCCCACCCGCAAGCATCCCAATTGCCTGATTTCGCTCGTTTTTGGAAAGCCGTGGCATATCGAAAACAGTGAAAAATTAAAAAAGTTTTTTAATTTTCCGAATAGCCCCTATCGCATGAATGGTACGACATGAACTGAATCACCTTATCGATGACAAGTATAGCGTGCACGTGCAAAAAGTGGAAATCAACGTTCCGGTCACTGGCCGCTATGTAAACCGTGTGTATCGGCTAAACTCTACACGATCGTATTCTGAACATCGCCACGGTTTAAAATACATGTACTTTGAACATGTGGTACATACATAGACAGAGCTACACCGGCTATAAAACAGGGACGTTTCTAGTTTTGTTGAGTATAGTTACGTGAAATGTACATATTCATTTCGATGGGTAAAAAGTATCTTATAATTATTTGTCAGAATGGCATTACACTGGCCTTAGTGTTTTGCAAAACACTAAGGCCATATATATATCTATATAGTCAGGTCGTACGCCCGTCGAGTTGGACACAGTTGGTGTGCAGGTTGACGCAACAGAGCCTACGAAGTTCGCGGTAATTCTGTTACCATGGTATCCATGCACATATTTGATTAGGATATACTAGGATATATATTCCAAACGATGTATGACTATCGAAGTAATTGAATGGCGAACAGCGTGAATCGTGTCTGATCTGGGTTGACGCTGGTCGCAATCATTGTTAGCACGCAGATTCTTCATGTTTTCAAGTTGGATCCTACTGACGGGTTTGTATAATTCACCAGACCACTGCATTGTTCTAATCTTGTGGGTTGCAATTTCCGATCACGAACACGCATCCATTTTGACCACAGAGCCACCATTCCGGGTTCCATTCCACCAAAAGGTTCCGCGAATCAAACTTGCTTAAAAAAACAAAAACAACAACAATGGCGTCGACTATTCTCGATTTACGGAATGATCCGAATCTTCACGAGTACCAGTTAACTGGTCCATATATCCCAGTTGGCTTCTTTCGCACGCAATAACTAATTGTTGCGTATTCTTTATACACCGTGTGAAACGTAATTAGATAATAAGCCGACCTTCAGCACGTATCAAAGCAAAAGGTCACAAAGGTCGCTGCAGGTCAGCCGGTCTCTATAGGAAGATATTTGCCACGCAAACACCCTTTGTCCGAACCCTGAAAACGGTCCAAAAGACGGTGATAAATTATTGGCTTAGCTATGCATGCTCCTGGAACAAACGCACATAAGTAATACGTTACATACATGCCCACACAGTTTATGTTGTACAACGAAGAGCTTGTACTGCGTTTTCAATGATTTGGCGACTTCCCAATCAATCCAATCTTAGAAAATGATTTGAAACTCAAACTTGGACCACAATTTGCGAAACAGGGGCCCGTTTCACTAAACTTCGTACGAATAAAATATTCGTAAGTGCAAAGTTAGGATCGTCTGGAAATTTCAATTGATGAATTTACATTTATTGAGCATAGGCTGCATAGCTCAATGACTGTAAATCCAATAATTGTTTACAAGAAAACATTCTTAATGTGAAATTTACAGACTATCATAATTTTGCACTCGCGAACATTTTAATCGTACGAAGTTTAGTGAAACGGACCACAGCATAACTTGTATGTATTTCGTGTACTTATAAGCGGCAGCCACGAATATAGGAGATTTCATATTGGAGACAGGTTGTGTTTTACGGTAACGTTGCGTTTCACATATTTGAGAGGTAGATAAGACAGAAAACTGAGATGTAACCTAAGGATAGTAGGGTCATTTTGTAGATTTTAATCGGTCTAGATTGTAATAGTACACCGGTCGGTCTACCCTAATAGCTCGTAAACATGGTCTATTGTTACATACCAGCCAGCGAAAACGGCAGGTAGACACCGGCTTGCAACACACCTGAACGGTGCACAACACACCATATTGAGATTAAACATACAGCAGAACCTCTCTAAACTGGACACCCTGTGAGGATTCTAAAGTATTGTCAAAACATTTTTTGATGAAGAAAATGGAAAAACTAAAAATTAAACAGCAGACGACACAGTTTAATACAGCATTGTAAGGTTTAGCTAAGCAAGGTGAAGGACGTCAGTGACAAATTCCGCCAATACTAACGAAAAATATGCGGCGGAAGTTGTTACAAGGGAACATAATTCCAGCACAAAAATATTTACACAATTCCCTAACATTTGATTGGCCCGTAGCAAGTCTCTGTCCACAATTTATATCCCAGTAAACTCCCACGCCGAACTACTTTCCGTAACCGTGAGGCGCAGTTAAAATAATTCTTAAGAAAACGGAAAATAAACACATTTTCTTGATGAATTTATTTCAAATGCTGGAATTATAAGGAATGAATGGCCTTTTTGTGGAATTTATCGGGGATATAAACTTGGAAAAGTCGCGGGAATACTGGACGAGGCCATTCATTCCGGCCTTCGTCCAGTATTCCCGCGACTTTTCCAAGTTTATACCCCGATAAATTCCACAAAAAGGCCATTCATTCCTATATTGATTTCTGCAGTATAATCAATATAAGGTTCGGCAATGTCCAGTCACGGCAAACGTTTACCTAGGACTGGACATGGTCGAACGTTCTATCATGAAATTTGAGCATACGTGCAGTACTTTCGGTACTTTGATAATCTGCTCCATTCAAACATCTGATTTACACATACATGTTCCGGGGCCTCAGTACACGTCGCGTGATGCAGCTGGATCAATTTCAAAATTTCAGCGCGACCGTTGTGAACTGGTCTGGTGACCTAACTGCGCGTTCTAGTAACGTCATGATACACATGTATTGCGTATATATAGGTGTTGGCTTGACCCCGGAATGAGGAACATTTCTACAGCCATGGTCAAACAGCACGCGCTGTACGTTTGAACAAGACTTTGAGCGGTGTCTAACAACGTAACGGCAGTCATGTCAATATCTGGTGGAATTTACCTGTCTATCACAGCCAGTATTATACAATGATCGTTATTATAATATTGGCCGCCATTTATGGTCCCCAACGGTATTAAGTGACATAATGAAATTGACACAGCATACAATAATAACTAAGTACAGCAGTGTGTCCCGTCTTTGGAAAAGTACACTAGAACGCCATACTCAGATGACATACCGAGTTATAAAGCTAAATACACAACAGCCGGTGTTAATCTTGCTCAAATGTGGCTGATAAATGGGGCTTATGTGTTTTGCGACCAGTGTAGCTTCTGATCAAATAGCACACTCCTGTAGCCTGATACTGATCTATATGTATTGGCAGAAGCATAACGGGTGTTTCATAAATGGAATGGCGAGCAGTGCAGATCCTGATCAGACTGTGCGGATGCACAGGCTGATCTGGATCTACACTGATCGCAGAATCCATAAGCTCCATTTATCCAGTCACGGCCAAAAATTATCAACGTTTCCGAACATCTATTGGCAATGCCAACTCGCAAACAAGCATGTTGATTGTCTGAGCCTGAGCTGTAGCACAGCTCAGTCTCCGACGATCATACTGCTAGTTTTCAAGCGCAATATTGAAGTATTTTGAAATAAATAAAATGAAAATATTTGCAAGATTAGCGCAGGTTGCAGTGTAAACCCTGTTCATTGGTACATTGTACCGTGAAACCTCTCTAAACCGGACACCCGGGAGCTGAGCTTCCCAGGGTGTCCGGTTTAGAGAGGTTTCACTGTAAATCAGACATTTGATCAATCTGAGCCATGTATATGAGCTATGCAATCACGAACAGACGTTATCACCTAAGATAAATGACCAAGAAACTCATTAAAAATATGATCACAGATGTGTTATCGGTGTCCGGTTTAGAGAGGTTCCACTGGACCGTGTTTCCACAATCCGTGACTGCGAGGATGGTGAATACCACAAGACCTGTTTTGCCACCCGGTGCCCAAATTAACTTGGGAGCAATTCATGTCTCGGGAGGAGCGCAATTCACGGCACTGTGTGCGGAATGGTGGTCGCGGACAATGGAAGTCGTAACGCCGGAACGTTCCGGGTGGCGACCCCGCAGTAAACATAGAATGAAAAAAGAACAACTCTGGTCCCTCGGCCACGGCTATATGTCAAATGTGCTGACAGGCCACTTTCATTAATTGATCCGTTTCCGGAGTTACCTCCATCGCCGATGCACCGTAATTACGACGATATTTATTTACAAAAGCAGTCATATGTTCTGTAAATGACGTCGAAAGTTGACGGAAAAGTCCGAGTTCATGCGGTTTGGTTCGCACTTGTCTCTCCATTGTGCAACACAATGTGCATCCGCATCTGGGGCCCGTTTCACTAAACTTCTTACGACTAAAATGTTCGTAAGTTCAAATTTAAAATCGTCTGTAAATGTCAATTTATGGATTTACATTTATTGAGCATAGGCTGCATATGCAGCCTATGCTCAATAAATGTAAATCCAATAATTATTTACAAGAAAACGTTGTTAATGTGAAATTTACAGACTATCATAATTTTGCACTTACGAACATTTTAGTCGTAGGAAGTTTAGTGAAACGGCCTCCAGGTTATGATGATGTATACGGATACCGAACCGATGGCCACAGCCTACTGTCTGTTTCATGAAACCTGCCCAAATTGTACGGCTAGTATAGAAACAATGCAAAAACCTTTTCTTTTTCGATACTATACAATTTTCACAAAATTAAAAAAATTGTCTTCTTTTTATTTCGTGAAAGTTGGTTAAATATTTCCCCATGTTAAATTCCCATTTCCCAATTCTCTGTGAACTATTGATTTTATTACGATAAAACAATTTCCACATGTTAAATCCCCATAGACATCTTCACAGAGAGTGAAGATGTCTATGGGGATTTAACATGGGGACATGTTTCTAATTTCAGAATTAGTTGACCGATTTTCAAAATCTCAATTTTGTTTTCTTAGTTAGATCATTTCCAAGCTATCGAGCCAGGTTTCGGAGTTAATTGCCAAACGTTTTCGTTTTTTGGCTTCTCCCCCTTATCCTCTGCCACCTGTTTCCCCATGTTTTAATTCCCATAGACAAAACAACTTTTCGTGATAAAATCAACATGTGAACAAATTTCACGAAATAAAAATAAGGCTCATTCTTAAATGTTGCTATAATATAATATTATCGAAAAACATATTTTTTTTCATTGTTTATATATCCGTAAAATGTTGGCAGATTTCGTGAAACAGATTGTAGTGTATCTTTTGATCTATTACAGACGTGACCACAATGACATTTGAGAACATTGTGAAATATGGGGTATTTATTATGTATAAATATAATGTAGATACTGGAAGACTTTATACTGAAACGACGAAAGGAGCCCATGCAAAAGTAACAAGACATGCACTGTAGCGCACAATGGAACAGTGACATAATTTGAGCTTTTTCCAAGGGTGTCCAAAAATTAAAAAACAAAGCATAAATAAATACCGTTTATGTAAGCAGGTTAGCAGATTATCGTGAAATAGTGCACCAGTGCTAAACAAACGAGTGAGCGTAGTTTGTTTCGAAGTAGGACCCAATCCCGAGGGCATTATTTCAGGATATTCAGCTCTGCTGGTTAAATAAGCAGTTTGTTACATTTCACACATGATTCTTCATACAATAAAGTAAATCAAGCGTCGTAAAAAATGGTCAACAGTACGCTAATGAATTTCTGGAGGTGGACGGTAGTGACGGCGATTCAGAGGGTGTGTCCGAAAACAATACTTGAAACAGATTGACAGAAACAAATCATTGCAATGTTTTTGACGTCATTTCCACATATACATGTATGGTAAACACAACAGTGGTGTAAACTACTGCTACCGTTAGATTTCTGTAAATTACTGGCTGAAATGTAATACATGCAAATATGCATCTGCCAAAGGGGATATTGACGAATTTTAGTGAAACGTGTCCCTGTGTACGAAACCACCAGGGGCCCGTTTCACTAAACATCGTACGACTAAAATGTTCGTAAGTGCAGATTTAGAATAGTCTGTAAATTTCAATTGATGGCTTTACATTTATTGAGCATAGGCTGCATATGCTCAATACATGTAAATCCAATAATTGTTTACCAAGAAATCATTGTTAATATGAAATTAGTAGACTTTTTTTTGTGCATTAATCTGAGCTATATACATATGTGATACTATATATACATGTAGTTTCCTTTAAAGAAAGTGCGAATTCGCAGTCTACGAAGGCATTATGGCCTGCTCCTGTCAACACACCGAGACACCGTGACTATGGCCATTGCAACGGGGACATACAAATAAACACAATTATTGTTTACCCGATGTTCTCGACCATTGAAAGCAGAGAATTCCGTCTCAATTATTCGCATAGTGCGACGCTTTCGCCAATATCTATTAAATTAATCATTAAATGTTCAATATTATATATAAGCAGTTATATTTAGAACCACAGACCCCGCCTTGTTGACGTAACTTCCTATGACGCGCACCATATGTACGATCGATTCAGTGGCATACTCGTCATTGCCATTCACATCGAATGGTAATGTATGTTCATGATCGCAAAGCACACACGCGTGTCTTGAAGTAGTCATCTGTCTGTTTTAACAGTGAAACCTCTCTAAGCCAGACACACTGGGGACCTCCCAGGGTGTCCGGTTTAGAGAAGTTCCACTGTACATTCATATCTCTGATAAAGTGGGTAGCGATTTGGAATGTTTAAACAACACACATATGGTTGGCATTATATCTTGCTTTTCTAAATAGCTCCCAAACTTTGTCGCAGATTTACATCTGCCTAATTTGCGACTTAAACGATACACGTATTTCTATATTTTCCATATTTTATGGAAGCATCCTGGTGCCAATACTAAAATATATTTATCTCCTAATTAGGAGATACTAACTCCTAATTAGGAGATACTGAGATCATATCTCCTAATTAGGACTTAGTATCTCCTAATTAGGAGATACTAACTCGTAATTAGGAGATACTAAGTCCTAATTAGGAGTCAGTATAACAATTCGTTCCCACGAATTAACAATTCGTTCTCTCAATTTAACAATTCGTTCCCACGAAATAACAATTCGTTCCCGCGATATAACAATTGTTATTTCGTGGGAACAGAATTGTTATATCAAGGGAACGAATTGTTAATACATGTAGTTAATTCGAGGGAACGAATTGTTACATTGAGGGGACGAATTGTTATTTCGTGTATTTCTCTCAATTTAACAATTCGTTCCCACGAAATAACAATTCGTTCCCACGGGAACGAATTGTTAATTCGTGGGAACGAATTGTTATATGGTGGAAATGAATTGTTAATTCGAGGGAACGAATTGTTAAATTGAGGGAACGAATTGTTAAATTGAGGGAACGAATTAATAAAAAAAATCCATGCGGGGCTCAGTACATATCACCTTATGACGGCCTCCGCATCATTAGCGACAGTAGGAAGCGACTCCGTAGCCATACAGAAGACATGCACGCCGGAATACGAGAATCGCAAATTGTAATCAAAACACGAAATAAAGCGATTAACTTGTCAATGCGGGGTTGATGTACAGTGTTTTATTACAAATGAGCTTTTACGGAAATTAGTCAATATTTTATAAAAAATGTTTTATAGCTAATTTCGTGGTTAACCGAAAAGAACAGAGTGCAGCATGATTGATTGACCGGCGTAGCGGGATGATTCCGTATCGGCAAATCACCCCGACACAACGTTTTGTACGGGACAGTGTTTGTATGGAACTCCGTATTTACATAAACTCAAATTATTATTGCTAGCATTAAATAGCATTAAATATTTAGAGCTAGCATTAATTATTTGAGTTTATGTAGATTTGGCGTTCCTGGAACGGGTAAATGGCTTTTAGTTTCTGTTTCCTTGCTCGGATCTGCTTCACATTTCACACATGCATTGCTCCAATGGTCCGCTACCGCCCTGTCACAAATCCACGTGTGTGCCTCCCCCTCTAAGCCCTGGGTCAATGTGACATGCTTGGCGCGTTCCAAACACTAACGCTCGGCTAAATGGCTTATAATGTATGTTTCGTTTCTCGGATATGCTTCACATTTCACACACGCATTGCTCCAATGGTCCTCTTCCGCCCTGTGACAAATATATGACCACTATACCTTGTATATGTCAGGCCCACAGACTGAAACACCACCATATTTAGGGGCACTTGGGCCCACGCGGGGGATGGGGGGTGGGGGTATTCCATAAGCCTCGCGTACTGACAAATCTAGCTTCGTCATAGTACCCGACGCAAATTTCTTACTAGACGCAAATGTGTTTATGCAGTAATCTTCCGCATGTAGCTGGATGAGAATTCGTCAGGAACCCGGCGCCTATTTAGAGCAGTTTACGCCGGCGCGGAGGCAGCACCAGTGACGTTATGACGTAAACAACAGTGTAGTCCCAGATCAGACTGCGCAACCGCGCAACCGCGCAACCGCGCAGTGTGATCTGGTACTACGCTGTTCGCAATTTGCATAATGATTCATACTGGAATCGAAAAATAAGAATAGGTAAAAAATCCAGTGAACGAGGATAAGCTACTAAAGTCGCTACCCAGCACAGGCGAATACCGAGTAGTAAACTGGTAAATTACCATGACAACCAAAATATGCCTCTAAAGGCATAATAATAATAGTTATTAATAAGAGTTATAAATTACCATTTCACTAAACTTCTTACAATAAAAAAAAAATGTACGGTATATATAAAAGTTTTGCGCTTACGAACTTCCTAGTCGTACCAAGTTTAGTGAAACGGTCCCCTTTTGTCAGCCGCTTGCCAATACATGCCGGCGATATCCCTCCGCCTGTGACGAGATCAATTTTCTCGGCGGATGATATATGAACTAATGTGAAACACACTCAAGCTTTCCAGCCACAGTCATGCAGCAGCATACAGTGAACACGCAATATGACACGCCATGCGAGTTTGTACCGTCGGAAATCTGCGTAATTTCATGAAATACGTTTACAAAATATACAATATTTTCCGTAAATGGCGTCAAAAGTTGACAAATGTTTCAGAGTACATGCATATTTTGTCAATTTTTGACATTATTTACAAACATATTATAAATTTTGTGAACGTAATTAATGAAATTACGCAGATGTCCGAAGGTACAAAATCGCATGGCGTGTCACATAATTATATACATATGACACCAATGTTTAACACGGTGCACAGGAGATATTAATTTAATATCATAACATATGGCGAAACAAAGGGCCGATGATTGTAATTAGAACTGCTGTTTCCGGTCCGATACCTCGACTTCGTTTTCTATAATTGAGACAAGCCATATGATTTTGAACCTATGAGTATGTGTGTTTGTTCATGAAAACTATTCACATAACAGTGATCTTTTCTGTAAATTACTTCCAAATTTGATAAAATGGTCATAGCAAATGCGGAAATTTGCTTTGATCATTTCGTCATCTTTCAACGTCATTTACGGAATATACCGAACAATGTGTAAATATTTTTTCATGAGATATCTCACATCTTATTAGGAACAAAATCACATGGCGTGTCTCGCGTGGATAAGTTGTTTTCTGGCAGTTGGCGTAATAAATAGATAACTTGTTTCCGCAACGCCACGTGGTCTGTGCACGTGCCACGTAACAGCACTGACGTTTGTGCACCTACGTGTATACAAGCGACTCCGTTAACTTGCCCAGGGGACCGTTTCACTAAACTTAAAACGACTAAAATGTTCAACTTATGATAGTCTGTAAATTTCACAATGATTTCTTGCAAACGATTATTGGATTTACATTTATTGAGCATATGCAGCCTATGCTCAATAAATGTAAATCCATCAATTGAAATTTCCAGACGATCCTAAATACAGACTTACGAAAATTTCAGGCGTACGAAGTTTAGTGAAACGCCCCCACCCCCACTGATTATCAATGTTTCTGAACAACTTTGACAATGCCAACTCGCAATCAAGCAATTTAATTGTCTGAGCCTGTAGCACTGCTTAGGCTCAGCCAAACCGAGCTGCTTCAAGCACAATACAGTGAAGCCTCTCAAACCGGACATCCTGGGAGGTCCCCAGGGTGTCCGATTTAGAGAGGTTTCACTGTAAATCGGCATTTGATTATTCTGAGCCAAAGTTGTGTGCAATCCGATCACGAACAGACATATATCACCTGACATAACTGACCAAGAAACTCATCACAAATAAAATCACACGATCTTTCTTGATGTTCGATTTAGAGAGGTTTCACTGTATTACAGTTGTTTTTAAAATAAAGATATTGACGAGTATCGGCAAGATCGTGCATAGGCAATACATATACAAATATAGACTCCAACCCTACCGAGTATACTCTGAGCCGCCTCTCAACAGGACAACAAGAAACACCTGTGATCCTAATTTTGATGTGTTTATTGGTCATTTATCTCAGGTAACAGTGCCTGTTCGTGATCGCAAAGCACACAACTATGTCTCGGAATAACAAAAATGCCTGATATACAGTGACACCTCGCTAAACCGGACACCCTGGGGACCTCACAGGGTGTCCGGTTTAGCGAGGTTTCACTGTACATGTGTAACACACATTCATGTGTAACACGCATTTGCTTTGGTCTATTTAAAATAGAGTGTGTGGCTGGGGGCATATCAATGTTGGCATGGTTCTACATTGGTCTAAGGAAAAACAGTAAAGACGATTTCCGCAGATATTGTTTCATCTTTATTTCACATTCACAGAACTCTATCTATATGTAGACCATACTATATATTACTCGTATTTGCAAAACTCGGTGAAAGAATAACAGTGTAGCCTAGACGAAACTGGGCGCAGTAACAACACTGTGTGATCGCTTTTCCATATCATTATTTACAGTTCATGCTGACTCAGCGAAAAGCGTAGTACCAGATCAGCCTGCGCATCCGCGTAGGCTGATCTGGTACAACGCTGTTCGCGAACGCTATAGGAGACATTTCCTACGCAACCAGACCAAATATGATTACCATGGCAACCCCGAGACCAGTAATTAGGTTTCCCGAGTCTGATGGAATATTATGGAATATTAAATTTTAGACCTTTGTCCCGGGGTACGCGCTGTGAGTGACATATTATTTATTTTGTGTTTTTAAATTGATGTCCAAAGGCTTGCAATTTTCTTAGCAAATTAGATTTCTACCATCGACACGAGTATGCAGTGTGGTTCGATTTTTCTACGCGAGTCGAATTCATCTTCAGTTCTGCGTATAACACACATAGACATGTTCCAGCATTAAGGACCCGTGGGACACCGGATCATCATATTATTTATGCATAATTGCTTCGTAAAAGCGATGGGATATATGCATAACATACATGTGAACTTTCTATTCTTACTATATCATACACGGTTCAAGGAGCTGCCATGTCTGCCATCTTAGTGTGTACAAGCCATCGGCCAGTTTTACCTCTTATTGCGTTTGACACATACCACTAATACTATGACATAAATAACATTTGTTGCAACATGATGGTAAGAAATCAGAGAACAGCGTGCTATGCGTTGTTTTCATCAAATGTATATATACAAAGTCTGATATCTGAAGGGTTTGTTGACACTTTGTTAAAATGTTTGAGAATTCAGTATATATTGTGCAACAGTAAGCACATTACACAGTGCAGTAAACATATACATGTATTACCATAAATACTGTATCGAATACAGTGAATTGTAAGCAGTTACCTGAGTGTAGTGTCACTATTGTATACTTGCCTACTATGCGAGTAAATAAGGCTTTGCGTGTGGCAGGTGTAATTATAATAATAGGCAGTGCATCAGTTTAAAATTTTACACATTGAAAAAGTGTCCATTGTATATGTTGTGAGTGATGGTAGAAAAGCTCAGATATCTAGAATTTTGTATAGTCTGTTTAAATAATATTTACAGGACGGTGTCGTCCTATATATCCGGGACTTTTTTCACCAAACTTTTTTAGATTTTCTACCATATTATTTGCTGTATGTGTAAACGCTCCAAGTAGTGAAACTGTCCGATAACATTTACAAACTAAAATGGCGGAGATGGCTCTGTACACTATTCACTAAACCGAACAGGGTCAAATAATTCCAGCACAAAAATATTTACACAATTCCCTAACATTTTATTGGTCCGTAGCAAGTCTCTGTCCAAAATTTATATCCCAGTAAACTCCCATGCCGAACTACTTTCCGTAACCGTCAGGCGCAGTTAAAATAATTCTTAAGAAAACGGAAAATAAACACATTTTCTTGATGAATGTATTTCAAATGCTGGAATTATAAGGAATGAATGGCCTTTTTGTGGAATTTAGCGGGGATATAAACTTGAAAAAGTCGCGGGAATACTGGACGAGGCCTTAAAAAATTACAATTTTCGAAAAAAAAAAAAAAAAAATATTTTGTTTTGATTTTTTTTCGAAAATTGTAATTTTTTATCGCTTCGTCCAGTATTCTCGCGACTTTTCTAAGTTCATACCCCGATAAATTCCACAAAAAGGCCATTCATTCCTATAATATACTTTATATTGATATGATGCTACTATATTTTAAACAAAATGTCATATTCTATAAAGTCAGTCCTTAATTTTGGCATGCTAACGGTGAAAATAACTGCCAACACATTATGAATTATTTTTTTATATACACGTAAGCCTACCAGTAAGGAACATTTAAGCAATGCAATTCATATTTATTTTAGACTTTATAGAAATAACCTTCAAAACTTTAACCTACTACTACGACTACTAGTCACTTTACTTACATTCATCTTGAGGTGCTTTTCATTAAGTTTTAATAGTGCACATGCACTAAAGACCATCGATATGGATAGGCAACATGTCCATCGTTCGTCAACATTAGTAGCATACCATTAAATGTACATGCCCACTCAGTACGTACAAAATGTTCTTTATAGGAATTAAATAAGTGTATAATTGTGTCACTATTCCACCAGTTCTAAACATTACAAGTGCCCGCTATACAGATATAATCCTTTAGTAATATTTGTTTTACTGATTGTGACTCGCGGTGGTATCAGGCTATTTTCATATGCAAATGAGGCATGATATCTTTTAATTATTTATACTAATTAAATGCGTCACCTGAACAAATAATATTCACGACAGATTATAAAGTATGATCATTGCACATCAACACATGAATACAGAGAATAAATAGTAATGTCCGTTAACATTTTAAGTAAACGCGATTATGCCCCTGCTATCAGTATGGAAATTTACGTCTGATAGCAAATGTATAATAATACTAATCAATACGTGGGGTAATGGTGAATGAATGTTTATTTTGCCAGAAAATGTCTCAGATGATGTCTCTGATATAAAGAACAGGTTGTGCCTACTGAGTGGGCATGTACCTTTAAGATATATAACATATCTCGATCACCTGGTGAAAGGCCATGTGTATCATCAGAAACCGTTGATACACATTGATGAACTACTGTACATTAAATAAAACACACTTTATTTTCAACGGTGTACTGTTTCTTTTCTGATCACGTATGCCAATGAGTAATCTGTTAAAAACGTGTATTTGGTGAACCATATTTATCATACCAACAAATCACTATACGTGTATCAGCAATCAGAATGTTAAATTTGTGCAATGTATGTATTGCAGTTTATTTTCATTGAAATTACTGTCTGTTTCACGAAACGTGCCCAAATGTTACGGCTATATACACAAATAAAAAAAAAATCTCCATAATATTAAATTAAAATAAAATTTAAGAATCAGCCTTCTTTTATTTACGAGTTTCCTAGTCTTGCCTGATAAACTTGATATAAAAAACACTAGCCTGGGCCCGGTTGCTCAAAACCTCTGTTAGCTTAACAGACTGTTAAATCCTTAGCAGTGCTAAGGATTTAACAGTCTGTTAAGCTAACAGAAGCTTCGAGTAACTGGGCCCAGGTATTCTCTATGTACGTGTTTTGGCCGACTATTTCCCCAGAATAATAATGCGTAACGTTAATGTTTTCTTTAACAATGTATTATAATAGCTCCAGATAAGGTGCGTATTAGCGTATTTTACGCACTTATGTTAGCAGAATACGCACTGATTATCAAAGAGTGGGAGTACAAAATACTCACAGCAATGTGAAAATGCGCATTGATTTTCAAATGATGAAGTTGAAAATGTACTTAGTTGAGCTGCAAAAAACACTGTGTGCTTTTTGCAGCTCAACTAAGTACATTTTCAACTGTATTACGGTATAAATAAATGAACAAGTAATAATACACTAACATAAGTGAATGTTCAAATTTGTTTTGATCATTTGTTCCCTATTTAAAATACTGCCCTATAAAATACGCATTTAATTTTAAGTCACGAGGTACAATACTGTATTAGGGTATAATATAAATGAATAAGGAATAATACACTAACATAAGTGAATGTTCAAATTTGTTTTGATCATTTGTTCCCTATTTAAAATACTGCCCTATAAAATACGCATTTAATTTTATGTCACGGGTACAATACTTTTAGACACAAAGCTTATCTGGAGCTCTGTACTATATTATACATGTGAATTACCTGATAAATATAATACAATGCTAGTGCATTTTCTGAGAACCTCGAAATTCCTACGCGTTTCCTAGTTTTGCCGGATAGACTACTTATTATGTGCGGCCTTGTATCGAAAGGAAACGTATTGCCTGTTGTGTGCCTATCCTACGGAGTCCCGCAGGGGACATGGATTTTGTTTTATTAATTCGTTCCCACAAAATGACGATTCGTTCCCTCTATTTAACAATTCGTTCCCTCGAATTAACAATTCGTTCCCACGATATAACAATTCGTTCCCTCGATATAGCAATTCGTTCCCTCGAATTAACAATTCGTTCCCTCAATTTAACAATTCGTTCCCTCGAATTATTCGTTCCCACGATGTAACAATTCGTTCCCACGAATTAACAATTCGTTCCAGTGGGAACGAATTGTTAAATTGAGGGAACGAATTGTTAAATTGAGGGAACGAATTGTTAATTCGTGGGAACGAATTGTTAATTCGTGGGAACTAATTGTTAAACTGATGGAACGAATTGTTATTTCGTGGGAACGAATTAATAAAAAAAAGAATTATACGTCCCTTGCGGGGCTCCGTAATGTCCTGGTTATTGGACAGTTGTACTAGAGAACAGACTAGACATGCGATCAATAACGGCTAACCTTAGAAGCATTTTTAGTAAACATGCTTGTGTTAGCGTGTTAACATAATTTGTGTGTGAAAAATCCAATTCTGGGAAATACCCCGATGATTTTTGAGGTTAAGGTGTTCAAAGTTGAACGTTCTTTTTTTACCTTTAAACGTAATACACTTACATTTACATTTTAAAGGTACATGCCCACTCAGTAGGCATAACATGTTCTTTATAGGAATTAATTGATTTCTATATGTGCTACAACGCAGTTTCCAGTGCTTTCAGGCTTCTGGTTACTGTTCCAATATTGTGTTAAAGGTACATGGCCACTCAGTAGGCACAACATATTCTTTATATCAGATACATCGTCTGAGACATTTTCAACTGCTGCATACGGGGAAAATTAAATCATTGAAATAAATTGCTACTCATCCCTGTACAACTAGAGTATTAGACATACAGTGGGGTCAGCGTGTAAGTGCACACACGAACGAACACGACAGGTTGGTTCGCTGCCCACCCAACGTGTATGTTGTTACCACTCAGTTGAACCGTCTCGCCGAGACGGTTCAACTGAGTGGTAACAACATACACTTTTGATGCGAAATGAGAAAAAATGCAGAAAAATATTTACTTTTTGTTTCATACATGAATTACAGTGGGGTCAGCGTATAAGTGCACACACGAACGAACACGACAGGTTCTTTATAGGAATTAAACAAGTGTATAATTGTGTCACTATTCCACCAGTTTTAAAAATTACAAGTGCCCGCTATACAGATATAATCATTTAGTAATATTTATTTTACTGACAGTGACTCGCGGTGGTATCAGGCTATTTTCATATGCAAATGAGGCATGATCATTTTTATAGTAAATACGGTGAAACACGGTGAATATGTGCTGTGGCTGGGGTTATTTTTTTTTTAATTTTAAAGCCATTTTTAGGTGTTGACGGTTAAATATATAGAATGGTTAGTGCCCTGAATGGGAACAAATAACTGATGCGGCAAAGCCTCGCCGCACATCCCGTCTCCTAAGCCTTGCCAGCTATTTTTTCCCATTCACGGCACTAACCTACTATTCTCTATTTAAGCGGTAATTTTGTTCTTCAAGTTTAAACACTTTAACCCCAGAAACCCCATAATTAGATTCGGCATACTCAAATTATGTTAATAGACTATCCAAAACAGTTTATACTAACATATGCTTGTAACATTTGTTCTAGGGGCATTATACAGATATCAGACTCGTCTATAAAGTGTGTCGAGCAAGGCTGGTAAATTGAATATACAGTCGGACTGGTATTTGCTGTTGAGTTGATGTTGTGTTGTTCGGTAAGATGACTCTCTCTCTCTCTCTCTCTCTCTCTCTCTCTCTCTCTCTCTCTCTCTCTCTCTCTCTCTCATTCGTGGCCGATTGTTCGAGCGAATCGTAATTGAGATGTCATCATTACCATTAGATCCAGCGAACAATATTCACGAGCCACTTTTTGTTGACATTGACGACCCATTTATTAATAAGGAGCGCTTAAGTTCCACTCATATGTACGAACAATCGGCCATCTCTTTCGTACAGTGTGGTCAGATTTCGTAATTGTACCGTGCCGTGTAATTGTACCGCACACATACTCCAATGTATGGTATATGTATGGTTTACCCATTCCTTTCGCAATACACCTTTATATAATTATGACAGGTATAAAATTTATTAAATATTTTATTTTTACTTTTGTTATTTCTCAATGAAAGTATATGTTGTGACCACTCATTTGAACCGTCTCGACGAGACGGTTCAAATGGTGGTCGCGACATATACTTTCATTGAGAAATAACAAAAGTAAAAATAAAAGATATGGTTGGGACATATACTATTCCGCAAACAGACTGGCCTATCCTCAGGACTAAAGCAAAGCATACAACGTTTCGGGAAAGGAAATATAAAACATTCATACCGGTCAGTCAGCACTGAAGTAATATTCTTTGAACATATCACAAGGTGTATGATCACGTGGTACTAACAACAACAACAAGTACCGATTCAAAGTACGTATTCTTTTATAGTGTCCTTATTACGTAACGGATTTTGATGAAATATGGCGCATCAACTTGTTAAGCTGCATTTGGTGGTCTCTATATTTTCGCCCAAACTTCTGTCGTTTTTGCGAAGAATCGATTTCCCTGTTGGAGACACGGAAATCGATTCTTCGCAAACACGACATAAATCTGTGCCAAACTCCATAGACCACCAAATGAAGCTCATGAAGGCGCGTTTGCTGCGCCATATTTCATCAAAATCCGTTCCATATTAAAGAAAATATCAATTAATACTTACTTTGGAGTGTGCGACGTTGTTGTTGTAACCACGTGATCATGCACCTTGTATCAGCTGCATTGCAGTACGCAATCTCAAAAGTATGATCGTATACTAACTGATCAAGTTTTAGTTTAGTGCTTCGGCACAGCCTGATCGGGATCTGAACTGTTCGCCATTTCATCACTGAACAACCGTCATGCTTCTAACAAGCAGTATATATGTAGTTATCAGTCTAGAGGAGTGTGTTATTTGATCAGGAGCTACACTGGTGATAGATGCCATCAGCCCCATTTCCCAGTCACAGCCACAGTTTACTGCTTTTAGTTACCCTAAGTAACTAGAATGGAGTTTGATATGCTAATATTGCAGCCAATCCAATCATCACAAACTAATTTTCAGACTAGTCCATTAATAAAAAGGAGGTATTATTTGTTCTAAAAAATATGATAATTGCTTTCAAAAAGTGCAAAGTAACTATAATGGATTTTGATATGCTAATATTGCAGCCAATCCAATCATCACAAACTAATTTTCAGACTAGTCCATTTATAAAAAGAGGTATTTTTTGTTCTCAAAAATATGAAAATTAATTTCAAAAAGTGCAGATGCTGATGAGACGGCTCGTTACGAGCCGGCTCATCTGGATCTGCACTTTTTGCATAAACCGCTATAGCGGGCTTTCGGGTTCAAATGGTTAAGCATACATGTATTGTATGCTCTTCTGGATCTGCACTATTTGCATACATGTAAACCGCTACAGCGGGTTTTCGGGTTCCAGGGGTTAATAGTGCCGTATATTTACAGTGAGCCAAAGATTGATCAAGAGCGTGTAGATGATGTAGTTAGGATGACGAATACATGCCATATTGAAAATATGTATTTGTCTCTGACGTTTGATATGATCACACTCTACGGCTAGAGCCTGAATACATTTGACATATTTGTGTTGTTCTTCATTTTGAGATCACTTACATATTTTATTTTTCGAAAGAGAAAATAATAACAGTTAAGCGGATATTCATCGTGCATATATCCTCTATTTAGTAGAGACCTGTGGCCCGTTTCATTAAACTTCGTACGACTAAGATGTTCGTAAGTGCAAATTTAGGATGGTCTGGAAATTTCAATTGATGGATTTACATGTATTGAGCATATGCTCATATGCAGCATATGCTCAATACATGTAAATCCAACAATTGTTTACAAGAAAACAATGTTAACGTGATATTTACAGACTATCATAATTTTGCACTTACGGACATTTTAGTCGTACGAAGTTTAGTGAAACGGCCCCCAGGTCTGGAACACTACTGTCTGTTCCACATTTTACTGCCGACGACATATTGGCACATTAGATCTAAAAACTATTTAATTGTATATGTGTTTTCATCAATAACAAAAAACGGCATCCTCCCCAAAAAAAACATTTGATGTAATTCCAACAAATATTGATTTTATTCCTATGGGAATTTAACATGGGGTAAAAAGGAGCTCCATAGTGACGAGGAGGATCAAAAAAAGGAAATTGACTCCGAAATCTGGCGAGATTGCTTGTAAATAATGTAAATTTAGATTTTGAAAATCGGTCAACAAAAAAAAAAAAATATATATATATATTTTTAGCCCCCATCTTAAATTCCCAATGGTTTTTTTTTTCGCAATACAATCAATATTTGATGGAATTTCATCAACTAAATACAATTGGAGAGGGTGACTATTTTGTTAATAATGAAAAGGTACATACATTTAAATATTTTAGATTAATGTGTGCAATAGCCAAAATGTGGAACAGACACTAGTCGATTGTAAGCTGGGCTAGCTATAAGTGGATCTCACAGCCTTCACCTCAGTGAAACTCGGTTCACTGATTTCCAGCGCCTCAAACCGCTCGAATTTTACCCAATGACACTCAGAATTGGCGTGTTGGCCCCCGGGTCTCGAGTGACAGTTCAGGATCGCGATCCTCATTTGTAGGATGCGGCGTCAATACCACTTACCATTATCCTATACACTCGTGCTGCACTCCGCGCCAGCGTAAAACGTTTCACGTCGAAATTGACACCGGATTCCTGACGAATTCCCATTCAGTTACATGTAAAAGATACTGAGTAAACACAATTTCGTCTAGTAACCGGCGCAATAAATTTGCGCCGGTTACTAGACGAAAATGTGTTGTTTTGTTTTGCGCCGTTTACTAGACGAAAATGTGGTCATGCGATAGCTCTAAGTACAGCTGAGTAGCCTCTCGTCAGGAAACCGGTGCATATTTCGCTGAGAAATAGTTTCCACTGGCGTCAATACCACTTAACATTATCCTATATACAGTGGACTATCTCTCAAATGGACACCATGGGAGAACTGCAGAAGAACCGTTGGATTTCCGCTATAGAGACCTGTCATTGTAAATACAGTAAAACCTCTATGAACCGGACACCATGTAACGTCCAAGTGTGTCCGGTATAGAGAGGATTCACTGTCATTAAGTACTCCATGAACAGTTTTGTCATTTTAAATCATGAACATACATGACAATGACACAAATGACAGTGAAACCCATCTAAAGTAAACACAATGGGGTCGCCAGGGTGTCCGGTTTAAAGAGATTCTACTGTATATTCAACCAGTATTATTTGAATTTTAAATATGTCCGATAGAGATCTACATATACCCGGATCAAATTTAAGAAACGTTGTTAATTCATATGCTAATGTATTCACGTGTAAGTATCAGCAACTAAATCATATTCTGAAAATGGCGCAGTTATACACAACCGCCTGCGTTAATCGTGTTCACATTATCAACGTTTCAGAATATATATTGACAATGTCAACTCTAAATCAAGCTGCTTGATTTCAAAAACAATATTCACATATGTTGGCAATACAGTGAAACAGTGAACCGAGCCATATTTGTGTGCTATGCGATCACGAACACGATCAGGCATTATCACCGGAGATAAATGACCAACAAACCCATACAAATTATGAGCACAAATGCGTCTTGTTGTCCGGTTTAGAGAGGCCCCACTGTATTAGCACAGGCGGAAGTGTTGGACAACAAACAAAACGCACGATGCGTGCGATTCATCTATATGAAACATTCCCCAAAGACTCAAACCCAAGATGCGAGAAGTTGAACAAATTGCGCTATGCATCACGTGGCTACGGAGCCCCGCAGGGGACATGGATTGTTTTAGTAATTCGTTCCCAAGATATAACAATTCGCTCCCTGAATATAACAGTTCGTTCCCTCGAATTAACAATTAGTTACCTCGAATTAACAATTAGTTACCACCTCGAATTAACAATTAGTTACCACGAATTAACAATTAGTTACCACGATATAACAATTCGTTCCCTCAATTTTACAATTCGTTCCCTCGAATTAACAATTCGTTCCCACGATATAATAATTCGATCCCACGAATTAACAATTAGTTCCCGTGGGAACGAATTGTTATTTGGTGGGAAAGAATTGTTAAATTGAGGGAACGAATTGTTAATTCGTGGGAACAAATTATTTATTCGTGGGAACTAATTGTTAATTCGTGGGAACGAATTGTTAAATTGAGGGTACGAATTGTTATTTCGTGGGAACGAATTAATAAAAAAAAAAGCATTCTACGTCCACTGCGGGGCTCCGTACAAACCCAAGATGAGAGAGGTTGAACAAATTGCGCAATGCATCACATGGCATACTGCAAGACATGTCAAACATAATGTTTTAACTAGTTATGCTCCAAGTAAATCTATAATCATCTCGTTTCACAATAGGAGCGGTAAAAGCCATATGAGACACGCCATGCGATTTTGTACCTTCGGACATCTGCGTAATTTCATTAAACACGTTTACAAAATTTACAATATTTTTCATAAATAAAGTCAAAAGTTTACAAAAGTTTCAGAGTACATGCGGAATATCATTCCGCATTTACTCTGAGAATTTTGTCAACTTTTGACTTTATTTATGAAAAATATTGTCAATTTTGTAAACGTATTTAATGAAATTACGCAGATGTCCGAAGGTACAATATCACATGGCGTGTCTCATATGTGGTGACATAATAGCCCATTCATTTTACATGTTAATGAGCACGTTAGGAAATGGAATGGTGTTATTGATTCTGAAAGTAGTTCCGGTGGTGCAGGGCGTGCACGTGCACGTTGCCTAATAACGGATGTTGCCAGATGTCAAATGGGGTATGCGGTTGTCGTGGTTACTGATACACGTGGTTAAGCGGTTATGGATGATCTTGGCTACTGGCGGCAAACCAAGCACATATTTTTGTCATTGTATGTCATTGTACGGAGCCCCGCAGCGGACAAGATCTTTTTATTAATTCGTTCGCACGAAATAACAATTCGTTCCCTCAATTTAACAATTCGTTCTCACGAATTAACAATTCGTTCCCTCAATTTAACAATCCTTTCCCACCTAATAACAATTCGTTCCGACGGGAACGAATTGTTAATTCGTGGGAACTAATTGTTATAGCGTGGTAACGAATTGTTAATTCGAGGGAACGAATTGTTAAATTGAGGGAACGAATTGTCATTTCGTGGGAACGAATTGTTAATTTGAGAGAACGAATTGTTATATCGTGGGAATTAATTGTTAATTCGAGGGAACGAATTGTTAAATTGAGGGAACGAATTGTTATTTCGTGGGAACGAATTAATAAAAAAAATCCATGTACATTGAGACTGGAGAAATCGGGATCACGATATTTGTGACCAATGTAGTTCTAGATCAGCTTAAATATGTGGATGCAAGTGTGCTGAACAGATGGTCCATGTGTTGGTGTCATGCGGGTATTTTGGTGGATTTGGATACATTTGGATGAATTTCGTTGGTTTTGGGTAATTTACATAGTTTTGTACAACCATTAATGCTCAAACATTACACACGACAGAAATCGCCAGTTATCTCCACATTCACCGTTCCGAACTTTCCAGCCCCTTTTATATTGTCAAAATATCTGTACTTCTAGTTATACGTGTAATTCGCGGGAGGTGGCGTAAATCGTATGTTGGGTACAATACACCCAAACCACCAGATCTTTAGGTGTGTTTTTTCTCGTGGCCACGACATAATAATTCGTGGCTACGAGATAAATAAACAAAAACACACCTAATTATGTCGTCGCCACGACATAATTAGGTGTGTTTTTATTTATTTAGCTCGTGGCCACGGCATAATAAAAAAATGACATGTGCATATGATGAGAAAAATGTAAAACGCAAGTTATCGAACAACGGCGTTGTCATTAGTTACATGTATGCTATCAGAACTAAGGCCATACAAAGTATAGTTTGAGGGAGACATTTTCAATTTAATGATAAAATTATTAATTTTTATTATACTGAATTTATTACATTATCACAACCATTTTGGCTGTGATAATGTAATACATTCAGTTTAATAATTCTGCATGCTTTTAATCATTACATATATGTAGTCATTAGTTCTATATGACATAATGCATTTTGGGGGAAATAAATGATTACTCCCTCAAAATATTCTTTGCTAGATAAGCATACTTTGCAATTTTGATGAAATCGGCTACATATATCGCCGCGTCAGAAAAATCACTGCGCGTCGAGCATTCTACATGTATCGTCATAGAGAAATAAAATCGTACTGTAAATATGCCGCCACATAATCAATAAAAAATACTACAGTGCAAAACTATGTTAAATACAATTATGTCTAACGAAACTCTGGTGTCTGTTTAACGTATAAAGAGGTTATAGTAACTTTATAGAACATACATGTATATACATCTGGCGAATTGATAACAAAACAGAATCGAACATCTCAAATATTATTTATTTTACAAAATCCGTCGTCCCGCACCACATTCCGCAAACCCCGTGTCTGAGAACCAAAGTGCTTGTTTATGGCCCAATGTATACCCTGGTCACATCGAAGATCAGTAGCCTATTTCATCAACATTGCAAAGTATACTTTCCTAGCAAAGTATACTTTGAGGGAGAAATTTTCAATTTTAGAATAAATTTATTAATTTTTATTATACTGAATTTATTACATTATCACAGCCAATTTTGGCTGTGATAATGTAATAAATTCAGTATAATAATTCTGCATAGTTTTAATCATCAAATATATGCAATCGTTAGTTCTGCATGAAATAATGCATTTCGGAAAAATCAATGATTGCTCCCTCAAAGTATACTTTGCTAGGAAAGTATACTTTGCAATTTTGATGAAATCGGCTACTGATATTAGAAACGGACTAGAAATAGATAGTGAATACTAATATGATTCATTCGATAACTTAGCTACAATAATTCGCCGCCGATACGTTATCTCGCGAGAGGTACATGTATACAGTGTAGTATGTATACCCAAGAAAGGCTGGCTGATACGGAGCCGCGTAGGGGACATGGATTTTGTTTATTAATTCGTTCCCACGAAATAACAATTCGTTCCCTAAATTTATATTTATTCGTTCCCACGAAATAACAATTCGTTCCCACGATATAACAATTCGTTCCCACTAATTAACAAATTCGTTCCCACTAATTAACAAATTCGTTCCCAAGAATTAACAATTCGTTCCCACGATATCGTGGGAACGAATTGTTAATTTGAGGGAACGAATTGCCATATCGTGAGAACGAATTGTTATATCGTGGGAACGAATTGTTTATATCGTGGGAACGAATTGTTATTTCGTGGGAACGAATTAATAAAACAAGAATTATACGTCCCCTGAGGGGCTCGGTAGGCTGGCGGTTGTAAACATAGCGTGCTTTCAGTGTTCATGCAAGAATTCCGAGAATCGTGCTGCACACTAGCCAATAGTCGCCTCTGAGAGCGGCTAACTGCCACAGAACGGTATTGGGCACTGACTACAGCGCCGCCAGTCATAGGTTAATGGCCGTGGGTTGGCACCGGCTGATTGGTTCGATAGTTTAGGCCGCAGGAGATACCAGTCGTTACGTGGTGTATGTCGATAGAGCAGACAAGCTGTGATTGGATATACAGTGGGGTCAGCGTGTAAGTGCACACACGAACGAACACGACAGGTTGGTTCCAAGGTCAGCAATGTAAATGTGACACACTGTGCCATTTTCTGTGTATGAGGCTATTTACATTGGCGATTCGTGATATTGAAAAGCATGCACAAATTTGTCAAGAAAACGAATATATATTTACAGTTTTATATAATTGATATATAAATATATATATATGTATATGAGTATGTTTTCCTGGCGTTTCTACATATGATTAGCTACATGATAGCATATGTTATACTTTGCATTTTCCGTTCAGTGTCAAACGCGACAAGAGGCTGGCTGATGGCTGGAACACACAAGATGGCCGACAGAGTATAAGGTAACGAGGCGATGTTCACATATGTTAGGCAAAGAACCTATCACATTTAGAAAACAGTTATGTTTAAATCGCATGATGATCATGTGGCCAACTTGAAGTCGTTTCGTTGAAGTTCGTGCGACTAAAATGTTCGTAAGTGCAAATTTAGGATCGGCTGGAACTCTCAATTGATGGATTTACATGTATTGAGCATAGGCTGCATATGCAGCCTATGCTCAATAAATATAAATCCAATAATTGTTTACAAGAAAACATTGTTAATGTGAAATTTCCAGACGATCATAATTTCGCACTTACGAACATTTTAGTTTAATGAAACGGTCCCCAGGTCCTCAATGCCGAGTATGTACATGTTTGTATGCGAATGCAGTAAATACATATGTTTATACCAATGCCGAGTATGCTGTGACACCGCGTGACGATCCGGATCGACAGTAACACGAGCCGATGCGCTGTGTAACAGACGGGTTGTAATCAGTCCGGGTCAGGTTGCGCGCGCTGAATCATAATCACACCGGCACTGCTGATCGAGTGAATGTCGGTGGGCCAAGTACGTAGTCAGAGACGGTAGTAGGACATATTTTATGAGGTCAGATTTTCAGTACATGACTGAACATTATATAGTATTCAAATGCCCTACTAACGCAACACAGTCAAGCGACGACAAACGTATTGCAAGATGCTGTTTTCAGAAATTACGAAATCAAGTGAAATCTCAGAAATACGCTTCTTACATTGACCTAAAGCTCTTGCACAGGAGCAAGTTATTGTACAAAAATACTCGAATTTAGCAGTTGGCTTCTATAAATCAAACACTTTCCGGGGCTGTGAAGCAACCGAAATATGTAAGGGGTCCAGGGGAACCCCTGGACCCCTTACATATATCGGTTGCTTCACAGCTGAAAGTCGAACCCGCTTTAACAAAAAATTGGTGACGTCCATGCGGCCTCTCAGGTATCGATGACATACCGTGGTGCAGAAATTGTGGTTAGACGAAAGGTAAGGCCACAATAAAGTACTTTGGTACCATACACCGCCGAGTTTGAAAAAGTCCCTCCGCGTCAGACTATTTTTATCGTCATGGACAAATAAAAACATTCGCTGCATGATCACTAACTACCAAGCAAAACACCTGGCCGGAGATCTTCGCATTCCTACGTTTCAGCTCTGCCCTGAGATCTATCAAATGCATAGACCCGTATCCCGCAGCCATTTTCGAGTTTACATTGTCGATATAACTGTAATTATTGCACCAACTGTGTCGTGGTCGTTCGATGTCGATGTGAACAATTCTGAATTAAACAGGAAATTGAGTTGGACCAATGTGGTCGTAGCGCCACCTATATCAGCAGGGGCAGTTAATCGGCAAATGTTCCCCATTCAATCATGTCTGAGACAATCTGGTGTTTCATGTCTAAAAGAGGTTACAGTAACGTTATTAAAGTACATTGTGTAGTTTAGTGCCTTATCACTTGTAAAAATAGCTAATGTAGCATGTTTAGTTGTGAAAAGGCGTAAATCTAGTGATTTCGTCTAATGTTGATCCAAATCATCCTACATATCTACGCAATCTTATCTGGGACTACATTATTTGCCAGATTCATATTTTCGCACATATTAATGTTGTTGCAATCAGTGTAGACTAAGACCAGACTGCACATATGTGCAGTCTGATCTGAGTCTACTCTGTTCGCAAAACTCAATGTTTGTGCTATTCGGTAAGAAATAAACGATGAAATTCAGCATAGGGCCGGATCTCTATAAATAGATTTGCAAAAGGAAATAACTAGCTACGATCCCTCGTTGTGATGGTCTCGGGAATCGATGACATAAACATCGTAAAGAAAAGACTAAAACACTAGACGAATAAGACGAAACACTGGCGCTGCACTCCGCGACGTTGTCGGCTGTTTCACGTCGAAAAAAACACCGGTTTACTGACGAGATGCCAATCAGCTCTATCACAGTCACGTGCATGCATTTTCTCGTCGCAGTTGCTCAGGCTTAGACAATCGTGTTGCGTGTTTTACAATGTTCACCCTTACTACGCTGAATTAAATGTTGTCGTCTGCTGGAAATGTTTTATTTTCAATATTTCTCGACAAAAACCTGGTTTTGACAGCACATGAGAATCGTCTCCAGTAGAGACGACTCTCATGTGCTGTCAAAACAAGTTTTTCGTTAAGAATTAAAGCAAAAATGAAAAACAGCAGACGGCAATTTCCGTCAACAGCGTAGGAAGGGTTAATAGACCGTTGTGTTCATGTACTCATGGAGAAAGACGTGCATGCTGGGATAAAAAATGTAAAGCAATATAAAAAGCATCGTGGCTGTTGTTACATATTGCATGACATTCAGTTTACGTAATTACTTAAAGGTACATACCCATTCACATGTTCTTTATATCAGAGACATGATCTGGGACATTTTCTGAAAAAATACACAGACGGCGGTACCGGAACATTATTGGGGGGGGGGGGGGGTGTCTGTGGGGCTCTTGGGGCCCAATTATTTAGTTAAACATATTTTATTTGCATATTATTTACAATGGTACAAGGCGACAATGGAATTTACAATGATATATACAAATTGGATTGGATTGAAAGCAAGCTTATTTAAATCCTCTCCCTACATGTGACTTTTCATCACCGGATGATGAGACCAGATCGTTCTGTCGCGGTTTAATAAATGTTTATAATTGGTGAACATAACTGGTTTCAGCACCCGGTGATTCCGTTAAGTGTACGTTGTTTGTCAATATGTAAATATTCATGTAATAAACTATTTATGAAATGAAATAGATGAAATAATGAAACAAGAGAATAGTGTGTACAGTTGTATACACAATGCAGAAAACATCTTGACCAGTTTTGATAGAAAAAAATATTTTGAAGCCCCAACGAAAGCCACGCGTTTGCCACCCTCACATCGACCAATACACAGCCCACTCTATTTCCGGCGGAACAATGTCTATAAGATAAGTTGGGGAGATACCGTTTTTCATTTTGTAAAATATATTCAGCTTGTGCGAATGTCGTCTGTGTTCTAATGTTTCCCAACATATTTCGGTATATAAAGAGTCGATAGAGACGTGGCACCCGATGTTATACGTGCTGCTTCGATCTGGATTTTTTCAACCGCATCTTTTTCGTATTGGGTACAGTTATCCCAAATAACATCGGCGTATTCAAGTAAGGGTCTGATGAAGGAAATGTATATTATCTCTAGACTTTTTCTATCTAATGTGTATTTAAGTTTTCGCATAATGTTAATTCTGCGCCACGCTTTTGTTGTTATATAATCTATGTGTTGGTGCCATGTACATTCATTATTAAAGTAGATATCTAGATGTTTATGACTTTCAACCTCTGTAACGTTATTACCATTCATTACTATTGGTGGATGTACTAATCTATTACGTTTTCGTGATATTAGTAGTGATTCCGTTTTCTTGGGATTGAATGATACTAGCCATTTATTTGACCAGTTAGTGATTCTTTCTAGATCTGAATTCATGGTTAGTGATGCTGTTTCTGGAGTGTCAACAATAAGGTATAAGCTGGTGTCATTTGCGAAAAGTCTAATACCAGAGTTTATGTTAGTAACAATATTGTTAATATAAAATAGGAATAGTAACGGGCCTAATATGGAGCCTTGCGGGACGCCTGCTTTAATTTGGTTCCAGTTGGAGTAAACACCTGGTAGCACGACTCGTTGCTTGCGCCCACTAAGGTAGCTTTTAAACCAGTCATGTACATTATTAATGACACCTGCGGATCTCAATTTTACGAGAAGACCAGTATGCCAGACTCGATCAAACGCCTTGCTTATGTCGCAAAATACTACCCTTACTTCCTTCCTTCCCTTCGTCTAATGCACTGCAGAATGTATTGTAGAGAAATGTAAGTTGGTTTACAGTTGAGTCAGCTGGGACGAACCCGATTGTAAGGGATTGTTAAGACATTGTTGTCTCTAAAATGATTGTACAGATGTTTAAATACGGCTCTTTCTAGCACCTTACTAATTGTGCTAAGTAGGGATATAGGACGATAGTTTGACGGAAGAGAAGGGTTACCAGCCTTAAATATTGGGACTACATTAGCTTTTTTCCACTTGTCTGAAAATTGTCCGAGTTGGATAGATGTATTGAATAAATCTGTTAATGGGATGGATATTTCACGTTTTAACTCTTTGAGTATGCGGTTATTGACACCGTCCGGTCCTGATGCTTTTCCTAATGGTACGTTCGCTAGTAAGATTTCTATTTCGTTTTGGGTAAGGGTTATACTTTCAAGGTTGTTACGTGTTGTGTATGGTGCTATTGTGGGTGCAGACGTGTCTGGTTCGTGTAGAAGTGTTTGGTCCCGAAAACATTTGTTTAGTATATTTGATTTTTCATTTCGTCATCAATTATTAAATCGGCATGTTGGAGTGGAGGTATAGTTTTGTTTTCATTCTCACTTATAAAATGTTTTAGTGTCGACCACCAATCTTTGGAGCAAAGTTGACCTGATTTCAGCTTAACACTTATTCTAGTATAATATTCTTTCTTTGAATCCCGTATTGCTGCAATTACATCGTTCCTGAAATTTCGAAAATTAGTCCAGTGTAGATTGTTGTTAATCGCTCTAGCTTTTTTATATAAACGTTTTCGCTTTCTTATCATTGTTTTTATATAAGTGGTGACCCAAGCTAAATCGGATTGTCTGACGAGTATTTCCTTATTAGGTATATATTTTTCGGCAGTCGTTATTATTATGTTAGTAATATTATTTGCGTATTCATCAATGTTTTCCGATTTCAAGTCGTTCCAGGTCACTGATGCAATGTCTCTCCGTAATTGATTGTAGTCCCCCCTATCATATTGCCAATTTTTTTGCTTGGAGAATTTTAGAAGTCCGTAAATCGGGCAGTGAAACCGAATATCTTGTTGTAAAAATGGATCGCCTACTCCGCTCTTAACAAGATTATCTCTGTTCGAAACAAATAATAAATCGATAATTGATTCCGATTGTTCGGTGAAATGTGTGGCGGATGAAATACACTGAGTTAACGCGAACTGTGTGCAAATAGACTCCACCTTCCTGTTAGATTGGGCATTCAACGTATTATGATTGAAATCACCAACAACAATAATGTCCCTGAGGCCAGTGTCGATCGCCATGTGAATTGAGTCCTCTATTGTAGTACTATATAGGTTATTCGCGTTTGGTGGCCTGTAGAAAATACCAAATAGGAAATGCTTTTTGTTGGATACAACTTCAATCCAAATCGATTCAATATTGGCGAGTTCTAGGTCAAGTCTACGCTTATGAAATAATGTGTCTCTTATGTATAATATCACACCCCCATGTCGATCACTAATTCTATCTTTTCGTTCAGGTGTTTTGAAGTTGTGAAATAATATATCGTCTGATTTGTGTTCTTCACTAAGCCATGTCTCTGAGAATGCTAGGATATCGAAATCCGGGAGCTCAGCGCGAAGTGTGTCCAGTTTCGGGTACAAACTTTGGACGTTATAGTGTACGAAGGACAGGTGATGTGATATGTCTTGTGGTCGCGTAATATATTGTACATGTGTAGATGAGTTAGAGATGGATGAGTCGGAAGTGACGTCAAGTAGGCCAATGTCGTCTATTGGCCCAGGGTTCGAGTGGATATCACCAGAGAGCATGATAAGTAGCCATGTCGCCCATGTTATGGCGCATATTAGTAGACATGACATATTGTTAAAGTGGATACTACGTTCCATTGTGGCAATGTTTGCTCAATTATTTGTTGTGTAATGATCATACTTTATACTCTGTCAATTTGTTAATGTTTTTTCACGTGACCCATTTAATTAGCATAAATAAAACACCTACTGAGTGGGTATGTACCTTTAATGATTTAATGATGGAATGCATACTTCAGGTGAAGGGCATGTAACGTGCAGTAGTTCATGACCGATATTGTCAACCATATAAACACTACAGACCACGTTTGTGGTGTTTGCAAACAGTGTAGATCCAAATGAGCCCGCTCTTAACGAACCTTCTCATCAGAATATGCACTTAGTTATTGTTATAGTAATGTTTAGAAACAACCACTTTGTATAACTGGACTAGTCGGAAAATAATGGTCGGAAAATTAACATATCACTGCCCATGCCAGTTACGTAGAGTTAAAGGGTTAACTCTATCAACACTAGATACATATGGATCTTTCCCAATATTTGCAAACAGTGCAGACCATGATGAGACGGCTCGTAACGAGCCGTCTCACCATGGTCTGCACCATTTGTTGATATTTGTTAAAATGTTTACAAAATGACACACTTCTGCGTAATCGAGTATTCTCAAACTTAAGATGGAATAGTCCAGGGGCCCGTTTCACTAACGAACTAAGCAAGTACTTTTGTCATAAGTTATAACTTAAGTCCGGAGTACGTGCTTAGTCCGTCACAAAACAAAACATAGCGTGTATGCATACAACCCACCAAATGGAAAAAGCGCATGCCCTATACATGTAAGACAGTAAAGGACAGATCACCTTGGCAATAATGCATCATACAAATTGTGCGAGAATATAATTAAGTTTCGCAACTTTTACAACGAGATGGCTTGTGATAGTATTGTTTTACCGCTTTATTAAAGGTATACATAGAGGGTCTTACACGAGTGATGATGTAATACGATATTTATTAAACTCGTTGACTGATATCATAACAAACTCGGCATAGCCGAGTTTCTTATGATATCAGTCAACGAGTTTAATAAATATAATATTAAATCAACACAAATGTTAGATTATGTTTATTGCATAAGCAAACATCATACATTGAAACTCTACTGATCACCTAGCATGTTTTCTGTAACGAGCTCATTTGCATATTTATTACTCTAGTGTGTTATGATTTTTTTTACACTGCGTTATTACACTATGTGAAACTTGTCAGACTATATGACAACTACATCTTCCTTTAACACGTATTGTTTTATTATTTGATCTCTTATAATTCTTAACAAATTCTTACTTTTACTGTAGTATTGTAATTTATGTTGATGAATGGTACCTTGTAAATAAACATTTTATTAAATATTTTAATTTATGTTGATGAATGGTACCTTGTAAATAAACAATTTATTAAAAAAAATAACTGCCCAGCTACACGATAAATTTTGCACATAAGAAATTTGCATTGAGTAATTAACACATAAGTCGCGGTAAGATTTTGAAACGTTGACAAATCGAGGTAGACACCGCCGTAATCGTTTTTACAAAGAGACAAATTGAAAGTGTCATTTCCAACCATTACGTGGCGAAAGGTCATTTTTCTTTTTAACCCAACTGAACACCTGCTATGTATTTCTGTTTCCTTTAGATTTAGTCGTACAACTTACAAGGTGTATGATCACGTGGTACTAACAACAACAACAAGTACCGATTCAAAGTACGTATTCTTTTATAGTGTCCTTATTACGTAACGGATTTTTATGAAATATGGCGCATCAAACGTGCCTTGTTAAGCTGCATTTGGTGGTCCCTGTATTTTCGCCAAAACTTCTGTCGTTTTTGCGAAGAATCGATTTCCGTGTCTCCGACACGGAAATCGATTCTTCGCAAAAACGACATAAGTCTGTGCCAAACTCTCTAGACCACCAAATGCAGTTCATGAAGACGCGCTTGCTGCGCCATATTTCATCAAAATCCGTTTCATATTAAGGAAAATATCAAATAATACTTAGTTTGGAGTGGGCGACGTTGTTGTTGTTGTAAGCACGTGATCATGCACATTGAGTAACGTATTGTATGTATTATAATAATGCACATACAGTGAAACCTCTCTAAACCGGACACCCTGGGTGGTCCCAGGGTGTCCGGCTTAGAGAGGTTTCACTGTAAATCCGGCATCTGATCATGCTGAGCCATAGTTGTGTGCTATGCGATCACGAACAGACAGTATCATCTGAGATAAAGGACCAAGAAACTCATCAAAAGTAAGATCACAAGTGTTTTCTTGGTGTCTGGTTTAGAGAGATTCCAATGTATATGCATTATAATATTGCAATGCACATGCATGTATGCTGTATTGAGGTGCCCCGTTGAGAGAGGTTTATCTGTACATGTTTGTTGCAATGGCACTACTGTCTGTTTTACGAAAGCTGCCACCATTTAACTTACGGCCATAATGATAAACAATGCAAAACAATCTTTTTTTTCGATAATATTAAATTTTATTAAACTTTAACCGTGAGCCTTCATTTTATTTCTTTGAAATTTGACTAAATAGCACGAAATAAAATGAAGGCTCATTCTTAAATTGTTATACAATGTAATATTAGCGAAACTAAATAATGTCTTTGCATTGCTTATATGGCCATATCATTTGGGCAGGTTTCGTGAAACCGACATTACTGTAGTGGTGCACGCCGCGCCGGTGTAAAATGTTTCACGTCAAAAAATGCACAGGTTTCTTAACAACATGCCACTAAGCATCTACTCTATTGCATAAACGCATTTTCGTTTGGTAACCGGCTCACATTGCTTTTGCCAGTTACTAGACGAAAATGTGCATGTAGCTGAATGGGAATTCGTCAGGAATCTGGTGCCTATTTCGACATGAACCATTTATGCCGGCGCGGCGTATGTGTAGCACAGGTGAATATGGTACAGTGGAACCCCTCTGAACCGGACACCAAGACAACGGCTGTGATCTTATTTTTGGTCAATTACCTCAGGTGATAATGTCTGTTCGTAGTCGCATATGGCTCAGCATGATCAAATGCCCGATTTACAGTGAAACCTCTTTAAGCCGGACACCCTGGGGACCTCCCAGGGTGTCCGGTTTAGAGAGGTTCCACTGTAATAGATGCCGTATAACGCTGCAAAATCTGACCTTGGTGACCTTGACAACCGATTCTCACCTGCGTCGCACCCTGAGGCGTCAGACGGAAGACACAGTTATTTGTGTTCACGACCGCATATCTCATATAGACACAACGCTAGTTTATTTCAACACCTGGGGCCCGTTCCACTAAACTTCGTACGACTAAAATGTTCGTAAGTGCAAATTTAGAATCGTGTGGAAATTTCAATTGATGGATTTACATTTATTGAGCATAGGCTGCATATGCAGCCTATGCTCAATAAGTGTAAATCCATTAATTGTTTACAAGAAAGCATTGGTAATGTGAAATTTACAGACTATCATAATTTTGGACTTACGCACATTCTAGTCGTACGAAGTTTAGTGAAACGGCGTCCTGATTGTACAAGGACATTTTATGTCACGTATATAATCACTGGATACATATAAAACTACTGTCTGTTCCATGTTTTTTGTGCCGACGAACTTTTGGCTAGTAAACACATTAAATCTAAAAGACATTTAAAGGTAAGTAGTTTTTCATCAATAACAAAACAGTCACCCTCCCCAGATTTCTCTATTTGATGAAATTCCATCAAATATTGATTTTATTGCTAAAAAATGATTTTCCTACGGGAATTTTATATTTTTTTTTAAATGATCTTTTATTTGTGGACCGATTTTCAAAATCTAACTTTTGCTTTCTTATTTACGTCATTTCCAAGCTATCTAGCGACGTTTCGGAGTCAAGTTCCATTATTTTGTTTTGACTCCTCCCCCACTGCTTCCTCCTCTTTTTTCCCCATGTTAAATTCCCATAGGAAAATCTTATTTTCCCAAGGAAATAATTTTTGGATGGAATTTCATCAAACAAAATTTTTTGGAGGGTGACATTTGTGTTATTGGTGAAAAAATACTTACATTTAAATATTTTTTAGACTTAATGTGTTTAATAGCCAACAGTTGGTCGGCAGAAAAACGTGAAACAGATAGTATACATTTGTATGGGTGTTAACGGCGGAAACATGGCCATTAAAAGAAGAAACAGCAGTCGTATTGATGAAACTGAATAAGAGACCTCATGAGCGCCGCCATTACTGCAGTGCAATCAATATACCACGTGATCCCATACCCTGGATTAGAGCACAAGTTAAATAAATGTGGTCGGCGATTCTACGGTCACAAAATAAATTTAATGACATGCATACATGATGATGATGTACATATTCAAACATCCTTAAGGAGCCCCGCACGGGACGTAAAATTATTTTCTTTTTATCAATTCGTTCCAACGAAATAACTTTTAGTTCCCACGAAATAACAATTCGTTTCCTAAGTTTAGCAATTTGTTAATTCGATGGAACGAATTGTTATATCGTGGGAACGAATTGTTAATTCGAGGGAACGAATTGTTAAATAGAGGGAACGAATTGTTATTTCGTGGGAACGAATTAATCATAAACAACTTGTCCCTGTGGGGCTCCGTAACCCCATGAAGCAATCCATTCCATCAGCATATGCAGTGTGTGTCAGTATTTATCAGATATATTAACCGATTTCATGATGAGGATACGCCAGTAACTTTGCGAACAATCCTAAATAGTTTTCTTCTATGCGCTCAGAAGTATATGTCGCGACCACCATTTGAACCGTCTCCTCGAGACGGTTCAAATGAGTGGTCACAACATATACTTTCATTGAGAAATAACAAAAATAAATTTCATACCCGTAAATGTGTATTCCGAAAGGAATGGGTTAAAATGAGCATGAAACTATCAATACCAGATATATACGGATACAATGGTTAATAAACTCATTCCAACCCGCCAGACTTCATGGAAGTAGAAGACTCACAGAAGAACTAAATTTCTGGTACACACCTGCCTGGGTTAATCTTAGTCCAGATTATCAACAATTCTGAACATCTGGCGGCAATGCCAACTCGCAATCAAGCAATTTGATTGTCTGGGCCTGAGCTGTAGCACTGCTCAGGCTCAGTCAATCAAGCTGCTTGATTTCAAGCACGCCTTTCAAGTATTTTAGAATAAATAAAGTGACAGGTATTGACAATATTAGCGCAGGGCGGCTCAGGCTCAGCCGATCAAGCCGCTTGATTTCAAGCACAATATTCAATAAAATTGAAATAAATATAAATTGGCTTTCATTGACAAGATGAGCTCAGCGGTATTGTAGCAGATGTGAAACAATTCCCGATTTCTCGCGAATACCATTCCGGAAGAAGCAATTGCGGGAGCTCACCTTTCCATCGACTCGACGACCTTTCCAAATTAGCTTAAAATACATTTCCACGCAAGTAATTGCCAGTGTGCCGTTGATTAGTCACTGTCACCGATCACACAGCCCCGCCGGAGTGGATGTGACGGGAACTAATGAGATGCACAGGTCAGAGGTCGGGGATCCATGACAACCAGATGCTCCTCCTCCGTGGCATATGTTATGGTACCTCTGTACTTTATATGCGGCAAACGCAGCGAGACCAATATTTGAAAATGCAGAAAATGGTTTGCTGATGTTTATTTTCTCCATGAATGATGCAGATACACTGGAACCTCTCTAAACCGGACACCCTGGGGGCTCCCAGGGTGTCCGGTTTAGAGAGGTTCCACTATAATCATGGAATACGAGCCATCCATGACATGTGTGTGTGCTTGCACTCATGAACAGACAATGACATGAGGTATAAATGTCAGTGAAACCAATCAAATTAAACCAGCAAATATGTTCTCCGTGTTGGGTTTAGAGTGTTCCACTGTATATACGTAAGTACATTGTGTGACCACTGGTGCCAGGTTATGATAGGATGGTATAATAGTCTTACCGATTTAGACATGTGGAAAACAAAAAAAGGTATGCAGCCATATGTGCATATTGCATTAATATTTTATGTTAAATATGACTAAAATATGATTACATATTTTCATGTTTTCTGCATGTCTAAAGTACTATATTATACTATCATATCACCAAGCCGGCCGCCCTTGATTGTGATCATATTTGTACAATTTAATGTGGAAAAACATGCGATGTTACAACAAACGTGCATAATTATGTACCTTTATCATGTAACCTGTTATGCCTTGTCTGATAAACTTGATATCAAAAGACAATAGCCGGGTATTCTCTATATATCGTAAAGAGAAATGATGTAAAATGAGTTCATCTCCCTCTAACCCGAATTTTACGACTGTTACAAAGGGTGACTTGTTAGTCGTCCAGCATGATAGCAGAACATTCAGGTTAATCTCCCTTCCAACATGGTAGAAATGGCGCCGGGAATGTGGGATCGTAGCTAGTTAATTCCCTTTGCAAATCTATTTATAGAGATCCGGTCCTATGCTGTATTTCAGCGTTTATTTCTTACTGAAAAAACAACAAAACAATTAGTTTTGCGAACAGGGTAGACCCAGATCAGAATGCACACTGTTGCATTCTGAACTGAGTCTACACTGTTTGCAATGCAATTAATAAGTGTGAAAACATGAACCTGGCAAATAATGCAGCCCTGGATCAGATTGTGTAGCTACATGTATATAGGATGACCTGGATCAATACTAGTCGAAATCACTATGTTGACTCATTTGCACAACAAACCATACTGCATTCGCTCTTTTTACAAGCAATAAGGCCCTAAACTACAAACTTTGGACCGGATTTCTATAAATAAATTCAACGGGAGATAACTAACTACGATCCCTCTAGCAGGTGATCGCTTTTGTTGTATACACTTGGCATTGACAATATAATAGCTCAGTGTATCACATGGACATATTGCTATGCCATTCGGTGACCCATTTCATAAATGTGACATGACACATGTGTAATAACACCTGGAGCGAATTTGATTGGCTTGTCCTATTACCATAATTACGTAATAGTATTCCATAAATTGCGACAAATTGGCGTAAAACAAGATGATTCTTAACAGTACCGCCATTCAGTAGCGCTTTTCTGCTCCTTCCCTATTTGTATATACTACTATAGCAGTTACGACCTTATGTTACTAGACCATCGATATACGATATATCCGTGCGGATATGGTATGAATATACCATAATCTGGTATGTTTGTACGATACAAAGGTACCAGAATTATACACATGTATAACAATCGTATAGACGTACGATTTGAAAGGTATATCTATATGATATTGGTTGGTATGTACGGTACAAACATACCGTACGTTTATACTATATGCATATCGTATAGAAAACATATCGTATTGGTATAGTATACGTATAGTATTGGTATAGTACGTATAGTTCACCTGCAGAAAAGCGCTACTGTATGTGTTCACTTCCATTTTAGAAACATTAAAATGATGCAATATAAATATATGGCTGTGATTGGAGAAATGGGGTTTATGAGTATTACGACCAGTGCATATCCAGATCAGATTGTGCATCCACACAGTCTGATCAGGATATATACTGTTGGTGATTCCATCAATGAAACACCTTTCAAGCATGATATCAAACACTATAGATCGTTACCAGACAACAGGAATGTACAATTTGATCAGGAGCTACAATGGTCACACATCCCAAAAGCCCCATTTCTCCATCCACAGCTACATATAAGCATCACAACCACGGGCTGTTGCGTTTTCTGTTGTTAGTAAAACAGTTGGTCTGTTTTCTGTTTAAAGTCCTTTGAGCCCGAAGGATCACTGAGATCGCAGGTTGAAGTAACGGACCGAGGTCTATAAATACATTAAATATGCCTAAAATCATCAATAAATAAAGAAATAAGTTAAAAACATTTGTTTACTCCCTCCATATACTCCATCTAGATGATACTCCATGATGATACTCCATCTAGATGATACTCCATGATGATACTCCATCTAGATGATACTCCATGATGATACTCCATCTAGATGATACTCCATCTAGATGGAGTATATGGAGGGAGTAAAACAATTATTTTTAGCTTATTTAAAAAAAAAATTTAGCTTATTTTTTTTACTTCATTTATTGATACTTTTAGGCATATTTAATGTATTTATATACCTCGGTCCGTTACTTAAACCTGTGACTGAGGTAGGCTGGGTCTACTGGTCGCAAATACCCTATCCCATTCCGCAATCACAGCCACAAAGGCATGCATGTATTGATTGCTGGAAGCATGACATATATTTCACTCACTAGATGGCGAATATTGTAGTTATCACATCTTTGGTACATTTTTTAGTTTTGTTTCTGCAAATTTAGGATCGTCTGGAACTTTCAATTGATGGATTTACATTTATTGAGCATAGGCTGCATATAAATGTAAATCAAATAATTGTTTTCTGCAAGTTACGGACATGAGGTGTGATAACGCAGTTAGATCACGTTCGTCCGCATGTACGAGGAGAGCTCGCGGATTCTCTCCTCGTACATGCGGACGAACCGTGATCTAACGGTGGCATCGACCACGATAATACTGCGCAAATGCAAAGCCATCAGCTCAATTTTGTCAGTCTTGACTTACAAAACGAGAATATGGAAGATCGCTTCGGCCTGACCTCCGCCAAAAGCCACGTCAAACGGTGACATTTGCCTTCACCTTCCCGCATAAAAGACACAGAGAGCTTTACAAGTCAACCAATTTCCACAGGGGTTATCAGAAAAAGCAAAATAGCAGAAACTCCTACCAGTTCTTGTCAAGGACTGTCAATCTCAGGAATTTCTGTCACATGTCGTTACATGGCCCCTGAACTCATGCAATTCTGACGCAGTTTCTGGCAGTTTCAATTGCTCACGTCAGATTAAATTAATATGTGTAGAGACAGACAAGCCGATAATTAAAACAAAATAAGGAACATACGGCCAAACAAAATTGTTGTGGTTCGAGAAACGGCCTGGTGTGTTATTACATATTACATATTACATGTATACATATTGCATACATACAGCCTAAATTACGGACTACTTCGCTTGGTGTGGAATATAATAAATAGAATATCCATGTTTGCTTAAACGAATATGACAAGTAATACATATGTAGGTTCATCGAGTGGCATGTACGATCTGAATATCATCTATTTATTGAACATCAACATTGCTAAAACAAAGTATCTTATGTATATTAAGTTAATTCACTTCAGCAAGGTGCATGATCACGTGGTTACAATAACAACCACGTCGCCCATTCCAAAGTAAATATTAATTGATATTTTCCTTAATATGCAAACGCGTCTTCATGATATGCATTTGGTGGTCCAGGGAGTTTGGCACAGACTTACGTCGTTTTTGCAAAAAATCGATTTCCGTGTCGGAGACATCGATTCTTCTGTGCGAAAATACAGAGACCACAAAATGCAGCTTAACAAGACGCGTTTGATGCGCCATATGTCATAAAAATCCGTTACGTAATAAGGACAACATAAAATAATACGTACTTTCAATCGGATGGATTCTGGAAGTTTCAGTACTTGTTGTTGTTAGTACCACGTGATCATACACCTTGTTCATCCATATTCCCGAATTTGTCCCCGGGTTATTAGGAAAACCAGACAATATACGGGAATGGGGTGGGATAAATTACTTAGAGCACGGTTGTCCGCATGTACAGTGGAACCTCTCTAAACCGGACACCCTGGGAGGTTGACCTCCCAGGGTGTCCGGTTTAGAGAGGTTCTACTGTAAAACAGACAGACAACTACTCCAAGACACGAGTCGGTGCTTTGCGATCACGAACATACATGCTCAGTGGAGATAAATGCAATGAACCCGATTACAATTAAGTAGAACTATCTTTTATTTCTGTTAGGTTTAGAGGGGTTCGACTGTATATGTACGATCGATAATACACTACTTACAGACAACCAATTCAAATGCTATACATGTCTGCTATTTCAGTGTTTTCTATTTCGTGTATGTCCGTGTAAATAGAGAATAGTAGGTTAGTGCCGTGAATGGGAAAACATATCTGGCAAGGCTCAGGAAACGGGATGGGCGAGGCTCTGCCGAGCACATCCCGTTTCCGTGCCGCGCCAGATATGTTTTACCATTCACGGCACTAACCTACTATTCTATTTATCCCGTCAACACCTACACATGGCTGTAAAATGCAGAAATAGTATTGACTGGATATCAAAAATGTTTCACGGCAACGTGTTTCACGGCACATACGCACTGTGTTGACGGGATAATATAGTTTATTAACACACAACCTTATGTAGCTTTCGTACAGACACTATTCATGACAATGCGAATGCTTTTCTGAACTCGATTTTCCTCTATTCAAAACATAATTCATGTAAATTCGCCCTGAATAGTTCCGCAGAAACGATTTCTACAACTACGTCACTCTCCAATCACGTGATCACATGGGCAGAACAATGCGCCCGATAATGTTTTCCAATTTGTTTCCACTGTGCAAATTCGATAAAGCCACATTGTGTTAGTGCGGTTGTCGCCACATCCCACAGTGATCCGTTATTAAAACAACCTCTTTGTCCTTTATGGAAACAGATTGCAGGAAGAGTTTCTAGAAATGAAGTTAGCGGAAGGCATGGTTTCATTAGCACGATTTGTGGCTTCCAACACTAAAGAGTTCCATTTATTTGTAAACCGCGAGACGACGCACATCGCGTGACAGCGCCGCGGAATAATTTGAAACTTGAATACGAAATTGAAGCCGACATGACACTTCTAGAGCCTTTTTCCCGCAATTATGGTTTTGTTCAGTTTCGTCATAACGTTAGTGATTAAGTCGTCTTCTTGACATTCGCCTTACTGTACACGTTTTCTGACCTCTGTAGCTTATTTCACCAATATTGCAAAGTATACTTATCTAGCAAATTATACTTTGAGGGAGAAATTTTCAATTTTAGGATAAATTTATTAATTTTTATTATAATGAATTTATTACATTATCACAGCCATTTCGGCTGTAATAATGTAATAAATTCAGTATAATAATTCTGCATACTTTTAATCATCAAATATCTGCAGTGTGTAGTTCCATATGACATAATGCATTTCGGGAAAAATAAATGATTACTCCCTCAAAGTATACTTTGCTAGATAAGTATACTTTGCAATTTTGATGAACTCGGCTACTGAAATCGCTGGTGTTACCACTGTGATAACTTCAACTTCAGAACCAGTTGGAGTTGAACTTTGAACTCCATATTTTTCTTGGAGTTTTGTCATACGCGGATATCATACATACGTCTGGTTTACAAAAGGGGGTTCTGGGCGATACTTTGGATAGTTAAGGTTGCTGTACCCTTCTTGAGGCCCCATGTAAAGTCTATCGAAATCTAATTTAAAAAATCCTACTAATAAAACAATAGCTACTTACACCAATAAACCATCGATGGATTTACATTTATTGAGCATAGGCTGCATATGCAGCCTATGCTCAATAAATGTAAATCCAGATATATTATAAGTCGTTATGCAAATTATACCAGCAAGGAAATCACAACATAAGCTGTCGTTGGAACATAATACTCACAGTTTGGTATTTTACATGTATAATTCGGCTTCTACACACCTGTGTATATATAAATATACATGTGCTACATCAAAATTGGTCTATTATTTACATGTTACAGGTGTGTGTGTATTTTGTCTTGCTATGAGTATCTGCATAAAGACTTGCATATCATATTAATGTAAGTAGCTATTGCTTTATTACTTGGGTTGTTTTATTAGATTTCCATAGACTGTACATGGGGCCACAATAAGGGTACACCTACCTTAACCGAAACGACTGCCACACTAATGCTCATCTTAATGACTGAACTTTCTCTAATAACAGGGGCCCGTTTCACTAAACTTCGTACGACTAAAATGTTCGTAAGTGCAAATTCATGATCGTCTGGAAATTTCAATTGATGGATTTGCATTTATTTAGCAAAGGCTGCATATGCAGCCTATGCTCAATAAATGTAAATCCAATAATTGTTTACACGAAAACATTGTTAATGTGAAATTTAGAGACTGTCATAACTTTGCACTACGAACATTTTAGTCGTACGAAGTTTAGTGAAACGGCCCCCTGGCCTTTAGACGCGATTTTTTGGTCTCATGGCAATTTTATTCTGTGACATTCTGCTGGTTTCTAGACCTAATTAGGAACTGCTGTCAACAGCACATGCCTCTATAGTAGTATTGGCAAACATTGTAGATACAGATGATCCGGCTCGTGACAAGACGTCTCATCAGGATCTGCACATTCTGCAAGTAATTTTCATATTTTTGTAGAACAAAAACACACCCTTTCATAAATGGACTAGTCTGAAAATAATTTTGTTACGATTGGATTGGTTGCAAAATTAAAATATCAATATCCATTGCCGTTTATTATGGGTGAACGGGTTAACAATTCTACCATCACTGTCACGCGTTATTCGCCAGTGGCCGGGTCAGCGTGTTCACTGTTCTGTCAACAGTCCATCGATAATTTCATCCAGCGGACAAAGAAATGTACATTATTATCCCCTCGCCGATAGGCAAGATGGGATATAGCGTTAGTCCATGTACGTGCGTACGTACGTGCGTACGGTAGTAACACCTTTCATCTTCCAATAACCGCTTAACCGATTTTGATAACATTTGGCCACAATGTGTGTCTAGGGATGGTGCTTTGTTTTGCACACGACCCACGTCCGACAGCCCAATGTCAAGGTCACTGAGGACCTGTAAGGCTAATGCGTTAAAGTTGTTTTGTTTATTCAATACATTATGAACCGCTTCACTGATTGTGATACTATTTGGCCACCATGTGTGTCTGGTGATGGTGCTGTGTTTTGCATACGATCCACGTCCCACCACCCAAGGTCAAGGTGACTGAGGACTTATGTTCACCGTGTTTGTAAGGCTAATGCGTTAAAGCTTTGTTTTGTTTATTCAATAACTTATGAACCGCTTCACCGATTCTGATAATATTTGACCACACTATATGTCTGTCGATGGTGACCGATAACTAAGTGCAGTATAAGGCATCAACACTGACATAGAGAATACCATGCTAGTGTATTTTGAGTTAACAGTCAAGGCTAGGAAACGCATAGGAATTCCGAGGCTCCGAGGCTACCGTTTCCGAGCCGAACCTGATAAACGTGATATCAAAAGTCACTCGCGTGGTATTCTATTTATCGGGAACGTTTTAGGCTACGTACTGAGGATAATGACATTGTTTTCGTTGAAAAGCACACGAACTTGTTTCCGTGACGTCATTCCACTGATGTCATTCGGTAACGTCAGTATATCAGTGCTGAAGCTAATCAAAGCATACACTTGTCAGCGGTCAGAAATAGAATAAGCGGGATTTTGCGCAATTTCATGAAATACGTTTACCAAATTTACAACAGTTTCCATAAATGACGTCAGAAGGTGACAAAATTGTCAGAGTACATGCGGAATTATATTCCGTATGTACTCTGACAATTTTGTCAACTTTTGACTTTATTTAGGAAAAATATTGTACATTTTGTAAACGTATTTAATGAAATTACGCAGATGTCCGAAGGTACAAAATCCCATGGCGTGCCTGAAGCGAACCAAAACATACACTCGTCAGCGGTCAGAAATATAATAAGCGGGATTTCGTCAGATTGTGAGTAATTTAGAGAAGCAGGGCGTGTTTACGTTAGATTCACATGCATTTAGGTGCAACATTCAGCTGTGCATCTTAAATTTATTTATTTTAAAATCACAGATAGTTGCTCCATGCTAAACAGATGGGGCGCACGCTGACTGATGCAAAATGTCTGCCAAGCTACAAGATCCGGCTGATTACTGCGCTTCGTACACACTGACACTGTTCTTATATATCCGTCCGCCATCATCTATGTACACTCCGTACAACGAAAGCATCGATGCGTTTGATTTTGACGATGTTTGCTGGCATGTATCCATTGGTGCTGCATTCAGCATTGGCGTACATGTTTCACGTCGATTCCTGTAGCCGATTCCACGAACATTGTAAAGTATACTTATCTAGCACAAGTATACTTTGAGGGAGAAATTTTCAATTTAAGAATAAATTTATTAAATTTTTATTATACTGAATTTATTACATTATCACAGCCATTTTGGCTGTGATAATGTAATAAATTCAGTATAATAATTCTGCATACTTTTAATCATACAATATATGCAGTTGTAAGTTCTATATGAAATAATGCATTTCAGGAAAAATAAATGATTACTCCCTCAAAGTATACTTTGCTAGAGAACTATTCTTTGTAATGTTGGTGAAATCGGCTACTGACGAATACCCATTCAGCTACATGTGCAGAAGATACTGCATAAACATACTTTCATCTAGTAACCGGCGCAAGAAATTTGCTCATTGTCTCTGCGAACTACAAGTTTTTAACTCGGTACCTTCTTTATTAACAATATGTCAAATAAAAAAAACATCGACAATTATGGTCCAAACACTAAAATGCCGGAGGTAATGTACCGTGTTGTATGCATATTCAGAACCTACAACTACATACATTTATACAAGGTGCATGATCACGTGGCTACCACAACACAACAATGTCTGAAAGTGTTGAAAGTGCACCCACTCCCACGTAAATATTATTTGATAGTTTACTTAATATGCAACGGAATTTGATTTCGATGAAATATGACACAGCAAACACGGAAATCGATTCTTCTCAAAAACGACAGATGTTTGGGCCAAAGGACCGAGACCATCAAATGCAGTTCAACAAGACGCGTTTGATGCGCCATATTTCATTAATATCCGTTACATAATAATGACAATATAACAGAACACCTACTTTGAATCGGAGGCGCTGCTGGAAGTTTCGGTAATTGTTGTTGTTGTTGTAACCACGTAATCATGCACCTTGTTATAGTAACATAGACACTAAAACTCAGATTTATACCCGCAGCGACTTGTGAGACATGTATAATTATTATACAGTGGAACCTCTCTAAACCGGACACTCAGGGTATCCTGTTTAAAGATGTTCCACTGTAAATCAGGCGTATGACCATTCTGATACGTATTTGCTTGCTTTGCAATCATGCACATACATTGGCATCTGAGATAAATGGCCAAGAAACCCACACACAATATCACATATGTTGTCTTGGTGTTCGGTTTGTAGAGGTTTCACTGTAGTAGCAAAGTAGTCTAAATTACAAATTCACCAGTATTGAGCTAACTGAGAATAATTACTTGTTGAATTTGTCATTTTGTTTTAAATGAATTCCGGCATTTTCATTTTATGATCATGATTTGTATATGTTATCTCCCTTGAGATAGCATATTGTGTCACGCACAATTCTATGGGGGCAGCCATTGTCGTGATACGCCCAAATGGCGAGTACGACCAAGAAAATAGTGCCCGGTGCCAATTTATCATATGGCGTTTTGATCTGTTTTGCTTTGTATATAAAACTCTACATATACTATTCTCTATAGTTTTCACAGTTTTGTGTTCGGTTTATCAGTTAAATTCTGGAAGATAAGAATCAAGACATTTGGTGCCTATGAATACAGCAGCTATTATCTTTAGGTCTCACGGGACAGTACGGAGCTAGCAGTAAAATAGGGTGGACGATTTTCTATATATTTCAGTACTGACCCTGTAAGTTACACCAGTGTGTTTTACAAAGTTAACTTACCCCAGACACCGATTAGTTTTTGTGGAGATAACATATTTCAGTACTTTCAGTACTTTGATTTATTTCAGCACCACAAACGTAATATTACAAGCATACAGATGAAATGGTTAGATGTTAGAGATATAGATAATGGTAGGTTAGTGTCGTGAATGGGAAAATATATGGCAAGGCTTAGAAAACCATCCCGTTTCAGTGCCGCGCCATATAGTGTTGTCCCACTCACGGCACTAACCTACTATTCTATTTTATCCCGTCAACACAGTGCGTATGTGCCGTGAAACACGGTGCCGTGAAACATTTTTGATATCCAGTCAATACTATTTTTGCATTTTACAGCCATTTGTAGATGTTGACGGGATAAATAGAATAGTAGGTTAGTGCCGTGAATGGGCAAAAAATATCTGGCGCGGCACGGAAACAGGATGTGCTCGGCAGAGCCTCGCCCATCCTGTTTCCTGAGCCTTGCCAGATATTTTTCCCATTCACGGCACTAACCTACTATTCTCTATTTATCCCGTCAACACTTACAAATAACTTTATAAATAACCCCAGCCGCATCCTCAAAATCGGATAATCGACTACTATGACATTCGCACATATTCATACGCAGTGATTAGGTCGTATTGACAGGATATCAAAAATGTTTCACCGCACCGTGTTTCACGACACATGCGCACTATGCAATGTACTGCACTAGTGAATTATGATGTCAATACACCGTGTTATTACACTGAAAGTCCATTTCGTGCAATAACTGTTTTTATTTCTCATTAAACAGTCAATCATACGCGAGATAGGCTCTTTAAAAATAAAGTCTGGTAAAGAGGTCAACACTGATAAGGTCAGAGTGTTTGACACTATATGCACAACTGCAGTTAAATGTCAAACGTTTAGTTCAGTTGATTACAACTCTGACATTCCATTACGTATGTCTCGTATCTCCGAGTGCCCGGATTTAGTTGTGTCTAGAGACTTAGGGGCCGTTTCACGAAACTGTGTACGACTAAAATGATCGCAAGTGCAAATTTAGGATCTTCTGAAAATTACAATTGACGGATTTACATGTATTGAGCATAGGCTGCGTATGCTCAATACATATAAATCCAATAATTCTTTACAATAAAACATTGTTAATGTGAAATTTACAGACTAACATTATTTTGCACTTACGAACATTTTAGTCGTACGAAGTTTAGTGAAACGTTCCCCAGGGCCCGGTTGCTCAAAGCTTCTGTTAGCTTAACAGACTGTTAAATCCTTAGCAGCTCAAAGCTTCTGTTAGCTTAACAGACTGTTAAATCCTTTGCAAGCCCGGTTGCTCAAAGCTTCTGTTAGCTTAACGGACTGTTAAATCCTTAGCAATGCTAAGGATTTAACAGTCTGTTAAGCTAACAGAAGCTTTGAGCTGCTAAGGATTTAACAGTCTGTTAAGCTAACAGTAGCTTTGAGCAACCGGGCCCAGGTATTTGACACCTCCGCCCCAGCTGCTTCACTTGTCCCACAGACAAACTAATTTTCGCAATAGAATCAATACTTAACCAAATGTACGAAATAAAAAAGGCTCATTAGTGTTATCATTGATATTATCTAACAATATTTTTGCATTGTTTAGCAAGGTACATGATCACGTGGTTACAACAACAACAACGTCCCCCCCTCCAAAGTAAGTATTATTTGATATTTTCCTTAATATACAGCGGATTACACGGGGAGAATATTCAGTAGTGATGGTGTAGCCATGATGGACGGGGAGAATATTCAGTAGTGATGGTATGGCCATGGACGGGGATAAATATTCAGTAGTGATGATATGGCCATGGACGGGGGTAAATATTCAGTAGTGATGGTATGGCCATGGACGGGGGTGAATATTCAGTAGTGATGGTATGGCCATGGACGGGGGTGAATATTCAGTAGTGATGGTATGGCCATGGACGGGGAGAATATTCAGTAGTGATGGTATGGCCATGGACGGGGATAATATTCAGTAGTGATGGTATGGCCATGGAAGGGGGTAAATATTCAGTAGTGATGGTATGGCCATGGACGTGGTGAATATTCAGTAGTGATGGTAATGCCATGGACGGGGAGAATTTCAGTAGTGATGTATGCCAATGGCGGGGAAATATTCAGTAGTGATGGTATGGCCATGGACGGGGAGAATTTCAGTAGTGATGGTATGACCATGGACGGGGAGTATCCAGGTAGTTCAGTAGTGATGGTATGGCCATGGACGGGATAATATTCATAGTGATGGAGGTAAGTATGACCATGGACGGGATAATATTCAGTAGATGGTAAGGCCATGGACGGGGTGAATGGATTCCAGTAGTGATGGTAATGGCCATGGACGGGGAGAATATTCAGTATAATATCCTGGATGAATGTATGCCATGGACGGGGGTGAATATTCAGTAGTGATGTAATGGCCATAGGACAGATGAATGGGTCCAGTATATTCAGTAGTGATGGTATGGCCATGACGGGGAGAATATTCAGTAGCGATGATGGCCTGGACGGGGTGTAATTCATGGTGATGGGGGTAAAGGCCATGGACGGGGAGAATATTCAGTAGTATGGTATGGCCGGATGGGGACGGGGAAAATATTCAGTAGTGATGGTTATGGCCATGGACGGGGTGAATATTCAGTAGTGATGGTATGGGGCCATGGGACGGAGTGAATATTCATAAGTGAGGGGTAAAGCCCATGACCGGGGGAGAAAATTTCCGTATAAGGTTGTTTGGGCCATGGACGGGGGAGAATATTCACTTAGTGATGTATGGCCATGGTCGGGGAGAATATTCAGTAAGTGATGTATGGCCTGGACGGGGTGATATTCAGTAAGTGATGGTATGGCCATGGACGGGGAGAATATTCATAGTGATGGTAAGGCCATGACAGGGGAAATAAATCAGTATGAATGGTATGGCCCATGAACGGGATGGACCGGACGGGATTCAGTAGTAAGATGATATGGGCCATGGACGGGAGGAAGAATGATTCAGTAGTGATGGTATTGTTCCATGGACGGGGGTAGAATTCAGTAGTGATGGTATGGCCATGGACGGGGAAGGAAAATAATATTCAGTAGTGATGGTATGGCCATGGACGGGAGAATATTCAGTAGTGATGGTGTATGGCCATGGACGGGGTTGGAAAAATTCAGAGTGATGGTAAAGGCCATGGACGTGGAGTATTCCCCGTATGATGGTATGCCATGGACATGACCGGGAGAATATTCAGTAGTGATGGGTATGGCCATGGACGGGATAATATTCAGTAGTTTGATGGTATGACCATTGGGGACGGGGAAATGATCCACTATTCAATAGTGATGGTATTGGCCATGGACGGGGAGATATTATTCATAGGTGATGGTGGTAGGCCTATGGACGGGGAGAATATTCAGATCGAAATGGTGGTATGATGGACGGGGAGAATATTCAGTAGTGATGGTATGGACCATGGACGGGGAAGAATATTCAGTAAGATGGTATCCATTGACGGGGAGAAAATCAGAAGTGATGGTATGGGGCCATGGACGGAGAATAATCATAGTGATGGTATTCCATGGACGGGGAGAAAATAATTCAAGTATGATGGTATGGCCATGGACTGGGAGAATATCAGTAGTGATGGTATGGCCATGGACGGGGTGAGTCCAGTCGTGATGGTATGGCCATGACCGGTGGTGATAATTCAGTAGTGTGGTAATGGCCATCGGAGGGGAGGATATTCCAGTATGATGGTATGTCCGGTGGACGGGGAGAATATTCCAGGTAGTGATGGAATGGCATGTGACGGGGTAGATGGATATTTGGCCATGGACGGGGAATAATTTATTCAGGGCAGTGATGGATGACCATGGACGGGGAGAAAATTCATTAGTGATGGTATGGCCAATGGAGAGAGAATAATCGGGGTATGAATGGTAGACCAAGGACGGGGAAGAAAATTCAGTAAGTGATGTTATGGCCATGGACGGGGAAATATTCAGTAGTGATGGTTTTGGCCAATGGACCGGGGGAAAAAATTCAGTAGTGATGGTTTGGCCAAGGGACGGGGAAATATTCTGTAGTGATGGTTTGGCCCATGGACGGGAGATATTCAGTTAGGTGGTGGTAGGCCAATGGTACCCCCCCCCCGGGGGGGGGAGGAATATTAGTAGTGAAGGTATGGACCATTGGAGGGGAGAATTTCAGTTGATGGAATGGCCATGGAAACGGGTAGATTAATATTCCAGAGTTAATGGTATTGGCCAGGACGGGGAAAATAATTCAGTAGTGATGGTATGGCCATGGACGGGGGGAATATTTCATGTGATGGATGGGCCATGGACCCGGGGGAATATTCAGTTGATTGGAAATGGAGGCATGGAACGGTGAGAATATTCCAGGGTAGTGAAGGTATGGGCCGTGGCGGGGGAGAATTATTCATTATGATGGTTTGGCCAATGGACGGGGGGTGAAGATGGATATTTAGCAGTGACGTTTTGGTCATGGACGAAGATGGATATGAATGTATGGTATATTTCTGGGACACTTCGATAGTCTAGTAACAGAAGGTCGTAACTGCTATGCTAAAGCATAGCAGTTACGACCTTATGTTACTAGACCATCGACTTGTCCTATTATCGCTAGTAACGTACGTGACTAAACTGAATGAGTGATGCGGCCATGCACTATACATCATACATGGACCACCTATCACCGGAATACATGCATTGCACAAGTCACGACCGCGGAGTGAACTTCGACACATACAGACACTTTATGTGAAAGCTGTTACTGTGATTATCCATGAAAATATGGTGCTTATTTAGTATCGGGCCATTATAGATACATATTACTTAGCGCAACAAGTTGGTATGTAGCCTGTTTCACCAAAATTGCAAATCATACTTATGTAGCAAACTGTACTTTGAGGGAGTAATCATTTATTTTTCCCGAAACGCATTATTTCATATAGAACTAACGACTGCATATATTTCATGATTAAAAGTATGCATAATTATTATACTGAATTTATTACATTATCACAGCCAAAATGGCTGTGATAATGTAATAAATTCAGTATAATATAGAAATAATAAATTTATCTTTAAATTGAAAATTTTCGCCTCAAATTGTATTTAGCAAGATAAGTATACTTTGACATTTTTGTGAAATATGCTATTGAACTACATGTACATGTATATACTTATGGTACTTAGCATCACTGATAGTTGGTTTACTGGCTAGCAAGCGATGACCACTAATATAGAATACGAATGCAAGTCTGGGGAGACCGTTATACAATGGAATGCCTCTAAACCGGACACCAAGAAAACACCCTTGATCTTATTTTTGATCAGTTTCTCGGTACTTTATCTCAGAGGACAATGTCTGTTCGTGATCGCATATCACACAACTATGACTCATACGGATCACATACCTGATTTACAGTGAAACCTCTCTAAGCCGGACACCCTGTGTACATCACATGGTGTCCGGTTTAGAGAGGTTCCTATGTATATGAATCCACGACAGTAAAGAACATGTTTTTCATGTCGCAGCATTATAGACCGTATACTACAAGGTGCATGCTCACGTCGTTATAACAACAACAACAGTGGCTGAAAGTGTTGAAATCTTGAAAGTATTATTTGATATGTTCCTTAATATTAAACGGAATTTGATGAAATATGGCGCATCAAACGCGTTTTCATGAGTTGCATTTGGTGGTCCAGGGAGTTTGGCACAGACTTATGTCGTTTTTGCGAAGAATCGATTTCCGTGTCGGAGACACGGAAATCGATTCTTCGCAAAAACGACAGAAGTTTGTGCGAGAATACAGAGACCACAAAATGCAGATTAACAAGACGCGTTTGATGCGCCATATTCATCAAAATCCGTTACGTAATAAGGACATTATAAAATAATACGTACTTTGAATCAGATGGATTCTGGAAATTTCAGTACTTGTTGTTGTTGTTATTACCACGTGATCATACACCTTGTACTACAACATAGTTTACGGTGATTGAAACGGTCTCGTCTAATTAAGAATTGATTGTAGAACACCAGTCTGATGATATAGACCCCTTTTGTCAAATGCCCCATTTATCTCCATATTGACTGGAGTTGGCGCCATCATCATTCTATCATTGCAAGTTAACGACAGGAGGGGTCGATGTGCTAAACTTCATATCAAAATGGTCACGTTTAAACACCGTTATGTCTTACAATAGTACGTCTTAATTCATTAAAGTTTGGGGGTCACATCTGTTACGCACACAACTTTCCTTAGAGGAATTAACCCTGTCACACTAAGTAACTTGAATGGATTTTGATATGTTAATTTAGCAACCAATCCAACAGGCCGTCACAAAATGGCTCGTTACGAGCCGGCTCATCTGGATCTGCACTGTTTTGCATAAACCACTATAGCGGGCTTTCGGGTTCAAAGTGATGTTTAAAGTATTAGGTCATAAATAGATACACTTGACTTCAATGATAATTGCTTCATAAGAGTGATGTGATATATGAATATAACATATGTGAATATTGTCTTCTTACTGTATACTATATGGAGCAACGAGTTGCCATCTTCTCTATCTTTGTATGTACAAGCCATCGCACAGTTCCACCACTTCGTGCCTTTGACACATACAGCAACTAATATGACAGTAAACAAAATAAAATAATAGACAGGTATGACAACGGAAAGCTATACATATTATGCCAGCAAACTATACAAAAGACGAGATATCTGAGCATTTCTCCCATCAATCTCAAAATAAATTTCGACGTGTAATCTTTTCAATATTTGCTTCCACTAACATTTTAAGGAATCACGGTTATCGCCCCTGATATCAAGCTGGCAGCTCACATTTGATGTAAACAGTATAATAATGTCAATTAATACGCCCGGTAATGGTAAATCAATGTTGCCCGAGAAAAAAATCATATGTAATGAATTGACGAACAAATATGTCTCGCTATATTACAACCAGGGGCCCGTTTCGCTAAACTTCGTACGACTAAATGACGATAGTCTGTACATTCACATTAACAATGTTTTCTTGTAAATATTGTTTCTGGCAATTATTGGATTTACATTTATTGAGCATAGGTTGCATATGCAGCCTATGCTAAATAAATGTAAATCCATCAATTGAATTTTCCAGACGATCCTAAATTTGCACTTTCGAACGTTTTAGTCGTACGAAGTTTAGTGAAACGGGCCCCTGGGATGTGGGAGTGGAAATACATCATAGTGGGTTGGCGAAAACCATAAAAATATATGATGGCATGTATAGTACAATATGGCATCCATACTAAAATCATTGCTATGACACCAGTGATCAACACTAGGGTGGATGCCACGTGATTTTTTTCCGTTTAAGATTGTTTGAGCGGAAATTAATATAAAAAAAAAAAAACACTAACGAAATATATCTCGATTGATTTTTGTAAATGTTATCAAATTTAGTTTTAAATATATATGTATACAATATTTAAGTATGTATATTCATTTAAAACGAAATGTGGGGCGCTAAAATGGGGGAATTACGAATCACAACCTGGGATGCGCGAGTGGAAGTGCATTATCAAATTTCATCTTCTATTTGTCACAAGCTACAGTGTGGTCAGCGTGTAAGTGGACCAACCTGTCGTGTTCGTTCGTGTGTGAACTTACACGCCGACCCCACTGTATGCTAGATTAACGTGAAATGATCACACATGATCAAATAAAATGCTGCGTTTCGCCGATATAGGTTACCTATATTTGTGGCTGTCACTGGAGAAATGCGAATGTAAGGCTTATGGGGGTTGCGACCAGTGTAGCTCCTGATCAAATACACACTTCTATAACATAATAACGATCTACATTATATTGCGTGTCAGAGGCATATATGGCGGCTGTTTCATTGATGGAATGGCGAACAGTGCAGATCCTGATCAGACTGTGCGGATGCACAGGCTGGTCTGGATCTAAATTGGTCGCAAAAAAACACATAAGCCCCTTTTATCACGTCAACACATTGCGTATGTGCCGTGAAACACGGTGCCGTGAAACATTTTTGATATCCTGTCAATACGACCTAATCACTGCGTATGAATATGTGCGGTGACTGTGGTTATTTTTAAAGCCATTTGTAGGTGTTGACGGGGTAAATAGAATAGTAGGTTAGTGCAGTGAATGGGAAAAATATCTGGCACGACACGGAAACGGGATGTGCTCGGCAGAGCCTCGCCCATCCCGTTTCCTAAGCCTTGCCAGATATCTTTTCCCATTCACGGCACGAACCTACTGTTCTCTATTACTCCTATCACGGCCACATAAGCAATCGATAAAACAAAATCCGACATAATTGCATGTGATGTCCATCTGAGATGTTGTGCCTTTAACATTCAAATACATAGAGAATACCAGGGCCCGGTTGCTCAAAACATCCGTTAGCTTAACGGACTGTTAAATCCTTAACTGAATGGTTAAAATCTCTGTTTTAACAGAGATTTTAACCATTCAGTTAAGGATTTAACAGTCCGTTAAGGATTTAACAGTCCGTTAAGCTAACTGCTGTTTTGAACAACTGGGCCCTGGCTAGTGTCTTTTAATATCAAGTTTATTAGGCAAGGTTATGAAACGCGTTTTAAAATCAAACACATTAACTTCCTCATTATCAATGAATCTTTGAAAATATTTCAATCACGTGCACGCAGTGGTTTGGTTGGTTATTGGAGTTTTGCGTAATTTTCCATTAGCCAACCAAATCACTGCGTGTCACGTGATTCGATATTTTCAAAGATGGCGGCTAATATTTATTTATAATGAGGAAGTGAATGTATTTGATTTTAAAAAGCTAATTTAGGTTACTGAGACGCGTTTTTAGTGCAGTTTACACTCGAAATCTTTGAGATTTGTGTTAATGTATTAGCAACTGTAAAATCTATGCCGAAAACCTACCCCAAGCGGCGATTTTGACACGTTGTAACACGTTGTATACTATAGGCGAGTGTGAATTGACGACCTCGTGTGGGATTTTCACACAATGTTGGCGAATGCCAGTTTAGTACCTTTCATAATTACATAATCTTCAGACCCGGGCACATTTTAATTGTTTTGTACATTGTTTAGAAAGGTCTTTAATGTATATATAAACAATAACTGACCATCCAAGACACGCTAGAATCACCTGTGCCCGATACTAGAAACATGCATATTCGTGTTTCTAGTATTGCGTATCATATGGTGTGGTCAAAATAAATAAAGGATATCAAGCGAGTTTTCATTTGATATGATATTTATGAAACGAGTCTCCCACATTTTATGCACGGAGCCTCATATCAAATGGAAATGAGTTTGAAATTCTGTTTATCACATGACTTCACGCTCCAAATACCAGACAACTTGGAAACATCCGATATTCTTCAGTGAGAAAATGCCATTGACTATTTTCGCATCGAATTCAAGGTGCATGATCACGTGGTTACAACAACAACAACGTCGCCACTCCAAAGTAAGTATTATTTGATATTTTAACGGATTTTTATGACATATGGCGCAGCAAACGCGTCTTCATGAGCTGCATTTTGGTGGTCTATGGAGTTTGGCACAGACTTATGTCGTTTTTGCGAAGAATCGATTACCGTGTCGGAGACACGGATACACGGAAATCGATTATTCGCAAAAACGACAGAAGTTTGGGCGAAAATACAGAGACCACCAAATGCAGCTTAACAAGACGCGTTTGATGCGCCATATTTCATCAAAATCCGTTGCGTAATAAGGACACTATACAATAATACGTACTTTGAATCGGTATTTGTTGTTGTTGTTAGTACCACGTGATCATACACCTTGGAATTGAAAGGTAGTTTTAAACGGTACATGCCCACCCAGTAGGCACAAACTGTTCTTTATATCAGAGACATCATCCGAGACATTTTCTGGCAAAATTACACACTGAATTCAGGGGCGATAACCGTGTTTCCTTAAGATGTTAACGGACATTACCATTTATTCTCTGTATTTATTTTTTGATGCGCAATGATAATATTTTATAATCTGTCGACAATGTTATTTTTTCAGGTGACGCATTTAATTAGTATAAATAATTAAAAGATATCATACTTCATTTGCATATGAAAATAGCCTGATACCACCGCGCGTCACTATCAGTAAAATAAATATTACGAAATGATTATATCTGTATAGCGGGCACTCGTAATTTTTAGAACTGGTGGAATAGTGACACTATTATACACTTATTTAATTGCTATAAAGAACAGTTTGTGTCTACTGAGTGGGCATGCACCTTTACTACTAGCATTAAACCTGCTATAAATATGTCGTATTATAAGTTCCCGCTCTTCCAATTCATATTACTATATGGGAGCCAATTATAACAATTTCGGTAATTTTACATAGTCACTGATGCTTCTAATGACGTTTAAAACACAATGACGTCGACGTCAACACAACGTTGCTTGTCGCGCCATTATGTACGCCATTTGGAACGTCTCCATTTGAAACGCAATTAGGGTGATGCGGCCAGCCAATCAAATTCGCTCCAGGCGTTATTACACGTGTGTCATATCACATTTATGAAATGGGCTACAGTACGTCATAACATTGTGGTTCCAGTATCGAATAACACTAACTGTGGTTCAACGAATCAGTGACAAAGACAACCACCATCCTTGTTTACCCTATGCAGCCCGATGCCAGAAATAGAGAATAGTATGTTAGTGCCGTGAATGGGAAAAATAACTGTCAAGGCTCAGGAAACGGGATGGGCGAGGCTCTGCCGAGCACATCCCGTTTCCGTGCCGCGCCAGATATTTTTCCCATTCACGGCACTAACCTACTATTCTATTTATCCCGTCAACACATACACATAGCTTTAAAATGCAATAAAATAACCACGATCACCGCACATATTCATACGCAGTGGTTAGGTCGTATTGACAGGATATCACAAATGTTTCACGGCACCGTGTTTCACGGCACATATATACGCACTGTGTTGACGGGGTATGCAGCCGATGCCAGAAATACAAATATCCGTCATTCGAGTATCGTGTAGCACATGGTGTGGGTAAATTATATTCGCAACAACTGTCGGTGTTGCAACTAAAGTAGAGTACATCAAACGCCACAAGTGTCCGCCCACTTCATTCATTAGATAATATCAAGATGTATGATCACGTGGTACTAACAAAAACAACACGTATTGAAACTTCCAGAATCCAACTGATTCAAAGTACGCATTCATATTGTCCTTATTACGTAACGGATTTTGATGAAATATGGCGCATCAAACGCGTTTTGTTAAGCTGCTTTTGGTGGTCTTTGTATTTTCGCCCAAATTTCTGTCGTTTTTGCGAATATTAAATCGATTCTTCTCAAAAACTACTTAAGTCTGTCCCGAACTCCCTGGACCACCAAATGCAGCTCACGAAGACGCGTTTGTTGCGCCATATATCAAAATCCGTTGCATATTAAAGAAAATATCAAATAATACTTACTTTGTAGTGGGCGACGTTGTTGTTGTTGTAACCACATGATCATGCACCTTGACTATGTACAAATGTGGCTTATGACTTTTGCGACCAGTGTAGATCCAGATCAGCCTGCATCCACACAGTCTGATTAGGATTATGCACCGTTCGCTATTCCATTAATGAAATACCCGTCATGCTCGAACAAGCGATATCAGGTTACGGGCGTGTGCTACTTGATCAGGAGCTATATTGGTCACAAATGTCATAAGCCCCATTTTCACACAACCACAAACATGCATTTAACAGCGGAAGTCTCTATATCAACAAACACAAATATACACGTGTAATCGTGTATATGATACCGGGTCTGGTGTTAACCTAATCGCAACGGCATGTAGCCGATATTGATTTCTAGAAAATACAATATTTTCCATAATGAACGTCGAATGTTGACACAAAATTCAGAGCGCTCGCGCTCTGAATTTTGTGTCAACATTCGACGTCATTTACGGAAAATATAGACGATTTTCAAAACCAATATCGGCGAATTACGTCGATGCGATAAGGGAGGTAATTCCAGATCCGGGTCCATATATTGTCCGACAGATGGCAGTGTACATGTCGCATCGGCAGACAGTGAATTATCAGCAAAATGTGATTGTATATACAATAGAATGTACAGCATAATACAACTTGACAGAATTTCGTTTTGACCTGTGCATGTCCTGATCATCTTAAACACATAGACACGTGCAGTTTTTAATACATAGACATTTAAAGATTGCGTATGCGCTGAACATTTGTTTTACAAAGATCGCCGATTTTCCGAGGACGTGTCAGATATATGCCTTATATTGATAGATCGTCATAACCGTCTGTAGTGAACGTTTGTATATCATTACTACCGTCTGTTTCACGAAACCTGTCCAATTTTACGGCAATATAAACAATGCAAAAACAATATTATTTTCGATAATGTTAAATTTTATCAATATTTAAGTCATCTTTTTATTTTGTGAAATTTGACACAATATTGTTTTTAATGCGAAAAACAGAGTGAAATTGTCTATGGGGGTTTAACATGGGGAAATTTTTCTAATTTCAGAAATAGTGGACCGGTTTTTAAAATTATTTTTTTGTTTTCTTAGTTAGATAATTTCGAAGTAAATTTCCAAAATATTTCGTCTTTTGGCTCCACCCCATCTCAACATAGTAAATACATTTTTCGTAATAAAATCAATATTTGACAAAACTTCAAGAAATAAAGAGAAAGATCATTCCTAAAGTTTGCTTTAATTTAAAGGTACATGCCCACTCAGTATGCACACAATGTTCTTTCTATCAGAGATATCATCTGAGATAGTTTCTGGCAAAATAAACATTCATTCACCATTACCCTACGTATTAATTGGCATAATTATACATTTTATAACAAGCGTAAATTTCTACACTGATATCAGGGGCGATGACCGTGTTTCCTTAACATGTTAACGGACATTACTATTTATTCTCTGTAATTAATTTTTGATGTGCAATAATCATACTTTATAATCTGTTGAAAATATATTGTTTTCAGGCGACGCATTTAATTACAATCTAATATAAATAATTAAAAAATATCATGCCTCATTTGCATATGAAAATGGCCTGATACCACCGCGAGTCACTATCAGTAAAATAAATATTACTAAATGGTTACATCTGTATAACGGGCACTCGTAATTGTTAGAACTGGTGGACACTTATTTAATTCCTACAAAGAACACTTTGTGCCTTCTGAGTGGCATGCACCTTTAATATTATCAAAACACATGTGTTTGCATTGTTTATATATCCGTAAAATTTCGGCAGGTTTAGTGAAACAGACAGTAGTCCTATATTTCGTCTGTTTGTATTGTTTGATAGGGTGACAGTTTGATTTACCGAGAACTGATGTCTATGTAGATAGCCGACACCCTGTTTTCGTACTGCTATCAAGTTACTATAGGGATGGCCAATTCCAAGTATAACTCAAATGTGTGGGTGTGACTTGAGACACGGGGCTAATGGGATTTGCGATCAGCGTAGATGCGGATCAGCATGTGCATCCGCATTGTCTGATCAGAATCTGCACTTTTCGCCATTACAGCAATGAAACACTCGTCATGCTTCTCAAACTATATGTTTTGCGACCAGTGTAGATCCAGATCAGCCTGTGCATCCGCACAGTCTGATCAGGATCTGCACTGTTCGCCATTCCAGCAATGAAACATTTGTCATGTTTCGAACAAGCAATATGTAGGTCGTTTATTAGGTTACAATAGTGTGCTATTTGATCAGAAGCTACGGTGGTCACACATCCCGTATATGGGGAATGATAAAACATGTACAAAGTTATTATCAAGATATTCATGGTTGATACCAGGTGCGGATCCAGACGGGCGCGTGTCCGGCGCACGCCCCCTCTAAAATTTGTCGAGTTTAGATCTGATTATTTCCTTATTTCTCACTCAAAGTGTATCATGTTTCCACTCAGTTGAACCGTCTCGTCGAGACGGTTCAACTGAGTGGTAACAACATATACTTTTGATGAGAAATAAGAACAAATACGGAAAATAATTTGAATTTTATGAAAGTTGACGATCACGCCCCCTCTAGACCTAAATCCTGGATCCGCCCCTGATTCAGTTTCTTGTGATATCAAATTGAGGTACAATTCGCGTCTCTATTACATGTACATACATAACATATGGTGTATCTACGGAAGCCCATTAGGGCCACTTCACTTTTTTTAAATTTCCATTTATTCAATGAAAATTCAAGAAAAGATCTCGAAAATTCAAGAAAATATCTCGAGAAAATATCTCGAAAATTCAAGAAAAGAACTTGAAAATTCAAGAAAATATCTTGAAACATCCTTTATTAGAAACGATCTTGAAAATTCAAGAAAAGATCTTGAAAATTCAAGAAAAGATCTCGAAAATTCAAGAAAGTATCTTGAAAATTCAAGAAAAGAACTTGAAAATTCTAGAAAAGAACTTGAAAATTCAAGAAAATATCTTGAAACATCCTTTATTAGAAACGATCTTGAAAATTCAAGAAAAGATCTTGAGAAAAGATCTCGAAAATTCAAGAAAGTATCTTGAAAATTCAAGAAAAGAACTTGAAAATTCAAGAAAATATCTTGAAAATTCAAGAAAATATCTTGAAAATAAATTCAAGAAAAGATCTTGAAAATTCAAGAAAAGATCTTGAATAAATGGAAATAAAAAAAAGTGAAGTGGCCTTAATGGGCTTCCGTATGTATCTCATGTTGACATAGACTAATAATACCATACACATTGGCATAAATATCCAGAGAGTTTGCATAACGCATTCTTGCTTGTCTTAAAGGTACTCGCCCACTCAGTCGGCACACACTTTTCTTTATATCAGATACATCATCTGAGACATTTTCTGGCAAAACAAACATTCATTCACCATTACCCCACGTATTGATTGGCATTATTATACACATTACCGTGTTTCATTAAAATCTGACGGACATTACTATTTATTCTCTGTATTTATTGTTTGATGTGCGATGATCATACTTTATAATTTGTCGAAAATAGTATTTTTTCAAGTGACGCATTTAATTAGTATAAATAATTAAAACATGAGTGGGCATGTACCTTTAGTTTAACCCTTTGAACCCGAAATCCCGCTATAGCGGTTTATGCAAACAGTGCAGATCCAGATGAGCCGGCTCGTAACGAGCCGTCTCATCAGAATCTGCACTGTTAGAAAGTAATTTTCATATTTTTGAGAAAAAAAATACCCCCTTTTTATAAATGGAATAGTCTGAAAATCATTTTGCGATGATTGAATTGGTTGCAAAACGAACATATCGCAGCCCATTCAGTTACTTAGGGGTGAAAGGGTTAAATACTGAATAGCGAAAGAGCAATATCTACTCTACACAGTGGCGGATCCAGTATTTCGCCGAAAGTGTGTGGGGGGGGGGGGGGTGTCAGTCGACTAATTTAACGACTAATTTTCAATACATACTGCTTATGTGATTAACCCTTACAATGCTGAATTAATTTGTGTCTTTTTCCATTTTTCTCATCAAAAACTTGGTTTGGCAGCACTTTAGAAATGGAAATGATTCTAAAATGCTGCCAAACCATGTTTTTACTGAGAGAAATATGAATTATCAGTAGACGACTATTTTCTGTTCCCGCATTCTAAGGGTTAAGGCACATTGTGGTAATATACATTCTGAATAGGCTCTTTATACTATCTGGACCTTGATTCGATAAACTCACCCTTATTTGGCTTCTTCATTTTTTTTACAGAATCAGACATCTTCTCAATTGCAAAATGCAAATCTGAAATCCTGAAAGGGGATGGGGGAGGAGGGCAGTCCCCCGGGCCACACACATAGTAAATCCGCCACTGCTACAACTTACATAGAGCACCATACAAGTGGTCAACGGTGCTATACTGTCTGTTTCACGGTTCCTGCTCAAATTGTACGGCTATATAAAAACAATATAGTTTTCGATAATATTAAATTATAACAAAATTTAAGGATGAGCCGACTTTTTATTTCGTGAAATTTGGTCCAATATTGATTTTATTGCGAAAAAACAATTTCCACATGTTAAATCTCCATAGACATCTTCACAGAGACAGAGTTTATAATTTCAGAAATAGTGGACCGATTTTCAAAATGTAACTGTTGTTTCTTATTTAGATCATTTCCAAGCTATCTAGCTAGATTTCAGAATCAATTTCCAAAATTTTTCGTTTTTCGACTCCTCCTCCAGGTTCTCCACTTCTGTTTTCTCCATGTTAAATTCCCATACAGAACTAATTTTTTCGTATTAAAATCAATATTTGACCAAATTTCACGAAATAAAAAGAAGGCTCATTCTTAAATGGGGCTTATGGGTTTTATGACCGGTGTAGCACCTGATCAATTAACACGCTCATGTAGCCTGGTAATGATCTGTGTTGTTTCATTGATCGCAATGCGAACAGTGCAGATCCGGATCAGACTGTGCGGATGCACAGGCTGATCTGGATCTACACTGATCGCAAAACCCATAAGCCCCATTTCTCCAGTTACAGCCACATATCAGTACTCAAAAGGATATAGCATCTCAGAAATATGGGAGAAATTGTACACAGCCAGCTTTGCCCAGGAAATCCACGTTTCATCAAGAAATTTGATTGTCTGAACCTGAGCTGTAGCATAGCTCAATCTCAGCTAACCAAGCTGCTTGATTCCAGTACAATATTCAAGTATTTAAGAAATACAGCCATGTGCTGTTGCGTTTACTGTAGTATGAAACACATTTGGTTTGTTTAAAGTGCATGGACGCAAACTTGAAACAGGCCAAATGTTTTTCGTACTACATTAAACGCAACAGATCATTGTTTTATTCCTTATATTTACATTGCATGTTCTGATAGTTTCAAAAATGTAAATAGCCACAATTACAAAATTAAAATTAAGAATCATTATGTTGCGTTTTTTTTGTCGCAATTCATGGAACAGCGACGTTGTCGGTCAATAGCATGACGTTATTGACAACGACGATGAACGTCATCTATTTTAATGACGTCAAACAAACTTTAACGAATCAACAACGTCCCGCGACGTCACGTGGGGCTAATGTAATCAAGGTGTATGATCACGTGGTTACAACAACAACAAATACTTTAACTTCCAGAAGCCCTCCGATTCAAAGAACATATTATTTTATTATGTCCTTATTATGTAACGGATTTTGATGAAATATTGCGTCTTGTTCAGCTGCATTTGGTGGTCTCTGTACTTTGGCTCAAACTTCTGTCGTTTTTACAACACCCATCGCCAACTGTTCACACGCAATAGATGGTACACGACATCTGATGTCTGTGGCAGCTACAACCCTCTGTGCTGCATGCCTGGTTTTCGACATCTGTAGCCTATTTCACCAACATTGCAAAGTATACTTTTCTAGCAAAGTATACTTTGAGGGAGAAATTTAAAATTTTAGGATAAATTTATTATTTTTTATTATACTGAATTTATTACATTATCACAGCCATTTTGGCTGTGATAATGTAATAAATTCAGTATAATAAGTCTGCATACTTTTAATCATCAAATATATGCTGTCGTTAGTGCTATATGAAATAATGCATTTCAGGACAAATAAATGATTACTCCCTCAAAGTATACTTTGCTAGAAAAATATACTTTGCAATGTTGGTGAAATAGGCTACTGATGTCTGTGGCAGCTACAACCCTCTGTGCTGCATGCTTGGCCGTCTGCTTCACAGCCACAGCTGATGACGTCAATCAAACCTGCAGGTGTCGGGGACCAGTGTCAAAGGTCGGTGACGGGATACTGTCCCTGACGTGCCACCCAAACTGTGTGATGTCCACATCCGGAGGCCCTGATGATCAGCCGCCTTCCACAACATCATCTGAAGATGTGCCCTTGCTCACATGGTGAAGCAGGTTATTGTCTGTCGGAGGCATATTTCTTCTTGGCATATATATCGTAGCGTACCGCGCCCATTGGGATTCCTGTTTGCTGACCATACATAGCTGCGAAAAATCGCTTACCTGTGTCTATGAGAGCAGCATTAGCGGCGTTTGCTTCACCCAGTGTATCAAACTATCCAGGAAATTCACCAGCCTTCAGAGCATTCAGTGCACTGATTTACCCCTTAGCTGAATGGGTATGATAGAGTGTCACAACCGCTAAGCGCATGCATGCCCAGTAGCTGTAGACACTTAGATCCCAGCTGTATACATGTCACATTGATGTCGATGCCTACCCCATTCCAGCGTTCCATCTGGACACTACAGCTATGACGTAGTTGCAGCTTCCATACCATCCGGTAGACCAGTAGAACAAATACATCTGTATCATCGCTGAGGATCCGGATGACAGCCTTGTCCATTTCGGAAGCTTGCAACAGATATGTAATCATTGTGACATCTGCCTCATCGTGTGTAAAGCTGCTGTCACCCCGACAATCTATGGATATGTGATCACCCATATTGAATGTAGATATCACGCGGGTGAGTTCACACTTGTTCCAAGATCCAAGTTGCGGTATACCGAGACGATTGGAGAGTGAAGATTTGTTTCCTTTCCACAAGCAGCAATACTCGTCGATGATAGTGGGTGGAACAGCACACAACTAGTACTGGAAAATGGGTTCCAGTTGCAACTGTCGTTGTTGCCGGACCAACAAAAGACGGATGAAGATGGCCGCTATGTCGAATACAGTATTGCCACCAACCTTCACGCCTCTCTTAAGTTTCTTAAGAACTCTTGGCATGGAAGTCAAATAGCAGAGAGTTGGGGAAGGATGTGGCCATTTTCGCTCCAATGACTAGTGCATCTTCCACTTTTACTTCTTTGGGAGCTACCTGACCATTGACAGGACGTCACTGTCGGCTTCCAACGGATGGGAATGCCTTGCTAGCTCTGTGGCAATCCGCCGCTGATCGTCACTGTCCAGATTTCTTCTCTTACTACCTTCCTCCTTATGCTTGCTTGATGATGATGAGCAGCGCACTTCATCGGAGTACAACTGTTCCATATCATCAGAGAGATACCATGAGATCGGGAATGAGTCAATCCATTCAGTGACCAACTTTCCTGTTCTGATAGCAGTTTGTCGTCCGAACTGGTCACTGAATACTGAATTCCAACAACCTGCCACGTGTCGGCATACATGCGCTCCAGCGATGAGATCTCGATGCGCATCTGCTGGCAACAAGTGGCGCATCTCTAGCAGGTGCAAGCTGAGATACCGAGCGTAGTCAACATGGCCTGTACTGAAGAAGTACGACAGCATCCGTTCCAAACACAGCTACTGTAAGAGCCAGTCTCCCCTCTCCGAGCGAAGGCGGTGGTGAACCGATAGTGTCGGTTTCACAAGATTATCCACCCAGCGCCTACCTGTTGGATGATGTCGTACTCCTTCCACATACAGTGATGATACTCTGAGATTTAATTGAAGGTTTTCTCACCGTTTTGCAGACAGTTTTACAACAGGGCAGCCGTCACCATGCGCAATGCCCTTATGGCACGCACCTATGCCTTCCCATTCATAATCCCCGTCAGACCGCCGAAAGCTGCACTAACTAGAACATCCAAACCAGACCCCTCCATCAGTGTAGAAATGCAACCCAAAATATACATAATAGTGTGCATCACATCGTGAAACCTAGTTGGCTCCCACCATTTGATCTGTTGGGCAACCATGTACAACTGCATATCAATGGAAAGATTTGCATACGTCATGCCTAGGTCACATATGGTTTTCGTCATGTATGGCCCTGATGTGACGGTAACAGGGTGAGCTGGTGGTGCATCTATGAGCGGGCCAAACAGGTAGACAGTCGCTGGCTTTGTTGCGGGTGACACTTGCTCCCTGGCCAATAGGTTGTTGAAGCCGTACCACTCCAGGCTATGGTCTGACGAAAGTGAATTCAGCCACTGGGTGTCCTTGAGCTCTATAGCAACAATACTCTCTACCCTGGCAAATGCATTCGTGTACGTGATTCCTGAAGAAATATAAATTGCAGGAGGGTTAACCTTATTTGGGTCAGTATAGTGCTGAAGTGGAACAGACTGACTGCTATTGGTTCTAAGAGATTGTGCAACGGTCTTCCGCAGTCACAATATTCATAACTCTATGTCGATCGCTAGCACTACCCAGATCTACGAGCCATGACACGTGTCTCTCTAAATCCATTGGGAGATGAAACCAGATCAAAATTGCCTGGGATTCCAGAAAGGATGAACCCATCGTTAACTTACGCCTCGCATGCTCCCAACCAACCATCCGCTGCAGAGGTATGAAAGTTGGGTTTTACGTATTGACGGCCACTAATAATCCTCGCAGAAAGGATGCAAACGGCCAAAAAGGAATAAAATATTTGAAATGTTTGCATGTAGTCACTTTATAAATGCGTGTATTGCAATCCTACACCAGGAAAACATGGGTCTGAAAACCATTTTCGTGAATTTATCATAAATGGTTGCAGTGCTTTAAAAGAAAATAGGATTTTCGGAAATGGCGGCAACCAATTTGCATAATGAGAAAATGTATGCACGTAATCACTATAGAAATCCCACCAGTGTCATTCTTGACCATGAAAACATAGGTATATACACCATTTGTGTTAACTTGTAGTGCATAGTTGTAAAGCTATGATAGGAAATATGTTTTCCGCTAGTGGCGGTAATTAATTTGCATATTGAAAAAGTTGCCCAAGGTCGTCAAGAGGACAACCAAGCTGATTTGCTCCAAACACCCGTGGGAATGTAAATCCACCAAAATACATTGTACTATAGAAAATTCATAGGTCCGACATATAATTCACAAGGACGGCAAATCGACTATTACTTTGGAGTGGGCTCTTTCAACACGTTCAGCCAGTGTTGTTGTTGTTGTAATAACGTGATCATGCACATTGATTGGGTTATAACTATGTTTTAACAGTACGTCTTTAATGGTTGTTAATTCAATAAGCCACAGTTAGATCACGGTTCGTCCGCATGTACGAGGAGATAATCCGCGAGCTTTAACGAGTGGATTATCGATGGTTCATGCGGCCGAACGTGATCTAACTGTGTTATCACATCCTCATGTCCATACATTGCTGTGTAAATGCAGAAACAAAACTCGAAAATTTATCCAAGATGTGATAATACCGGTTTTGTCATACATCCGGGCACACGGTTTATTGTGTGTTGAGCGACACGGTATAACATTTCTGCAATTTTGTCTGGCCTTTTATGGCCTGTGTGCACAGCTGTGGTTAAGTGAATTAAGGTCGTATTGCGGTTCTGACGTCATGTTAAAGTGCTGGTGTCGATATATAATATGCCACCGTCACTGGCGATGATGTGGCGATCAATGTCGACCTAGATCAAGATACACACTAGTTTAGCTAATCTCAGCTATACGGATTATTTTTACTATTTCGTCCGTCTTTTATATTATCTGTATCTGTATAGCTGAGAATCGGCCATTATACAATATGGTTTACAATAACAGCCATTCTGTCCTGGCATTTAGTGACGAGCGAGAGATTTAATACTTCGCAGTTCCGTTAAAAGAAACTTGCACAGACGAATACTAAACATGTAAATATACATACGTTCACCTGGATTATCATTTTATTCCTGTTTTACAAAATGGGCTGTTATTGTGACCATATTTTATAATGGCCGAGTCTCAGCTATACAGTGGGGTCAGCGTGTAAGTGCACACACGAACGAACACGACAGGCTGTCGTGTTCGTTCGTGTGTGCACTTACACGCTGACCACACTGTATAGATACAGATGATATAAAAGACAGATGAAATATTAAAGTCATCCGTATAGCTGAGTATATCTAAAGCTAGATACACACACGTTCAATGTCTAGACTGCTACTTCACAGTGATATTCAAATCGTACAACATATCGCGTGGACGTACAGCACTCAAACTTTCAAATTGTCATATCTCAAAATTATGGAAGCGTCCTGGTGCCAATGCTAAAATATATTTATCTCCTAGGAGATACTAACTCCTAATTAAGAGATATTAAGTCCTAATTAGGAGATGGTAACTGCTAATTATGAGATACTATCGTATTATGACATAATATCTCCTAATTAGGATTTACTGTCTCATAATTGGGACTTAGTATTTCCTAATTAGGAGTTAGTATCTCATAACTAGGACTTAATAGCTCCTAATTAGGAGTTAGTATCTCCTAATTAGGAGTTAGTATGTCCTAATTAGGAGATACAACATTTTAGCATTAGCATTGACACAGATAGTAAGTCCTACTTAGGAGATAGTAAGTCCTAATTAGGAGATATTAACTCCTAAGTAAGAGATACTAACTCCTAATAAGGAGATAGTAATTATTAATTAGGAGATACAAACTCATAATTAGGAGATACTATCTCCTAATTAGGAGGTACAAATATTTTAGCATTGGCACCAGGACGCTTCCATAGAAAATCCATACATTATAAACATGGTCGTCTTTTCGCCAACTAAATATTGATATCGAGACCCGGTATACGACACCGGAAACAGCGGATACACAAATCGCCAGCGTTAATCATTAAAGGTACGTGCCCACTCAGGTACAAAATGATCTTTATATCAGAGACATCATCTGATACATTTTCTGGCAAAATAAACATTCATTCACCATTACCCCACGTATTGATTGGCATTATTATTCATTTTATATCAGACGTAAATTTCCACACTGATATCATGGGCGATAACCGTGTTTCCTTAAAATGTTAACGGACATTACTATTTATTCTCAGATTCTCAGTATTTATTTTTTTATGTACTATTATCATACATTATAATATGTGAAAAATATTATTTTTCTCAGGTGACGCATTTAATTAGTATAAATAATTAAAAAATATTATACCTCATTTGCATATTAAAATAACCTGATAGCACCGCGCGTCACTATCAGTAACATAGTTATAACTAAATAATTATATCTGTAAAGCGGGCACTCGTAATGTTTGGAACTGGTGGAATTGTGACACAATTATACATTTATTTCATTCCTATAAAGAACAGTTTGTGCCTACTGAGTGGGCATGTACCTTTACTAACCAATACTTATCATTCCAACGTTTCGGTTCAAGGCCTTTACTATAGTATCAAGGAATTAGTAGACACTCATTCCTTGACAAAAGCCTTGTGCCGAAACGTTGGAATTTAAGTAATTTGTAGACACTTATTCCTGGATAAAGCTTTGTGCGGAAACGTCTTAACAAAAAACTGGTTTTGACAGCACTTGAGAATCGTCTCCACTGGAGACGATTCTCATGTGCTGTCAAAACCAGGTTTTTGTTAAGTTGGTATCGTGGGTTCTTGATTAATGAAGTAGTGTTCAACATATCATAGTAATGCGGAAAAGTTGCTATAATTTACGGAACCCCGCAGGGGACATGGATTTTTTTTTTATTAATTCGTTCCCTCAATTTAACAATTCGCTCCCTCGAAAGAACAATTCGTTCACACGATACAACAATTAATTCCCACGAAATAACAATTCGTTCCCACGGGAATTGTTAAATTGAGGGAACGAATTGTTAAATTGAGGGAACAAATTGTTAATTCGTGAGAAACAATTGTTAATTCGTGAGAACGAATTGATAATTCGTGGGAGCGAATTGTCAAACTGCGGGAACGAATTGTTATTTCGTGGTAACGAATTAATAAAAAAAAAAGAATTCTACGTCCCCTGCGGGACTCCGTAATAATTGCTTTAGGACTGCAGTAAATAAATGCTATTAATAAACGGTGATAATTAGTACATACACACATAAGAAATTATATATTACTGAGATCGTCTTCGGGGCCCGCTTCACTCAACTTCGTACGACTAAAATGTTCGTAAGTGCAAATTTAGGATCGTCTGAAAAATTCAATTGATGGATTTACATGTATTGAGCATAGGCTGCATATGCAGCCTATGCTCAATAAATGTAAATCCAATAATTGTTTGCAAGAAAACATTGTTAATGTGAAATTTGCAGACTAGCATAATTTTGCACTTACGAAGATTTTAGTCGTACGAAGTTTAGTTAAACGGACCCCCGGATGTCGCCGATGTCATGACTGTAGCCGTTTAATACATATTTCGAGAGACCGTATATTCATATAAGTTTTCTCTAAATACTTAGTATGCGATGTTTCAGCATTATCCCAAGAGCTAATTCAATTGCTATGGTAGCTGCTGAGAGATTTAGCAAAAACGTAGAAACATTAATGTGGAAACGAACATAAACAAGCGTATGCGCATGGCATACTGTACTCCACGTGACATAGTGTCCGTCTATGATATGTTTCAAGAATGCCCACTATAGAAACTAGCTATACCAGTCACCAATTTCACGTTAATACAGTTGATACACGTTTAATATCATAGTTTAAATGTATATATATACCATCCAGAGACCTATACTCGTGCTACGTCAGTTTTCGTTATCACGTCATATCTATGGAACGCCAAATCTACATAAACTCAAATATATATTGCTAGCAACAAATATTTGGAGCTAGCAATAAATATTTGGAGAGCTCTCGAAATCAATTAATGATATCTCGAAATCAATTAATGATATCTCGAAATCATTTGGAGAGCTCTCGAAATCATTTGGAGCGAGCAATATAACATTTGATTTGGAGAGCTCTCTAAATCATTTGGAGCTATCTCTAAACCATTTGGAGAGCTCTCGAAATCATTTGGAGAGCTCTCGAAATCAATTAATGATATCTCGAAAGCTCTCCAAATCAAAGCTATATAATGCTCGCTACAAATGATTTCGAGAGCTCTCTAAATGATTTCGAGATATCATTAATTGATTTCGAGAGCTCTCCAAATGATTTCGAGAGCTCTCCAAATCATTTAGAGATAGCTCCAAATGATTTAGAGAGCTCTCCAAATCAAGTTATATAATGCTCGCTACAAATGATTTCGAGAGCTCTCTAAATGATTTCGAGATATCATTAATTGATTTCGAGAGCTCTCCAAATGATTTCGAGAGCTCTCCAAATGATTTAGAGATAGCTCCAAATGATTTCGAGAGCTCTCCAAATGATTTAGAGATAGCTCCAAATGATTTAGAGAGCTCTCCAAATCAAAGTTATATAATGCTCGCTACAAATGATTTCGAGAGCTCTTTAAATGATTTCGAGATATCATTAATTGATTTCGAGAGCTCTCCAAATGATTTAGAGAGCTCTCCAAATCAAATGTTATATAATGCTCGCTCCAAATGATTTCGAGAGCTCTCCCAATGATTTCGAGATATCATTAATTGATTTCGAGAGCTCTCCAAATGATTTAGAGAGCTCTCCAAATCAAATGTTATATAATGCTCGCTCCAAATGATTTCGAGAGCTCTCCAAATGATTTCAAGATATCATTAATTGATTTCGAGAGCTCTCCAAATGATTTCGAGAGCTCTCCAAATATTTATTGCTAGCTCCAAATATTTGTTGCTAGCAATATATATTTGAGTTTATGTAGATTTGACGTTCCATACATATCGGGCGATTGCCGTGTAACGCGATCAGGTATATTACGTCACGTAGGGACACTAGCTAAGATATCAAGGGAACGAATTGTTAATTGTTAATTCGAGGGAACGAATTGTTACATTGAGGGGACGAATTGTTATTTCGTGTATTTCTCTCAATTTAACAATTCGTTCCCACGAAATAACAATTCGTTCCCACGGGAACTAATTGTTAATTCGTGGGAACGAATTGTTATATGGTGGGAATGAATTGTTAATCCTGGTAGTTTTCCCACGAATTAACGATTCATTCCCACGAATTAACAATTCGTTCCCTCAATTTAACAATTCGTTCCCAAGAAATAACAATTCGTTTCCTCGAATTAACAATTCACAATTCGTAGGAACGAATTGTTAATTGTTAATTCGAGAGAACGAATTGTTAAATTAAGGGAACGAATTGTTATATCATGGGAACGAATTGTTAATTCGTGGGAACGAATTGTTATATCGTGGGAACGAATTGTTGACTCGTGGGAACGAATTGTTATATAGTGGGGACGAATTGTTAATTCTAGGGAACGAATTGTTAAATTCAGGGAACGAATTGTTTTTTCGTGGGAACGAATTAATAAAAACAAATCCATGACCCTTGCGGGGCTCTGTAAAAACCACCTAATAAAGACAGTGTTTGTTGTGCGAAAATCTTCCAATGTGTTTTTTTTTTCATCATCATTATTTTGGCTGAAGTTTGGCTGCATTTTCCATTTTAAAGTAACACACTCCAATTCCTGCACAACCACAGTTGACACATTTTTTACAAGTATACACTGATTATTAGTGCATAGAGAGGCCCAAATTATGTAAAGAAATGTGGAAACATCTAATTGCTTATTTAGTACTGATTTTGCCAATTTGCATATATTATGTGTTATTAATTTAATTAGAACGAAAATAAGAAATGTCCTCGTTATATTTTTCATTTTGATTGAGGAATCCTACACGTAGACACTCACACACTCATTTCACGGAAGGGCACGAATACTGGTATACCCTGTCTACAATTACGTCACTAAAATGGCAGCCTCCATGTCAATGTTCCATGAATGAACTCGGCTATTATGTGAAATGATGAATGGATGGTTGTAGTTTTTGTTGATGATGTATGTCTGTCAGGGCGGAAGGTAACTTGCAATCTACTCGCGTACCGTTCGTAGCTAGGAGTAATTGCAAGAATTACCGTTCGCAACTAGGTGGTTGTTCTATGTTCGAGCTCTTCGAAATGCGCTTTCCTGTCTTTTACAGCATTTAAATTCAGACTCCAACTGGTGGTAAACTGTGATCTATGTAAACTCTGTGGCTGAACGTGGGGGGGGGTGGGGGGGGTGGGGGTGCAACCCGGAAACCCCCCCTGAATATGATATGTATGTTCGTCATTCCCTAAATGAGACATCCATCGTGCTTCTTACAAACAGTATATATCGTTATCAGATTACAGGAGTATTCTATTTGATCAGGAGCTACACTGGTCACGAATTTTATAACTAGCCCCATTTCTCCAGTCACAGTCACATCTGATGACTTGAAGTGCTCGTATTTGGGAATTACAGTGGAACCGCACTAAACAGAACACCCAGTGGAAATCCTAGGGTGTTGGATTGATATGGGTTACACTGTATATTTATTACCTGAACTAACATGCAGAGATTCGGCATGATATCTGTAATACAAGTATTACGTCATGGCCTGGCAACCTTTATGATCCAATATCGGTCAGGTGACTAGACGCGCGTGTAATATATCTCAATAAAGTTTACCTAACGTATACGCCAGTTCAAATAATGTGTTCTGTTCATTGTCATTAACTCGAACAAATTTTAGCTGAGTTCCTGTATGCCCTAGTTTATCCACCAATGAAAGCACAGCAATTAATCGTCAGCAGGAAAACGTGGAACAGACAGTAAATGTTCACATTGCCAGTTGAAAATACCGAAAATATTCCAGAACATTCCCGAATAACTGATTTTTACCAACATAATCATTTTAACCCTTAGAATGCGGGAACCGAAAATAGTCGTCTGCTGCTGTGTCATAATTTGATCTATTTTCTCAGTAAAAACATGGTTTGACAGCATTTTAAAATTATTTCCGTTGGAAATGATTCTAAAGTGCTGTCAAACCATGTTTTTGATGAGAACAAAATGGAAATAAAAAATAAACAGCACACGTCAATTTTTTATTCAGCATTGTAAGGGTTAAAGATGAGTGAATGAGCTAAACACGTCAAAGGTATAACTTACAGACGATAATAAGTTGCTGGAGGTTAATCGATGAGTCCAAAAATAGGTATAAACCAGGTGTATTATCATATCAAAGCCTCGTTTTCGTGTATAATAAATACATGATGTAGTGCACGTGCATAAATGTCACTATAATAGTGTGTCTTTGTGTTCCAAAATAGACAAGTATGTGGCTCGGTGGTATCGAAGCCGATGAATATCCACACTTTTGCAGAACGTTTGTTCATACTATCTGGTCGAGAGTTCGTTCCTTACAAAGCACATTACATTTGTCGATAGTATTGTATTCTTTTTATGGCTGGTTGGTTTTTTATGGCTGGTTGGTGAAGAGGGAAATGTGAAACGGCGAGGGTTATCACTATTGCTGTATGACCTCAATGTGACATGATCGCCGAGAACATAATACCAGATTCTTCATGTACAGTAGGCATTTCAAATGATGGACATTTATTTATTAGTTTTCATCAATGTTAGATTAACTTTCTACATGTAAACCAATGCATGTAGAAGTAAATGCAATTTGTAAAAAAAGAATAAATAAATAATAAAATAACAAACATATACATGTATATGTATGAAAACGAAGATTCGAACTCACTACCGACATACTTGCCACCCGTCGCTCTAACCCCTCGACTACATAAGACTTTTTTTTTATACAAAGCCCATATTGCCCACACAAGTAACATAGTGTAAATACTAGACTCAATTGATGACTGGGCAGATGTAATCGACAATGGAGAGGACGTCGACATTATACATAGACTTCAAAGCAGTGTTTGACAAGTCCCATTCCAACGTCTGATTGAAAATGTCAAAGGATAGGGAATCGATGTCAAAATAATATCTTCGATACCGGTACATGATTTCCGCGCAAACAGTCAACACAGAGTAGTGATAACGGGTCATATGTCCACACCAAAGCCGGTAACTTGTAGAGTTCCCCAGGGTAGCGTATTTGGACCAATACTGTTATTTCGTTATATATGGCCTACCTTATACGCAATGAGCTGCACGTTAAGAGCCTTTCCCCACGTCAATTGTGAGCATTATAATTAATAACAAGAGGCCCATGATGGCCCTAATTCGCTCACCTGACTCCATGAACACCAGAGGAGAATGTGACATTGAGTTCATTTGTGTTTTTAAAAAATTGTGCTATTTTTAGATGGCGATCATCTTGGATTAAGCGATGACTCTCATTTTACCAAATCTGAAAAAGCTTCACCCAAAGATCTTAACTTACTATGAAGTTTGGCTAGCATCGGCCATGTGGTTCTTGAGAAAAAGACATTAAAAATCTCGAATAAATGGACCTTTTGGCGGCCATCATGGATGACATAATCATCCGATTCCGACAAATATTGCATCAGAGCAATCGACTCATCGATACCTTCAATTTGATATATGACACGACCATATTTGGTCAAAAATAAAATTTTACCCCACGGGCCACGCCCATTTTTTACCTCGGGGTCACCATTTTAACACCTTTGAAAAAGCATTCTACATCGATCATTCCTACCAAGTTTCGTTGAAATCTGGGTGGCGGTTCATGAGAAGAAGATTTTTTAAGAATTTGTCTATTTTTAGACGGCGGCCATCTTGGATTAGCGACGACCTCCGTTTTAACAAATCTGAAAAGGCTTCACCCATGGACCATAACTGTGAAGTTTGGCCACCATGGGCCAAGCGGTTCGTGTGAAGAATAATTTTGAAATCTCTAATAAAAGAACGACAGTTTGACCTTTCGGTGGCCATCTTGGATGACAGGACCATCCAATTTCAACAAAAAATATACCAGAGCGATCGCCTCGTTGATACCTTCGATTTGATATAGACATGACCATATTCGGACAAAAATTTGACCCCAATTTGACCCCACGGGCCACGCCCATTTTTGACCCCGGGGTCACCATTTTAACAACTTTGAAAGAGCATTGTACATCGATCATTCCTACCAAGATTTGTCGAAATCCGGCTAGCGGTTCATGAGAAGAAGATTTTTTAAGAATTTATGCTATTTTTAGACGGCGGCCATCTTGGATTAGCGATGACCTCCATTTTAACAAATCTGAAAAGGCTTCACCCATGGACCATAACTTTTAAGTTTGGCGGTTCATGCGGTTCATGTGAAGAAGAATTTTAAATCTCTGATAAAAAAACAACCTTTTGACCTTTCGGCGGCCATCTTGGATGACATAACCATCCGATTTCGACAAAAATGCACCAGAGTGATCGCCTCGTTGATAGCTTCGATTTGATATATGAAATGACCATATTCGGTCAAAGATAAAATTTGACACCAATTTGACCCCACGGGCCACGCCCATTTTTGACCCCGGGGTCACCATTTTAACAACTTTGAAAGAGCATTGTACATCGATCATTCCTACCAAGTTTTGTCGAAATCCGGTTGGCGATTCTTGAGAAGAAGATTTTTGAAGAATTTGTGCTATTTTTAGAAGGCGGCCATCTTGGATTACATAATGACGTCATTTTAAAAAATTTGTAATCCCCCTACATAAGTACCATGACCATGAAGTTTGGTGACTATAGGCCCAATAATGGTTACCGAGGAGAAGACGTTTGAAAATGTTCACGGACGACGACGGACGACGATGGACAACGGACACATTGCGGTAACAATAGCTCACATGAGCTTCGCTAACAAAGAATTATACGTCCCCTGCGGGGCTCCGTAGTATAACTCAATTCAGTACACATAAATAACTACTGAAACAGTAAGTGCACTAAATACTTTTCCTGATTATAGACTACATGTTTATGAAGGGCTGGCTGGGCTTGACCTACACACAGCCTAATCACAACTATCAATAGGTTCCTCTTTTCATGGTGGGTCGTTAGACATTTTGGTATTTTGGCCGCCGACCAAGAAAAGCTACACTACCATGTTTGCTACTCGTGTGACTCCAGTAGCCGATTTCACCAACATTGCAAAGTATACTTTTCTAGCAAAGTATACTTTGAGGGAGTAATCATTTATTTTTCCTGAAATGCATTATTTCATATAGAACTCTAACCACTCCATATATATTTGATGATTAAAAGTATGCAGAATTATTATACTGAATTTATTACATTATCACAGCCAAAATGGCTGTGATAATGTAATAAATTCAGTATAATAAAAATTAATAAATTTATCCTAAAATTGAAAATAATTTCTCCCTCAAAGAATACTTTGCTAGAAAAGTATACTTTGTAATGTTGGTGAAATAGGCTACATACAGGGTGATTCAAAAAACTTGTCCCCACTTCAAATGAACATCTTAAGCCATACTCAAATTATATACGTTTACTCTATATATCAAAATAACAAACAATTATTCACCTTTTCAGTCAATACACAAATCCTCGGAATCAATTATGTTTTTCTTGCTTAAATGAGATGTTCTATATGTCCGCCCTTCTGCCGGATAACCAGTCCAAGCCTTTTTCTGAAGTGGCCGATGACCGCATTGCAAGTCTCCGAGCTTATCTTCTTCGTCTCTCGCGCAATGGCTGTCTTCAACTCCTTTAGATTTGTTGGTCTGGGAGAATATACTCTCTCCTTAAGGTGACCCCAGAGAAAGAAGTCCAATGGGCTGAGGTCTGGTGAGCGTGGGGGTCATTCAATAAGTGTTTTGAACGATATTACTTTGTTGCCAAACGAATTGTCAATCCAACTGATCGCGTCAGACGCGGTATGTGGTGCAGCGCCGTCTTGCTGAAACCATACATCAGATGTATCGTATCCTCTTCTGGTCAATTCTGGAACAAATTTTCCTTTCAGAATATGAAGGTACCTGTCTGTTGACACAGTTTGGGTTTCGCCTTGCTCTTCGAAGAAATAAGGTCTAATAACGCCCTTGCTGCTCAGTGCGGCCCATGCGGTTACCTTCGCGCTGTGAAGTGACTTCTCCTCGTAAATGTCTGGTTTATTTGCACTCCAAAAACGTTGATTCTGTGTGTTGAATGCGGCATCAATGTAGAAGTGTGCTTCATCGGAGAACCAAGTATTGTCAATGATTTCTGGATTTTCAATAGCCCAGTTAGCAAATTCCATTCCATTCTCCTGTCAATGTCTTCTTTCTTTAAGTGCTGCATGACTGAGATTTTATATGGTTCGAGTTGCAAGTCGTACTTCAATATTCTTTGGACTGATGAATAACTTGGAGTGTTTGTGAGATGCCTCAATACATTCCTGATCGACTTTCTCGGTGTCTCTTCTATTACTTTCCTCATGTTTTCAATATTTTCATTTGAACGTCCATTTCTTTCTCTACCACTGTTTCCCTTCCATCTCCCGTGAACACTTCCCGATTCTTCAAATCTCTTGACTATTCTATATATCTGCTTCCGTGACAAGTATTCTCTGTCTGGATACTTCTTCTTCATCATCTTTCTGACAATATTAGGTGAGTTTCCGCATTCATAATACACCTTTACAACTTCTGCTGAGAAATCTTTTTTCAAATGTTGATGACATCATACACTAAACATGATGACGTCATACACATGAAATGATGACGTCATCAGTTTTTGTTCATAATATTAGCAAAATGGTGTTGAGTTGTATTAATTAATAAGCCTTATTTTGATTCTCTATCACTCTTAGAAAGCAAAATATGATTATTTGAAGTGGGGACAAGTTTTTTAAATCACCCTGTATAAGCATGTGCGCTCAGCCTGAGCAGGGCCTACTCCTTTGTCATTCAGTCACTGAAGCAGACATTCTATTTTTGGCAAAATATTTATATCCTATGTGGCTGTGACTGGAGAAATTACGATCAGTGTAGATTCAAACAGTCTGATCATGATCGGCACTGTTCGCCATTCCATCGATGATATACATGACATGCTTTAACAATCAGGGCATCCGGCTACAGGAGTGTGCTAGCAGATCAGAAGCTACGCTGGCCACAAATGTCATAAGCCAAATGTCTCCAGTCACAGCCACATACATCAAAACAAAAAAATTCGTATCATGGTCAAAATCTACAATTTGTAAGTAAAAAAAGTTCCCTAGTTGCGAACTGTAAGTAACTCTTGCAATCCAGTCCCGTACCGTCCGCAGCCACGCAGCCATGGACGATACGTGAGTAGACTGCAAGAGTTACTGTTCGCAACTAAAGTTCCCCTATCTCCGCCATCGGACGAAATTGTATTGTTTTACTATGGAAGCGCGCTTGTGAACCGCACTGTAACATCGTATGAAGGTAAGTTGCTGGCAGCTGCAGTGTGCAGGGATTGCAGCTCCCATTAACCTGCTTCACCGGGACGTAAAGACGGAGCACGTAAGCCAAGCATGCGCATACAGATCACAAGGTCACGGGAGACCGCTATACTCGCCTATAAGTCGGCTGGTGGGCAAATAGGCGGCTGATCGCGCGTGCGGAATACGGAACGCCACCTGAGGATACAGGGCGTATTGCAATTGTAATTAATGTAGACGCTGATCATGTTGCTGAATAGATCAATACATATTCGCTTGAATAAGAGCAGAAAAATATGTGTCAATTGCTTGACTTCAAAATACTTGAGCTATGTGCTTGAAATCAAGAAGATTGATTGGCTGCGCCTGAGCTGGGCAGCGAGTTGGCATTGCCAATAAATAAAGTTGACAATTTGGGCAGGATTAACGCAGGCGGTGGTGCAGGTAAAATGTAATTATCTCGAGTCACACATTCCAATACGGAAGCCCATTAGGGCCACTTCACTTTTTTTTTATCTTTTCTTGAATTTTCGAGATCTTTTCTTGAAATTTCAAGATACTTTCTTGAATTTTTAAGATCTTTTCTTGAAAATTCAAGAAAAGATCTTGAAAATTCAAGAAAAGAACTTGAAAATACAATATTTCAGGATGTTTTCTTGAATTTTGAAGTTCTTTTCTTGAATTTTCAAGATATTTTCTTGAATTTTCAAGATATTTTCTTGAATTTTCAAGAAAAGATCTTGAAAATTCAAGAAAAGAACTTGAAAATACAATATTTCAAGATGTTTTCTTGAATTTTGAAGTTCTTTTCTTGAATTTTCAAGACATTTTCTTGAATTTTCAAGAAAAGATCTTGAAAATTTCGTCATGGTAAGATGTGCGACTCCATATCGAAATTGGTCACCCTGAATTTCCCCGTTTTCTGGACGAAGAGCAGTTATATATACGTCGGCTGTCGGCTGGGGAAAATGGACCATGTTCTACACGTATTTCGAACTAAAATACCGGCATAATTTGATAATTCTAATAATTTCCGCTATCGTCATTGGTTGTCTATTTACTGTACCATTGTCAGCAAATATAGAGAATAGTAGGTTGATGCCGTGAATGGGAAAAACTATCTGGCAAGGCTTAGGAAACGGGATGGGCGAGGCTATGCCGAGCACATCCCGTTTCCGTGCCGCGCCAGATATTTTCCCCATTCACGGCACTAACCTACTATTATATTTATCCCGTCACCACTATAGATAGCTTTAAAATGCAAACTATAACCACAGCCGCATCCTCAAAATCGGAGAATCGACTAGTATGAAAACCGCAAATATTCATACGCAGTAATTAGGTCGTATTGGCAGGATATCAAAAATGGCACATACGCACTGTGTTGACGGGATAAGTGAAGTTTTTATTCAATCTGAAGACTACTTGATGATCCCGTCGCACATCAGCCACCCATTTTACAACTGTTTTATTTTGTCTGCCCATGCGTGAATATTGAATAGAGATGACGTTTATTTATTTGTTACGTTGAACGTACTACTATATATATTGTCTATGGAAACATACACCTGGTACATGTTATGTGTATACTATTTCAAACAATGCAAAAGACCCTGATGTTGCCGTCGTGGTTAGTTGGGCCTAAAATAGTATTGTGGTGGGGGCCACCTGAATCTCCATAGTGATATTCTGCCCACACTACCGATTTTAAACGTTTCTGGAATCTATTTTTAGAGAAAAAAAGAACGTATAAATGTCGGTCACGTTCACCACGAAGTCGTGCTTAAACTAGTTTATGTAATAGTTCATTTTTTTGAATTTTTAATAAATTAATTTCGTAGCGAGATGTAGTGAGCGAGACATTTATTTATTAAAAATTCAATATGTGAACTATACTGTGCTTATTGTTTACCCAGCCCAATCGCGAAGCTCCGACCCTAAATTTGTTTCGAATTACTATACTAGTATGTGATTGGTGGTATGACACGAAGTGAACGCGTGTATGGGTGGTAAATATGCTTTGCGTCTCGTGAACTGATGACAATTTCTAAATATAGCGCTGAACATGTAATGATTAATTGAATACATATTGAACATGTCGCAATATGCTATTAATTGAGACGAAATAGTTATTTCATTGGTCGAGAAACTAGGGTAAACAATAATATTTATTATATCTCTCAAATCCAGTTGATAATTCACGGATTATGCCATATTTACACGGATACATGTCTAACTAGTTGTATTAAAAATAAGATAAAACATCCGACCCTACTTAGTATATTTTAAACTGTTTCTCACATCACAAAAGTTTCAGGCCTTGCCGAGAAAACCCATCATCGGGTTGACTTATAGGACGCCGAGTTCCAAGTCGAATCTCGCGAGATAACCATAGGTGGCGAAGTTCATCTTAAAATTAAAGCAGATAATCTATTATTGTTTAAAGTTCACATACAGGGCTAATCCTCGGGGACAACGTGATGTAAGAAGGCAAGTTCGTGTGAGTTTCTGTCTGTAGGCGTTCAAGCCACTTGGTCTTAGATATGACAGTTGAATACAAAACACGCTGAATTAAATGCTGTCGTCTGCTGGAAATGTTTTATTTTCAATATTTCTCGACAAAAACCTGGTTTTGACAGCACATGAGAATCGTCTCTACTGGAGACGATTCTCATGTGCTGTCAAAACCAGTTTTGTGTTAAGAATTAAAGCAAAAGTGAAAAACAGCAGACGACAATGTCCGTCAACAGCGTAGGAAGGGTTAATGAGTTGCATCATATTTCTGAACCCAATTATAGGTACGAGTTACCTAAAAAATAATAGGGTCTATATTACTGAAAAATAACTACTGTTACTAATTTAGTTTTATTAATTTTGTATTACAGTCGAATCTCCCCGAACGGCCACCTCTCTGTAACAACACCCTCTCTGCAACAACACCCTCTCTGCAACAACACCCTCTCTGCAACAACTCTGTAACAACACCCTCTCTGCAACAACACCCTCACACCCTCTCTGCAACAACACCCTCTCTGCAACAACACCCTGCAACAACACCCTCTCTGTAACGGTCACTATTTTATATCCCAAATGGATGATTTCCTCTATATTTAACCCTTAGACTGCTGAGCACGAAAACTGTCGTCCGCTATTGCTTTTGCCTTCTTTCTCAATAAAAACATGTTTTGACAGCACTTTAGAATCATTTCCATCGGGAATGATTCTAAAATGCTGTCAACGCATGTATTTAATGAGAAATATCGAAGAAAATAAATAAACAGCAGACGACAGAATTTAATTCAGCGTTTACCTCCCTTCAACAGCCACCTCTCTACAACAGCCAGTTTTGCGTCTTCCCATAAGTGGCTGTTATAGAGAGGTCGCACTGTAGTTATATTACATGTTATATTGGCTCTGGTAGAAACTTCTTTATAGATGTGGTAGTGTATTATCATTTCACAAGAAAAGAAACATCATATTTTTCTATACTGGTACGTCTACTTATCAAACAACACTGCTTAGTAATTATGATACAGGAGACCCACATTTCTTGGAGAGCTCAGGGGCCCGTTTCACTAAACTTCGTACGACTAAAATGTTCGTAAGTGCAAATTTAGGATCGTCTGGAAATTTCAATTTATTGATTTACATTTATTGAGCATAGGCTGCATATGCAGCCTATGCTCAATAAATGTAAATCCAATAATTGTTTACAAGTAAACATTGTTAATGTGAAATTTACAGACTATCACAAGTTAGCACTTTTCAGTCGTACGAAGTTTAGTGAAACGGCCCCCAGATGCCCCGGTTATGGAACGCTAAATCTACATAAACACAAATAATTATAGCTAGCATTACGTATTTAGAGCTATAGCTGCAAATGATTTAGAGAGCTCTTCAAATGGTTTGAAGCTAGCTCTAAATATTTAATGCTATCTCTAATTATTTAGAGCTGGCATTAATTATTTGAGTTTATGTAGATTTGGATTTCCATACCCGGTACAGTGGAATCTCTAAATCGGACACCCCGAGAACCTCACAGGGAGTCCGATGTAGAGAGGTTTCACTGTATAAGTGAAATAGTGTAAACAATGTGGAAAACTGTTTTATTGGATCTCCATGTCTGGTGGAGTAAATTTACGTTGAGAGAATGTTGGAATTCGGCTAGGCTGTTGAAATGATGGGAAATCGCGCGCATGCCGGAAATGAGCGAAATGGAAATGAGCATTTAGATGCACAAATAGACATAACACATGCGAGTACATAGCGTTGCTTGATGCAGGGTGGGTCTTCTTGGTATGCATACTTCAACTGGTAACCCAGTTGCCAGACAGTGACAGCCAGGGCCCGGTTGCTCAAAGCTTCTGTTAAGGATTTAACAGTGTGTTAAGCTATATAACAGCGGTGTAGAACCGCCTATTGTTCACCAACGCTTAGTGTCCACATGTGAAAAGAAGCCGACAATACATGGATTTTTTCCGTTCCCACGAAATAACAATTTGTTCCCTCAATTTAACAATTCGTTCCCTCGAATTAACAATTCGTTCACACGAGATTACAATTCGTTCCCTAGAATTAGCAATTCGTTCCCACGATATATATAATTAAGGGAACGAATTGTCATTTCGTGGGAACGAATTGTTAATTCGAGGGAATGGATTGTTAAATTAAGGGAACGAATTGTTACATTGTATTTCGTGGGAACGAAAACAATCCATGTATTGTCGGCTTCTTTTCACATGTGGACACTAAGCGTTGGTGAACAATAGGCGGTTCTACACAGCGGTTTTGAGCAACCGGGCCCGGAATATCAATATATATTGTTAATATATCTATTTTCACATTACAGGGGAATCTCTCTAAACCGGACACCCTGGGAGGTCCCAGTGTGTCCGGTTTACATATGTTCCACTGTAAATCAGACATTGTACCATTTTGATACGTAGTTGGATGCTGTGCAATATACAGTATCATCTGGGATAAATGACGAAGAAACCCATCAAAAATAAGATCACAGACGTTGTATTGGTGTTCGGTTTAGAGAGGTTTCGCTGTATATGATTCCCACAGGTAGCACCATTTCCAAACCCTTTTCTCCCTATTTTCTTTCTTTCTTCATGATTACATGTATATATATTGTGATCATTCAGTTGGCACGACATGTATATATACATCGTTGCATAAATAAGATAAAATATTAAATTATTTATCGCAAAAATCCCGAAAATGAAACGGGTAAATTAAAGTGGAACAACCAATTCACGCCATTATATGTTTTTATCCCGTCAACACAGTGCGTATGTGATATCCAGTCAATACAATTTTTGCATTTTACAGTCATTTGTAGATGTTGACAAGATAAATAGAATAGTGCCGTGAATGGGAAAACATATCTGGTGCGGCACGGAAACGGGATGTGCTCGGCAGAGCCTCGCCCATCCCGTTTCCTGAGCCTTGCCAGATATTTTTTTCCCATTTACGGATCGCTAATAAATACAATGGATGAAACAAGGGTGTCATAGACTGCAGACGCCAATTGGCAAGTGCGTGGCGCAGGAGATGAAAAATGGAATCTACGTAAAACGTAACAACGTGGAAATGTGACGACAGGAGTACCGACTTGGAACGGTCCACAAATATGCATAACGTATACTAGTAAATAGCGTTGCTTGATGTTGGGTGTGTCTTCTAGGAATGCTATTCCAGTTCAGCAATGTTTTAACATTATATGATTCTCACAGGTAGCAATATATATAAACGTTTATGTCCATATATTCTACTGCTGTATTATAGCACACAGAAGCAAATAAGCAAAAGTGTGTTTAAATAAATGAAAAAGGAACACTTGACGAAGGAACGGGCTGTGGACAAACAGCCAAGTGGTATGGTACTATAATACCAAGTTACATGTAGCTATAAACCTCCAATCATCCATTGCTGTTAAAAATGAAAGATAATCAACCATTATTGCGTAACCCCTTTGACCTTCATATTGACGCAAGTTGCAGTTTCACTTTCTGTGATGGACTGTTTTCACATCCGCGCACATATGCTGGGCCGAGTAAATAAGCTGTAAGCTACATTGAACGCTACATGTGGCTGTGACTGGAGAAATGATGCGTATGGCATCTGCGACCAGTCTAGCTTTGGATCGGTGACTGTGGATATAGAAATAGGACATACAGAATTTACAATATTTTCCGTAAACGACGTCAAAAGTAGACACAATCTTCAGAGTACATACGGGCATGTACTCTGAAAACTTTGACAACTTTTGACTTTATTTATGAAAGTTATTATAAATTTTGTAAACGTATTTAATGAAATTACGCAGATTTCCGAAGGTACAAAATCTCATGGCGTGTCTCATTTATGGCATATGTGATCAATCTACATGTATTTAGCTTCGGATCTGTGTCCAGTCTAGCTGATGCTCTTGCACTCCATGTAGCCTGACAACGAGCTATGACATTTGATAAAAACAAAAACAATTTTGTTTCATAGACTAAATTTCGAACAGTGCAGAACCTAATCAGACTGCTCATCAGCGTAGTCTGATTTGGGGCTACACTGATCGCAGAAGCCAGAAGCCAAGTTTCTCCAATCACGAATCACATGCACAATTGCACATCTGCAGTGCACATTTGGCAACAGCAGCCTCGCATATACACATATCACGTGATAAACGTACGCTATTTCCGTTCGTATGAGTATCTGGTACATCATGTTTCATGCTGCCTTGGCGATGTACCTATTTTATCTCATTAACCCTTTCACCCCTAAGTAACTGGAATGGATTTTGATATGTTAATTTAACAACCAATCCAACCATCACAAAATGATTTTCAGACTATTCCATTTATGAAAAAGGGGGTATTTTGGGTTTTCAAAAATATGAAAATTACTGGCAAAAAGTGCAGATCCTGATGAGACGGCTTGTTACGAGCCGGCTCACCTGGATCTGCACTGTTTGCGTAAACCGCTATGGCGGGCTTTCGGGTTCAACGGGTTAATGGTTACATGCCCACTCAGTAGGCACAAACTGTTAGTTATAGGATTTAAATAAGTATATAATTGTGTCACTATTCCACAAGTTCTAAAAATTACGAGTGCCCGCTATAGAGATATAATTATTCAGTAATATTTATTTTACTGATAGTGACTCGCGGTGGTATCAGGCTATTTCCATAGGCAAATGAGGCATTAGATTTTTTAATCATTTATACTAATTAAATGCGTCGCATGAACAACAAATAATTTCGATATAAATTTTCGATTTCTGATATAAAATGTATAATAATGTCAATAAATACGTGGGGTAATGGTGAATGAATGTTTATTTTGCCATAAAATGTTTCAGATGATGTCTCTCATATAAAGACTATTTTGTGCCTACTGAGTGGGCATGTACCTTTAATTTGTGATTACCAGTGTAGATCCAGAGCAGCCTGTGCATCCGCACAATGCACTGTTCGCCCACAGGTGGAAGACTCGGACCTATGACACCAAAAAAATGCCCATTCAAAAAATCCCATTACCCCACCCACTTGGTCTCGTATAGTACCATCTTCTATAAACATCGATTAAACGTATGACTTCTGTCTCTGGCAATCGAAAAAGGTATTGTATGTGTGTGAATATACTCAGTTTAAATCGCTGTTTCCAGCATTTATTCAGTTATTCGCATTTTGCATACCCCATCCAAAGCGAAATTTGCGTGTACGAAAGAATCTCACACAGAATCGGAGGCCGTCCGGCGTGGATTATCGGTCATATTTGGCCGATAGCTGATCGAAAGCTCAAACTAATGTCGTGCACCATGACCATATACATTAAAAACTCCAACCATACAAAGTTCGTCCAATTGTGATCGTTCATCGATCTAAAAAACACATTTTTTTCTAATTCCATTGCCTTTCATTCATGATTCGCGTACTATCAGATTATGTCTTCCGGAATCCCGAAAAAGGTTGAATGCCGTCATCACAGTTTAGATTTAGCCAATCAGAGATGTTCTTACATAGACGCTTCGGTGGTTGTATTATGGAAGATGGTGCATTGACCTGGTTCCAGAAAATGAACGAAATTAGACAAAAACTGTTTTTTAGATCGGTGAACGATCACAATTGGACGAACTTTGAGCATCCAACTCAGAATGGTAAAATGCCTGATTTACAGTGGAACATCTCTAAACCGGTCACCCTGGGCACCTCCCAGGGTGTCCGGTTAGAGAGGTTCCACTGTATTATATTTACCTTGGGGACCTGTCAGGGTGTCCGGTTTAGAGAGGTTCCACTGTATAGTGAATGTGTGTACAGGCTTGTGCCATTTGGTTTAGACTTTTGCAATCTTCAGCGCCATTAGTACACACCAGGGGGCCGTTTCACTAGACTTCATACGACTAAAATGTTCATAAGTGCAAAATTATGATTGTCTGTAAATTTCACATTAACAATGTGAATTTATTGAGCATATGCTGCATATGCAGCCTATGCTCAATAAATGTAAATCCACCAATTGAAATTTCCAGACGATCCTAAATTTGCACTTACGAACATTTTAGTAGTACGAAGTTTAGTGAAACGGGAGCTGCGACAGTCTTCCAACTGCAATGTTGGAAGTATATACCAAAGTGATTAATAGTCACTGTGAATTGAGAATACCAGACAAGCGTTTTCTGAGATCGTGTTTATCAGGCAATGCTAAGTGACACGTAGGAATTACTATTGGTTCCAAGCCAGGCCTAATAAACGTGATGTCAATCGACACTGACATGGTCTTAGAAAAATCAGAGGCCCGTTTCACTAAACTTCGTACGACGAAAATGTTCGTAAGTGCAAATTTAGAATCGTCTGGAAATTTCAATTGATGGATTTACATTTATTGAGCATATGCTGCATATGCAGGAACATTGTTAATGTGAAATGTACAGACTATTATAAGTTTGCACTTACACACATTTCAGTCGTACGAAGTTTAGTGAAACGGCCCCCTGGTAACGTTTCATGCTAGATCATGTCAAGTTTGGTTTTCGTTGAAAGGGTCAGAATTTGATGTATTGGTGTTTAACGGCCTATCAACAGCTATGGTCATTTAAGGCCTGGCCAACGGGTTAATTCGAGTATTCAACCTGCTCCATGCCACACCAAAGTCACTTGGCCCTTTCTAGTAAAAGCAATACGATTACGAATAATCATATTACTCGTATAAGGGGTATAACCAGATTCAACTCTCACATAAAAGACGTACATGAGGGCCAAAGCATTTCATCAACATTGCAAAGTATACTTTACTACCAAAGTATACTTTGAGGGAGTAATCATTTATTTTTCCTGAAATGCATTATTTCATATAGAACTAACAACTGCATATATTTCATGATTAAAAGTATGCAGAATTATTATACTGAATTTATTACATTATCACAGCCAAATTGGCTGTGATAATGTAATAAATTCAGTATAATAAAAATTAATAAATTTATCATAAAATTGAAAATTTCTCCCTCAAAGTATACTTTGCTACTAAAGTATACTTTGCAATGTTGATGAAATCGGCTACAGGTCTCCGGATGGGATTCCGGTAATGATGAATCCGTATCCGAGTTAAATTACCCATCGCATGCACCCACCTACCACCAACTAGTTGGAATCGGAAAATAATACACATACACCATGTCATGTTACATTTTTAATGTTTATTTCTTCTGTAAGCGTAAGGAAATGTGTCTTGGACACTAATTAAAATAATACGCACAACACTATGTAACAGTACACAAAATAGACGCAAATGGACGACACAACACGTGATCTGTGTCCGTGATTATAAAAACGTTTTGAGAATGCACGCAAGTCTCATACAGTGAAACCTCTCTAAACTGGACACCCTGGTAGGTCCCCAGGGTGTCCGGTTTAGAGAGGTTCCACTGTAAGTATGCACTACATGAAAACTTTTGTAATTTCCAAACAATCACAGACACGGCAAGAAATTAAGTTACAGTGAAACCCATCTAAATTAAACACAATGGGGTCCCAGGGTGTCCGGTTTAGAACGGGTCTACTGTACTTGACATCTGTGGCCCGTTTAACTAAGCTTCGTACGACTAAAATGTTCGTACGTGCAAAATTATGATAGTCTGTAAATTTCACATTAACAATGTTTTCTTGTGAACAACTATTGGATTTACATTTATGCTCAATAAATGTAAATCCATCAATTGAAATATCCAGACGATCCTAAATTTGCAATTACACACTTTAGTCGTACGAAGTTTAGTGAAACGGCCCCCAGGACCATATATTGGTCGAAGCTAGCTTATACTCACATGCAGCTGTCTGATGTTTAGTACACATTGCTGAGACATGCTCAGAAAGTTATAATCACGTGCACTGTTTTTTTGATGGTCATAAATGACGTCATTCTTACAATGGCCAATAATTACAGTGGTTGTTTTATGAATTCCAAGTTTCCAAAGTGGTATTATTCCGTTCAGCAGAATGCAAGGTACGGAATGTATTCACCGCAATATGCAATCATTATTTAGCCGGTCATATGGATATATTTATCCCGTCAATACAGTGTGTTTGTGCCGGGAAACACGGTGCCGCGAAACATTTTTGATATCCTGTCAATACGACCTAATTACTGCGTATGAATATGTGCGGGTGTCATACTAGTCGAATCTCTGATTTTGAGGATGCGGCTGGGGTTATCTTATTTTTGCATTTTAAAGCAATGTGTAGGAGTTTGTGACGGGATAAATAGACTAATAGGTTAGTGCCGTGAATGGGAAGTTATATCTGGCGCGGCACGGAAACGGGATGTGCTCGGCAAGCCTCGCCCATCCCGTTTCCAAAGCCTTGCCAGATATTCTTCCCTTTCACGGCACTAACCTACTATTCTCTATGTACCGTTTGTTGCCTGTTTGATAATTCCGCACAAATGGTAAACGGCCCAATTGTAGTGACAAAGAGTGTTAATATCGTGTGATGAGTCACGAGTGCATTTCCTTACCGAAATATGGTATCATTCGATACAACATTATACAGTACAGTGGGGTCAGCGTGTAAGTGCACACACGAACGAACACGACAGGTTGGAACCAACATGTCGTGTTCGTTCGTGTGTGCACTTACACGCTGACCCCACTGTATATCGAATTCGTCCAAATGTGTGCATTACTCATTTTCTTTTCTTTTTTGTTTACTTACATTGGTGATGACAGGACAGTGACAAATCGTGGAGGTAATCCATTTATCCCGTCAACTCAGTGCGTATGTGCCGTGAAACACGGTGCCGTGAAACATTTTTGATATCCAGTCAATACTATTTTTGCATTTTACAGCAATTTGAAGGTGTTGACGGGATAAATAGAAGGTTAGTGCCGTGAATGGAAAAACATATCTGGCGCGGCACAGAAATGGGATGTGCTCGGTAGAGCCTCGCCCATCCCGTTTCCTGAGCCTTGCCAGATATTTTTTTCCCATTCACGGCACTAACCTACTATTCTCTATATATAGGCAGATAAGCATGCACTATGTCGCTTATTTGTTTATCCCATCATAATAACAGTTTGCTGTTTGCGGTGATCACCATTTAATCCGCATTCGTTAGACGGCGGACATGGATGGTCACAGCATATACGTTCATTGTATAATAAACACAATTAAATAATGTTACGAATGACATAGGTTGGTTAGTAAGCGCCCCGCTTCCACTCTTTGCAAACTACAAAGTACACTGATGACAACGTTTAGTACGTCATGAAACATAATCCAGCAAAGAATGTATAGCAATTAATCAACCAATGCTAAATTAATGATACTGTTAGTTAAGGAAATGTTATTGCATGGTCAGATGACTGCCAATTAATCATGTATTCGTCTATTCGATCTATAACATAATATGTACATCATATCGAATCTGGCTATTGAGATCAGATTGAACAGTCGTTTTAGCTTTCATCCCACGTGATCGGAAATATCTTCCAATGTGTTTGTCATCAGCTTAATAGTATTAAAGGCTGCGTGATACTTCTTGTCGTTCAGCAATGGACCCGTCATTGCTACTGTAGAGTGGGGTCAGCGTGTAAGTGCACACACGAATGAACACGACAGGTTGGAACCAACCTGTCGTGTTCGTTCGTGTGTGCACTTACACGCTGACCCCACTGTATATAGCCGGTTTATGATGGAAATTGAAATTTACATTTTTTCCCTATTTTTTCTTTATTTCGCAGTGAAAATATATGTTGCTACCACTCAGTTGAGACGGTTCGACTGAGTGGTAACAACATATACTTATAGTAAGACATTATAAACAAATCATTTTTCGATGAGACAATTGCTGTATCTTCAGCATGAACTGGTTCCCGTCTGCTCTGTCATCCATGTCAATGAAGGAGTTGGAACCATAAGCGATTGAGGCTATTTTCAGCAAAAAAAATACCCGAACCAAAATAAATAAAACTGTTTGCCCACATTTTCCGGATTCAAACTCGAAAGTATGAAGTATAATTGTTCAGGGTTGAGCTGTGCCCAATATTGACAAACTCAAACTGTCAAATTAAAGTATGAACTTAGGCGAAGTCCTCACGATTTTATTTATTATAAGAACCCTGCACATAGTATACCTTACCTGTGCCGTATACAATACGTCGATGACGTGTTCTACAGGTACACATAGGTTGACATTGCATGATATTGTCAGTAAATTAGAATCATCTCCAAAGGAGATGATTCTAATTTGCTGACAAATCATGTTCCGCATACGATACATGTACGCCGATGAATTAATAATAGCACATAATTTTGCGTTAACAGTGTAGCACTTATAAAGCATCGCTCAAAACTATAGCATATATTAACGTGTCGGAAGAGTCAACGGGCCGTTTCCCCAAACTTCGTACGATTAAAATGTTCGTAAGTGTAATTTAGGATCGTCTTGAAAGTTCAATATACGGATTTACGTTTATTGAGCATAGGCTGCATATGTACATATGCAGCCTATGTTCAATAAATGTAAATCCAATAATCGTTTACAAGAAAACATTGTTAATGTGAAATGTACAGGTTATCATAAGTTTGAACTTACGAACATTTTAGTCGTACGATGTTTAGTGAAACGCCCCCCCCCCCCCCCCCCTAGCTCTGACTCGGCTATCGATATTCATAGTTATATAGTACTGAGATCTGAGTTTGTATGTTAAGACCGAATACAAAATAGAACGTGTCGAAGTACCGAAGTTAACTGTATGTTTATATTTTTTATTTCAATGTTTTTATGATCTCTAATTATTTTAATACAATTAGTATGAATCTAAATTGTACACGAAATGATTTTTATCGGATGAGCGCAAGATCCCATACCTGTCTGTTGAGTGTGAAATGAGGGAGTAAGATAAATATAAATCCATACATTGAAGTTTACACATAAGTATACATGATGAATTAAATTCATGTCCATGTATACATGCGTTAAACCAAATCGTTACTGCAAATAGATACATGTTAAATAGTCGTGATTCACAACAAGAAGGCGTGGTCACGTTGTATCACTAAATGTTTGTTATACACCATACTCGATCACATATCAAGCAGTCTGATCTTTAACCTTACACATATCGACTGCTTGTGTCTGGAATCGAGAATGCAGTATGATTATATACATGACCTCTCTGAAACAACGAGACGTACATTACGACCGTTGCCGTGAGAGCAATGACGTCATAACTAACTAATGGAATCAGTGGAAATCTGTTATACAGTTGAATCTGTTACACAGTAAGACATGTAATGAACCTGGGTCCTGACACATATGAAACAGGCACTGGTACATGTATTACCCCACTATCGCATCGTTGTGTACGCCGATATTGATTTCGAAAAAAAGAACAGTCATAGTTTCCCGTCACTTACAGTGGGGTCAGCGTGCACGTGCACACACGAACGAACACGACAGGTTGGAACCAACCTGTCGTGTTCGTTCGTGTGTGCACTTACACGCTGATCCCACTGTACGTCCGAGATTGAAATAAAATTAAGAACACACCGCATGTGTTCGGAATTTTGTGTCAACTTCCAACGTCGTTTACGCAAAATATTGCACTGTTTGGAAATCATTACTGGTGAATAATGACCATAGGGGTAGGAACGTAATACCAGAGCTTGACTCACATAGTAAACCCCAGACTGAACACAATGAGATTGAGAATGACTAAAGCTGAATGACTAAATATATAACTAACTATATATGGGCCCAGCGGTGATAATACCTATATTACCGAATCGCCGTACTTCATTGATATTGATTTCGAAAATCGGTTCGTTTTGTTTTCCGTAAATGACGTCCGACATTGACAACAGATCCATATCCTCATATGATTCCACATGCGCCCTGCACTTCCCGTCACTTTTCGATCTGATTTACGGGAGAAATGTTTGAAGTTTCTAAAGCAATATCGGGAGAAAGCAGTGATTCGGTCAGACAGGCACAGTACTTGATCAAGGATCGTGTGTGCACATACTGGACACTATTTAAGGAATAAAACCATGGGCTAATGCGATTGCGTTTACTGAGATTCACAATACATTTGGTCTGTTTGAAGTTTGCGAGGAGTCTGAAACTACATTTGGTCTGTTTAAAGTTTGCGAGGAGTCCTTTTCGGACTCCTCGCAAACTTTAAACATAACAAATGTATTGTAAATTCCCATGGTTTTATTACCTATCTTTACACTGCATTTTCTGACAGTTTCAAAACTGTAAATAACCAAATATGGTGTTAAAATTAACAATAACCTTGTTTTACGTCATTTTGTCGCAATTCCTGGAACAGCGACGTTGCGAACTTTAACCAATCAACACCATACCGCGACGTCACGTGGGTGCGACGTCACGTGGGTCGAATGTATTTTATTGCGATGCAAACGCAGTACGTCGAATGGGCATTTGTATTATGAATTTATCTTTTGTGTAAATATTGCATATTGCAGCACAAATGGATCATTGCATTGGTTTTTATATTAGTATTTCATATTCATATAAAAGTTCCACATGTTCATTTACATATTCGCAGCTGCAATACGATGAGTGTCCAGTATGAACTCACGCATGGATGCGCATGCGTACATTACACGTGTTCAACATATGCAATACGTACATAACCATACTATCCCACACGTACATGCAGCATTAGTTCGTTTGGTATTAACCCTTTGAACCTGAAAGTACGCTATATATAGCGGTTTATGCAAACCGTGCAGATCCAGATGAGCCGGCTCGTCACGAGCCGTCTCATCAGGATCTGCACTTTTTGAAAGTAATTTTCATATTGTTGTGAACAAAAAATACCCCCTTTTCAGAAATGGACCAGTCTGAAAATAATTCTGTGACGATTTGATTGGTTGCAATGCTAACATATCAAAATCCATTCCAGTTACTTAGGGGTGAAAAGGTTAATTCGGTTGGTACAATGTATTAACACAAATACAAACTGAGCATTACCTAAATTGCACCTGGGCAACATCAGCTGACGTAATACTTCTTTACGATTTGGTAAGATGAAATGGTACAGGTATATATGGACACGTTATAATAGTATATAACAATATTAACACAGTGTAACATACTCAATTACTATTATGCAAACATTATTTATGCACTGGACTATTTGGTAAATGTATTATATGTTATATGAGAATGCAATCTCAATTTACATGTATATACATGTAGTATTTGATGTCTCTGCATGCGTTCACATTTACTAATTGATTTTCTTCTCCAAATGATATAATTCCCGTTCATATATACCAGTATTTGAATTTAGCATATATCTAGCTGTGTATCCAATTGATCTTGGCTGATATCACTTGTATTGACGCTGATATTACAGCATGTATGAATCAGTACAGTAAACCCGAGTTATAAATCTACGTTCTCTGGTATTACATTGGTTAAACTAATGACGCTACGTACTGAATGGCGCCATATTAATGACATAACGTATAAATGTGTGTATGCTTTCCTTGCAACGAAAACAGCATCAATACACTTTCTAGCCAAAGGCGATACTTGATACATACAATACCATGCTAGTGTATTTTGATATTACATTTATCAGGATTGGCGAGGAAGCGGCAGATATTCCTCGGTTATCCTAGAAATGCTTTCGCGCGCTTTTCCTAGACTTGCCTGATAAATTTGACATCAAAACACATAGCCTTGTATTCTGAATATATGTCTACTGGCAGGTGCGGATCCAGGCAGGGCTCCCTCTAAAAGTGGTCGAGTTTAGGTATTAACCCTTTTTTGACGTGGAAAGATCTGATTATTTCCTTATATCTCACCGAAAGTGCATGTTGTTACCACTCAGTTGAACCGTCTCGTAGAGACGGTTCAACTGAGTGGCAACAACATACTTTTGATGAGAAATTAGAAAAAAATACATACAAATATTCTGAAAGTTGACGATCATGTGTGTCTCATCTGAAACACAAGTCCCCTCTAGACATAAATCCTAGATCCGCCCTTGACTGGAATAGATGACATAACAGCAATGACTAACAACCACCAACAATCGGTGGCTGTGAACCAAGTAGACATGGCACTGACTATTCAATCGCTATTGCAAAGCATTCGAAGTAAGAAATGACTAGTTAGAATAACAGTAGAAAGTGTTAAGCCTAAACACGGATACTCGGAATTACGGAACATGAATACATTTTTTTGCAAGTCTACAAACACATCAGTGTAGGTATGATAGACGTAATATTATTATTAGGACCGCTTCTGTCAGACCGCGAGAGTAAAGCTATTCTGGCTATACGGACGGTTGATTAACCCTTCCAACACCAAAGGCTTGTATAGCGGTATTGGCAAACAGTGTAGATCGAGATGAGCCGGCTCGTGACGAGCCGTCTCATCAGAATCTGCACTGTTTGCAAACAAGTTTCATATTTTTGAGACCAAAAACACACATTTTCATAAATGTACTAGTCTGCAAATCATTTTGTGACGATTGGATTGGTTGCAAAATTACCATATCAAAATACATTTCAGTTACTTAGGGATGAAAGGGTTAAGTTGCATGTGTTACTGGTTACTGAAGCTGATGTTTGGCATTTCTGGTTAATATATCCATCGTAGGCTGGATTATAGTCAGTTGTGTTTGCCAGTTTAGATAGGGCATGTGACGTTAGCAACGTAAATTATTAATGTACACAAACACATGAATGGATTAAGTACAATAAATGTATAATGTACAGTGAAGATGGTATGATGGTGTTACAATGACAAGTTTGTTTCTGATCAGCACTGTTGTAGATGTCCGTGTATACAGCATAGATGTGTCAGAACAACAGTATCACCAGATCGTATGTGACGTCCTATAATTCTCACAAGTTTAAGAAAAGATACTGATACAAACTGGCAATGCCATTACCAACACTTTTTTCTAGAATGTCCGGTTTCCTTGCTCTGCATAATCGGAACGATATCGTTAACCCATTAAAAACGGGATACAATAGTAGTATGAAACTTCTTAGGGGGAACAATCCTATTTTCTTTATTTCATCTCGAAAGTATATGTTGTTAACACTCATTCGAATCGTCTCGATGAAACGATTCGAATGAGTGGTAACAAAATATACCTTCATGAAGAAATAACCAAAATAAAGAGATTTTTTTCAACAAAAAGTATCGTACCCTTAGACTGAAATGGGTTAAATGGAATTTGTATAAGATCAAGGCATAGCCGGAGTCACATACCTTCCTTCTTACAAGCGACACTGCGAATAGAGATACTAGCAGCCTGTAGCCTATTTCACCAAAATTGCAAAGTACACTTTGAGGGAGAAATTTTCAATTTAAGGATAAATTTATTAATTTTGATTATTTTAAATTAATTACATAATTACATTCACTAAAATAAGTCTACATACTTTTAATCATCAAATAAATGCAGTCGTTAGTTCAATATGAAATAATACATATCGGGAAGAATAAATGATTACTCCCTCAACGTATACTTAGATAGATAAGTATGCTTAGCAATTATGGTGCAATCGACTACTGGTGTTGATCAGAAACAAACAGGCCAAGCATTTTGCGGCACAGTCATGTCTGTCGCACAACAGGGTGAAAAGGACTATCGTATAAATTGTATGAAGTGGTTTTGAACCAAAAAGCAGCATTTATGATTAATATACACAACGTATGGCAATATAAGAATGGATTTGATGATTCATGGCACAAATTCGGTAAATATTACTGGGTATAGGTTATGCATGTAACGTTCACATATGAATCCCGACCTATTAGTAAACATGTTTGCAAACTTGGTGGTTTAACAGCCAATTAGCTGCAACGTCAATAGCAAAATATCGAAGTTTCACGTTTAATGTGAACATACTTAACGACATTAACATACATATATACATGTAGCTGATCGTATATATCTAGCACTTCGTCAAACCTGGTGTGGTACGTATATGATTGAATTGAACAGAACGCGAATTTTTGTTTAAGCTAATACAAAGAATGTGTAGATGTTCCATACAGCGATGGTGTAAATAATGAATGTGTACATGCTGCCATTTAAAGATCATACGAATCACGGAAACATAAGTTCACGAACCGTGGCTCAGTTACCATATTTGATGTCACATAAAATAACAATATTGTCTTTCATGTGTCCCTGTATCTCTTTCAATTCATTGTATTAAACATACATTAATCCAATAGTTTATGTTTTCCCATAGCCAACAACTTTAAATCAAAACAATGAAATCTTCACAATGATGAAATTAACTGCATTGGAAAATATATAATTACCATTTTACAATGACAAATGTATCCGGTATTACATATATTTCTGTGCAATATGGATGTCAATCTTCCACAACAACCACCTCTTGCTATTTACCAAGTTCGCAAAAGTGCAATGGCCATTGCCTCAGTAGAAAGCCACACATATATAACAATACTAGCGGGCGCACGTCAGAGCCGCCGCGCATGTAATGCCTTTTGGAACATGTAATGCTCCACTGAATGATTTCGAAGTTTGTTAAACAACAATAAAAAACAACAACAATAACATACGAGGCGTGTTCTAACAACAGTGGATTTGCTGCATTTGTGTCACGTGTAAACACAGATCAGCATGTGCATTAATGCAGTCCTAATGTAATAAAAGAGATTACGGTTAAAAGGTTCAATAATTCAGTTAGAAAAGCACACTCATCGTCTTCCTTAACCCTTTCAACACCATATGCCTATATAGTGGTATTGACAGGATCTGCACTTTTTGCAAGTAATGTTCAGACTTTTGAGAGAAAAAACAACCCCTTTTCATAAACGGACTGGTCTGAAGATCATTTTGTGACGATTGGATTGGTCGCAAATGAACATATCAAAATACATTCCAGTTATTTAGGGGTGAAAGGGTTAAGTAGTTTATCTGACCATTGTAGAATCCTTAGACATGATCCGCAATGATTCCACAATCTGACTCAATTGTAAACCCAGTATTATCAGAACACGTGCCATTAATATAAACAATATACGGCCCACTGATCCAAGAAGGCAAACGTACATACAGGAGACATCGATGGTCTAGTAACATAAGGTCGTAACTGCTATGCTAAAGCATAGCACTTACGACCTTATGTTACTAGACCATCGACATGTCATTGCGAGTATTATAGTCAGACTGAATTCGTAATCTTTCTGTGTAGGAGACTGGACACACTTCTGAAGGTAAAATTACAAAAGTGAGATTGGGTGAGTAACTCCATTCACGTTTTGCTCCATTCTTGTTAAATACCTCCTATTGCATGTATTGTAGCAATAAATGAAGACGTTTTAATACTAGTAGACTAGTTTGAGGAATGACGACCAGAGGTTATTATTTCGTTCAAATCTCACGACGTATTTACGTGAAATAGTATTTATCTATTATCTAACATATTACTTAATGAATATTGCTTCAAGTATAATGAAATAGAATACAAATGGCTGTACAGTGTCACATTCCCGTATGCACGTTTGCATTTCCGTCGTGGTCATTGCGGCATTCATGTACATGTATTCTGCCCGGAAAGTCTTTCGTCATGTTATCACGGATAAACTGAATATATTAACACATTTCATGCATGTATCGATATGTACCAACGTTTTCTCTCTATATTCTATATTTCTCACTGAAAGCATACGTTGCTACCATTCATTCTAACCGACTCGCCGAGATGGTTCGACTGACTGGTAAGAACATACTATTATACGTGTATCGTTTGGTGAGAAAACGCAAAAAAAAATGCTTTTTATTTTGTTTGACAAATTGTGTGCTTTCAGTACCGATCACAGTTCGTCCGCATGTACGAGGAGATAATCCGCGAGCTTTAGCGAGTGGATTATCGATCGTGCATGTGGACGGACGTGATTGAACTGTGTTATCATATCCTCATATCCATACATTGCCCATGTTCTGTGTAAATGCAGAAACAAAACTCGAAAATGTATCAAAGATGTGATAAAAATTATAACCAGCTTTCGAGATGCACGTCAATAACACCGATAAGAACAGATATTGCAAACAGTTATTGATATGCAACTCTTATTGAACGGCGTATGTGTCAAACAATCATCGATCCAATCATGTTTGTTACCTACAGTTGTCAAGGCTATTAATGATATATAAATATATTTCTTACGATTTCGAACAGAAGGTGAAACGAATGTCAGATACCAGTAATCAGTGAAATACGCCAACTGTTCACAATGTTCGCGTATAAACTAAACGTTGTTCCAAGGGTTTAGTTCTTCACATGACAAATATAGTTATACTACAGCACAGAAACAAAAACAGGAAAACCACAATAAAAACACAAAATTAAACAGTAATAACAAAATAGTCAAAAATTCATCTGAAAGACTTAATTCAGTGACCAAAAACTCGACGAAAGACAACCAAGAGCATGTGTACTGTTTATTGGCAATTTATTATCCCTTTACATACTGGGTGTATACCATTTTCCTTGCCAAGAATTCTAAACATTTTTCTTATTTCTTCTTGGAGGTATATGTTGTGACCACTCATTTGAACCGTCTCAATGAGACGGTTCAAATGGTGGTCTCAATATATTCACCCGATGAGAAACTAAGAAAATATTTACAATTTTCGATCAGGAAAATAGTGTATCCACAGACTGTAATCTGTTAACGAAAGACTAGCTCATAGTTCACGGGCGTAATTATAGGAATGAATGGCCTTTTTGTGGAATTTATCGGGGTATAAACTTGGAAAAGTCGCGACTTTTCCAAGTTTATATCCCCCATAAATTCCACAAAAAGGCCATTTATTCCTTATAATTCCAGCATTTGAAATAGATTCATCAAGAAAATGTGTTTATTTTCCGTTTCTGAAGAATTATTTTAATTGCGCCTCACGGTTACGGAAAGTAGTTCGGCGTTGGAGTTTACTGTGATATAAATTTTGGACAGAGACTTGCTACGGGCCAATCAAATGTTAGGGAATTGTGTAAATATTTTTGTGCTGGAATTATACCAATATGGCTATAACCAGCTGCCACTAGTAGTGGTTGTCGGTCACTCTGTGGCATTGTCAAATACACTAGTTGGCTGCCCGTCGTCATAGTGTACATTTATTAATACATACGCAAGTTGATGGTCGATCATTCTATGGTATGTCCATACACGCAAGTCGATGGTCGATCGTTTCATGATGTGTTCATATACGCACAGTCGATGGCCAATGGTTCTATGGTTTATCAATATACGCACTGTTTGTGGTCGATCGTTCTACGATACGGCCATATGAATGTCGGTCTCCAAATTGTGAAGACAAATCGTCCTGCTGTATAACCATATAGGTCCGCTGATGACCACAGGTTATATTACATATGCTCAAATCCAGCTATTGTTAGGCGATCGTTCTACTGTATGGCCATATACGGACATATTTAGCCATTGCTAGCCGATCGTCTGTTTGCTCGGCCATATCTGGACATATATGTGGCTGTGACTGGATAGTTGGGGCTTATGGATTTTCCGACCAGTGCAGATCCAGATCAACCAGTGCATTCGCACTGTCTATTCAGGATCTGCACTGTTCGCCATTCCATCAATAAATTACCCATCCTGTTTTAAATAAGCAATACAGATCAATATCAGGCTACAGGAGTGTGCAATTCGACCAGGAGCTACACTGATCACAGATCCCATCCGCCGCATTTTACCCGTCACAACCACATATGTAGTCTGTATGCCCATATCCGGACATATACGGCCATTGACAGCTGACGGGTCTATTGTACCTACGGCCGTTCTACTGTATGGCCATGTAAGGCCAGTTGAAGGACCCCCCACTGAGGAGCATGTCGCGAATGAGCGTCTCAATGGGCGTCTTGCCGACCAACCTCACGAAGAAGAGCTGCTCGATGACTTGCGCACTGACGGTGCGCAGTGACGGTAGCCGGAGAAGGAGCTTGCCGAAGCGTGTGGGCTGGTTGGGGTACTGGCTGCGGCAATATTCCTCAAGGGCGCACTGTGACTTCTCTTGTATACTCTCGATGTGATTGTTGTCCGACAGGCCACATGTATCTGGAAAGGAGACTATTTCTGGTCTACACTCAATGTCATAGGCGAGCGAATTGAAATGGACTGTTATTTGAGACGCGCCATGCGATTTTGTACCTTCTGACAACTGCTTTATTTCATGAAATACATTTACAAACATCGACACATTTTCAATAAATGAAGTCAAACATGCATTAATCCACATGTACTCTGAAATTTGTGTCAACTTCTGAAGTTATATCCAATTTTCTGTAAATATATTTCATGAACTATTGCAGATGTCCGTAGGTACACAATCACATGGCGTTTCTCATTTAATGTATCGAAGATGGTACCAATGACAAGGTGCATGATCACGTGGTTACAACAAATAAACAACAACGTCGTCCACTCCAAAGTAAGTATTATTTGACATTTTCCTTAATATGCAACGGATTTTGATGAAATATGGCGGAGCAAACGCGTCTTCATGAGCTCCATTTGGAGATCCAGTGAGTTTGGCACAGACTTATGTCGTTTTTGCGAAGAATCGATTTCCGCGTCGGGGACACGGAAATCGATTCTTCGCAAAAACGACAGAAGTTTGGGCGAAAATACAGAGACCACCAAATGCAGCTGAACAAGACGCGTTTGGTGCGCCATATTTCATCAAAATATGTTATGTAATAAGGACACTATAAAATAATACATACTTTAAATCGGTACTAATTGTTGTTGTTAGTACCACTTGATCATACACCTTGAATGAGCTATGGGAAAGGTAATCGGAGACTATATCTTGTATACGTACAATGTCATAGACGAGCGAATTGAAATGGAATGTGTCGGCATTAGATGTATCGAAGAAGTTACAAATGAGCTATGTAAAAGGTAATCGGCGACTATATGTTTTCTACGTACAATTGCATAGTAATGATAGGCGAGTGAATTGAAATGGAGTTTTCCATTTAATGTTACATTATTGAAGAAGGCACCACTTGCAACCATTTGTCACACAGTCTGATTACATACTTATCGTTTTGCTGAATGCGGAGGGCACATTCAGTGACTGACTAGCGAACAGCGTAGATCTTGGTCATATGCACAGGTTGACCAAGGGTTACGCTGCTCGTAAATGGTATTGTTTTCAGTCGTAATTGTAAACTTATTTTAAATTGCAATTGATTAGCATCTATATTATTATACAATTAGTTACACCACCATGTCCTTAGCCCGTTACTGCCTTTCGAGGTCCCACATAAATGAGTGAACGCGGAAGTCAAAGAGGAAGAATGAACCGATGACATAATATTGTCATAGCCCTATACGATCTGTTTTCTTATGACCCGGCGACTGTTTACAGTGGCAACCCTGCATGTATATGAATGACAAGTCGATACGTCTCCTCGTATCTATTACCTTCTATATAGTATAATGTGTAAATGTGTACACATTAAAGTAAAGGAGTTGTCGCCAAAATATGTTTTTTTGAAATATACACATATCGCTCCTCGTCCAAAGAATGGACATTCAGGTTTTATATATACCGCGATTTAATGGCAAAATTTAATCATCCCGGTATAAACGTAAATTTCAATGTCTAATGAATGAGGGAACACGAGTTTTAACAGATATTGTATATATTTACCACATAATATAACCTAACTGTAAATTGATGAAAGCTAAATGATATACCGATATTTTTCACAGTGAACACAATAGTATATGGTAATTTGGTTATGCATCTATCTTGTTTGCATCGGAAATAGTCATACTGATGTTAACGTTATCCTACAGACACTACTTCTGTTAGCTTAACAGACTGTTAAATCCTTAGCATTGCTAAGGATTTAACAGTCTGTTAAGCTAACAGAAGTTTTGAGCAACCGGGCCTGCTGCCTGCGCGAATCTTGCCAATATTTGTCAATTTACTTATTTCCAAATAAATACGTGAATATTGTGCTTGATATCAAGCAGCTTTATTGGCTGAGTCTGAACGAATCGAGCCGTTTTATTTTTGAAGCACGTTATTCAATTGTTTTGAAATAAAGAAATTGACAAATATTGGCAAAATATTTACGAAGAGGCGAAATGTCCCTACCGGTGCACCATTATATTGGTTTACCGTGCTCGGGTGATGGGGGGAAGTTTGCCGTAAGTTGATTGTAAGCCAAGTTACTGCACTATACGCTAACCTGCAATCTGGTGTGTGCTTTATCTTTCACCGAGTAACACACATGACAAGACTCGCGGGGAAACCCACCACACAACGATTGCAGCGAAAGACATAGACACACGTGATCAGGCTCTATACCTCCGCCAAGTATCCACGTATATTTTCTCAGTCATATGCCACGCACCAGTCAATTGGAAACATGATACATATTAGATTATACTAGGCTCGCGGACTGCAACAGGTAAACTGTGTATTGTGTGTTTCGACTAGCGACATATGTTTATGCAGTACATTGACATTGCGCAATCTGCATGCATACACTCGACCTTTTCAGTATAACCTTTAACATGTGTATATACTCGCACATAGGTAGACGCCGAGCGTTCTTACTATACAGACCGTAGGTCGTGTCGGCGAATAATATATGTTGCAGCTGTGTTGCGCATATGTGACTGCGACTGGATAGATGAGGCTTATGGGTTTTGCGACCAGTGTAGATCCAGATCAGCCTGTGCATCCGCACAGTCTGATCAGGATATACACTGTTCACCACTACATCTATGAAATACCCGCCATGTTTTTGACAAGTATTATAGATCGTTATCAGGCTACAGGAGAGTGGTATTTGATCAGGAGTTACGTTGGTAATAAATCCCCATTTCCCCAGTCACAGACAGTCAGTATGTGAACATGTTGTTAGCGTGCACATAAAATGTACATAGCGCAATAAAATCGTCTGACATTAAGACATTAAACAGGGCACAGGTATTTGACATTGTGCAGTATGATATGCACACATTTCTCGTACTATTTATATACATACGAGTATTAATTGAACCTTAACATTTGTATATATAAAGTCGTAATATGTCCGTCCATGTGTAAACGTAAATGTTGATGATGCATGTATATGCAGCCTCATGGTGTCGCGTTATGTGACGGTCACTGGAGACACGGGGAATATGGCCATCGCGATCAATGTAGTCCCAGATTGCGCAGTCTGATCTGGAACTCCACCGTTCACCAATCAATCGGTTAAAAACCTGACATGCTTCTAAACAATACAGTGGAACCTCTCTAAACCGGACACTCTGGGAGGTGCCACTGTAAATCAGGGTTCATACCTCTCCAAAACTTGATTAAGTACTTTGCGATCACGAACAGACAGTGACATGGGTGTAAAGAGTGTCCGGAGTATAGGTTCCACTGTACATACCATTTTATCCCGTCAACACAGTGGGTATGTGCCTTGCCCATCCCGTTTCCTGAGCCTTGCCAGATATGTTTTCTCATTCACGGCACTAACCTACTATTCTCTATCTATTTTCCTTATTTCTGAACCAAAGTATATGTTGTGACCACTCATTTGAACCGTCTCACTCATTTGAACCGTCTCGGCGAGACGGTTCAAATGAGTGGTCACAACATATACTTCTGATGAGAAATAAAGAAATTCTTGAGCCTTGCCGGATATTTTTTCCCATTCACGGCACTAACCTACTATTCTCTATATCAGGCTGGTGGGGTGTGCCAGCAGACCCCACGATAGACTGGTCACAAATGTCATAGGCCCCGTTACCCCGGTAACACCCAGATATACAGTAAGTGTGGGTCGATTATCCCGTCGATATTAAAGTGGATGTCAAGAGTATTATGTAATTATTTATACATGTGACACTATTGTACATGCGCATGTAGACACCAGCTGTGACATATCGCATGACCACACGGGTTCATATCGGGACTACCACGCCATTGGTTTCCGATATTAAGTTCATCAGGCTCGGCTCGGAATGTCTACGCGTTTCCGATCCGAGCCTGGTGATTTTCGTACCAAATATGCATTGGTCTTTTATTTATCTTGAATTCTGGAAATTACCCAAAGATGAGCTTGTCATTATTTGGTATCTTATTTCTGACATATAAAAGTACCACAAAATAAATCAGAAAACGTTAGCAGTTCCCTGCTGCAAGGCTGGTTCGTCTGTCTCCTGCCCACGACTCTGTAAATCGATACTAGAAACACGAACATCAGGTTGCATGGTTCAAATTAATAGTGAAAAATAAAATACTTGATACTATCATCAACAATATTCGTGTTGTTGTACCAGTATACATCTGGCGTGTAAAATCAGACGGTGTAAAATACACTTACTATCATGCTTTACCCTATGCGATCCGATACTAGAAACATGTTGGTGTTTCTAGTATCGGGTTGCATACGGTTAACTTGCATACAGGGTACGAAAATATGGTGTCCGGACCACATACATGTAACAGTTGGTGGACTAGACCGGGCTCCGGCGGGCACCCATGTCCATTCATGAACATGCAGCAGTTGGGTGGTTCGGACTGGGCTTCGGCTTGCACCCATGTTACGCAACCCTAGGTGTCATCCTATGTGCCGGTGTTTGTATGTGTGTGTATTCGCCCATTGTGCATAATGGCTTCTCGCTAATCTGCGTACCATTTGCTCTGACCCAAATACGATTTTGCAGACATTTAAACCTTTATACGAGTTAAATGCAAATTAATGCGATATGTCTATTCAATGGCATAGCGGAGAAGTGCGGTGTTAAGAAAGTTTGCCTGCTTAAATGTGATAGAGCATATACCACCATTGACATAACCGAAACCCGACCCTATACATCACCTTTCTGGCATCTATAATTCATATGGTTTAACCCCATAAACCCCATAAAGCTAACGTTGAAAACACCGTAGAGCCGGATGAGTCGGCTCTCAACGAGCCGCATCATCAGGATATGCAGTGTTTGTCATTGGTTTTAAGATTGTGATACAATACCCCAATTTTGATTAATGTAATATAATAGTCCAAAATCAACATGGAACAGACTGTATTTATTGGTAAATTGGTTGAATTAATACAGTGTGACCTCTCTAAATTGGACACGAGAGGTAGCACTGTGATCGAGACAGAACAGACTGTCTGATTTCGAGTACAGATGTCCCGAAAGTATTCAGATAGCTTTACAATCACGAATACAAGCTGCATAAAATGTGCCGTGTCGTGAAATTTATCTTGGCATTAGATCAGACGACGCCGAGCATTCATAAGTAGGTAGTTTCCATGCATGCTAGTATTACAGCAACGTCTTAAAACCAGCGACCGTGAAATGCAGATTAACCCAACACTGTACAGCTCGCATGAAGTTCAACATGAAATCACACTTCTTGGCGAATTGCAATTCATTGAAGATCCAATGCCAAACAATGGTTCGCGCAGTATGGTGACTGCGAACGGTGACTCAAATGGTGTGGTGCGTGAAATACGCGATATAGACCTTGCCTCCGATGAACACTTAAGGGGGATATGATGATTCCGTCGGTGTAGACTTCAGAAAGCTGGATTCGCCATGCAAGGGCGAGTATTGGGTTGCAACATGTCGCTCCGATGGTTGGGTTTGTATAGCCGTCTCGGTGGTAACACATTTGTCACACCGAGGTCACATAATATGCACATACACTGTACGTACATGTCAGACTATTGTTAACTGTATGTAACACAGCTTCACGCGGCAATCCAGCCACGTGATTAGGCCATAGCAAGTTCTTTCTCTGTTAAACGTCCGCGTGTGGGTAGGTTGTTAAAGTGGTTCTGTGAGAAAACAAGCACAATGTGTATGCTAGTTTACACTATTTACTGGTATGAAGTCATATGAAAAAACTGGTTGGGGGACTTGTCCAAGTATCTAATCCGTTCATTATAGGAAGGCCTCGTCCAGTATTCCCGCGACTTTTCCAAGTTTATATCCCCGATAAATTCCACAAAAAGGCCATTCATTACCTATAATTCCAGCATTTGAAATCAATTCATCAAGAAAATGTGTTTATTTTTCGTTTTCTTAAGAATTATGTTAACTGCACCTCACGGTTACGGAAAGTAGTTCGGCGTGGGAGTTTACTGGGATATACATTTTGGACAGATACTTACTACGGGCCAATCAAATGTTAGGGAATTGTGTAAATATTTTTGTGCTGGAATTATGAATGTGTAAGTTTAATAAGAGTATGTTTCTTATTCAAGTATTGCTGGCTGACATTTAGAGGTATATAGGCAGGGTTGAGGAAGTTTTTAACATAAATTCACCTTCGTTTTTTCCAATGCCTTGTTTGTTTTTACCGGATACGTTAATAGGTTTTTGTCAACTGGGTGGACGCTTCACATAGACAAGATAAGGTGTATACTTAGATGTTAATAAATACGGGTCTACACCTTTTCTTTTTCGAACAAGATATGTGATCCATACGGAAGTCTATTAGGGCCACTTCACTTATTTTTTAATTTCCATTTATTCAAGATGTTTTCTTGAATTTTCAAGTTCTTTTCTTGAATTTTCAAGATCTTCTCTTGAATTTTCAAGAAAAGATCTTGAAAATTCAAGAAAATAAATTGAAATTTCAAGAAAGTTTTCAAGATGTTTTCTTGCATTTTTAAAATCTTTTCTTGAAAATTCAAGAAAAATTCAAGAAAAGAACTTGAAAATTCAAGAAAACATCTTGAACATTCAAGAAAAGATCTCGAAAATTCAAGAAAAGATAAAAAAAAAAGTGAAGTGGCCCTAATGGGCTTCGTAGATCCAAGTTAGTCACAATCGGGAAGAGTATATGCATAGTTATATTCATTCATAATAAAGGGACATATAATTCGAACCAACATTTTTGGAAGCAGGCGACGCACAACGCCACCTGTATATTCTGTTTTAATGACGACGGGAGTTATGTGGCCACTGTGTCCATTAATATCATCTCTCTGTATATATACGCCTTATACAGTTGCACCACCGGCTGGTAAAATGACCTGTATACCATGTTTGAGGCCTGGTCATGAGGATTGTCACGCAATTGCAGCATGATCAAATTAACTATTATAGTTATTCTAGACTGGTTGTTACATTGACCGGTCAGCGTTGGTCGTGCCTGATTTGACTGCGGAAATATAATGTTAACACTGGTTGCTTTCGTAGTAAATACTGCTTTGTGAGACCGGCGCACATTGTGTTGAAACAATTTATTAAACGGCCATTATGTCCATCTTCATTAAATGCTCGTGTTTATTTCATGCTATATGCACACCTAATGTAACTATTAATATATCATGATACGCTTTGTCAGAATATGCCAGTGTCACTTTCAGGATGTATGTCCGTTGTCGTTGCAAAGTAAGTACATGAGAAAATCCACAAATGACTTGTCCCGACGAAAACGGTTTAGCGGTGTGCGGTGCAACATACACTTATGGTAAAAGATAAGAAAACAATCATTTTTATATGAGAAAAAAAATCATTGAGTGATCATTGTCGATGTTGAAGGTCCAGTTTTTGATGCACACTGCCGTAGAATTATGTTCGTCCCTTGTAAATTTTCGAATCTCTTTCATATTCGAGTAACTGTCGTTTACCACTATGTGCTATTTAGCCTTTCAACCCTAGATATCCTACGATGGCATTTTCGTACTAAATGTTGGACTATTCCTTTAACCCTTTCAACCCTAAGTAACTGAATGGGCTGCGATATGTTCGTTTTGCAAACAATCCAATCATCGCAAAATGATTTTCAGACTATTCCATTTATAAAAAGGGGGTATTTGTTTTTCTCAAAAATATGAAAATTACTTTCAAACAGTGCAAATCCTGATGAGACGGCTCGTTACGAGCCGGCTCATCTGGATCTGCACTGTTTGCATAAACCGATATAGCGGGATTTCGGGTTCAAAGGGTTAATGACGAAACAAGGGTTTTCTTAGAGGTGAATACATATATAGTGACAAATGCTGCAGATCCTGATGAGACGGCTCGTTGGGAGCCGGCTCATCTTGATCTACAGTGTTTGCAATCTGGCCCGGGTTTAAATTGTTAAATATAATCGCCTACAATTAAGATATAAATTGTGATGTGCATAATAAATGCATAATTCAGATCAACCAGCTTTATTTAATAAATAGTAACTTTCACCTCAGACCAAACCACTGCAGTCATTTATTCGGTTGCTGATTAATAGCATAGACTATATACGATATACATCATACATAAATGCACACATATCACAAAATAATAATGCGCGTATAATGGACTGTAAATTGTGTATTTATAACGTAATGAAATGAAAGCATTTATATTGCAATTATAACTCGCATGCACGGGTATGTATAGATCATATTCAAACAAACTAAGTTAGGACATATTTCCATGAAATTACATTATCTTCCAGCTTTTAAGTTGTTTTGTGTTCTGGCTGCTTCTGACAGTTACACCACCTTAATCATACGGCATATGACATGACGCCATAGAGCCATTAAATTGTCACACTCAATAAATCTTAAGTAAGTGGTTGTCGTTGACAGTCACATGCATACATGATGTTAAACGTTACAATCATTTCATTTATATTTTAAGTATTAATGCACTTTAGTCACTGTTTTCCAAATGGGTCTTTATTTTGTCCAAACTGGTAGTCAGCCTTCGCGGTCGAGTAAATTATAAGGAAAACCAATTTCCACTCTTTATAATACAGCGACTCGTTGTCAAAAGTCTACACCATTTGCATGGGATGCAATATGGTTTTATCCCGTCAACACAGTGCGTATGTGCCGTGAAACACGGTGCCGTGAAACATTTTTTGATATCCAGTCAATACTATTTATGCATTTTACAGCCATTTGTAGGTATTTTTCCCATTCACGGCACTAACCTACTATTCTCTATCTATTTTCCTTATTTCTGAACCAAAGTATATGTTGTGACCACTCATTTGAACCGTCTCAGCGAGACGGTTCAAATGAGTGGTCACAACATATATTCTGATGAGAAATAAAGAAATTCTTGAGCCTTGCCGGGATATTTTTTCCCATTCACGGCACTAACCTACTATTCTCTATAACCCTTTCCACGTGTCATCTTTTGCAAAAAACTGCAGATCCAGTTGAGTCGGCTCTTAACGAAACGCCCCGTCAGGATCTGCTATATTTGTACGGTATTGTCCGATTTGCTAAGACACTTTATATAATCAATGGAATTGTCCAAAAATAGTAAAATATATTTTAGGGGCGAAAGGGTTAATTGTCAAACATACACAATTACGTTTTATTCGAATGGCTATTATATGTTTTATGCCTACAGTTCGGTGATGTGTATGTGAATGTCTTCGTGTGACATTCCAGATGTTGCATTTGTCTGCGGTTGTCATTGGTTATAATGATCATAACTCGCACGTAATGGGTCTTCGTGTTGTAAAACACAGACGCCTGCGTTAATCTCGTCCAGATTATCAACATTTCTGAAAATCTATTGGCAACTCATAAGCAATCAATTCCATTGGCTGACCCTGAGCTGTCGGACAGGTCAGGGTCAGCCCATCCAGTTGCTTAATTGCAAGCACAATGTTCAAGTATTTTGAAATAAAGAAATTGACAAATATAGTGGCAGTATTAACATAGGCGGTAGTGCAACACAGTGTACATTAACTCTTACAATGCTGAATTAATTTGTGCCGTCTGCTGAATATTTTTTATTTTCCATTTTTTCTCTTCAAAAACTTGGTTTGGCAGCACTTTAGAATCATTTCCTATGGAAATGATTCTAAAATGCTGCCAAACCATGTTTTTACTGAGAGAAAAGACAAAATATGAATTAACAGCAGACGGCTATTTTCGGTTCCCGCATTCTAACGGTTAAAATCATAATATACAACAGTGCAACAAATATGCTAACAGAGATCGCTACGGAAAACATGATATAGGTGAACAGTATACCACGGAATATATACGATTCTGTATTTAACCAATTAAAGACGGGGGATACACTTATAGTAGTAAGAAACTTTTTAGGGGAAAACATCCTATTTTCTTTATTTCTATTCTATTTACCCCGTCAACACATAAAAATGGCTTTAACATGTAAAAATATAACCCCAGCCACCGCACATATTCATACGCAGTGATTAGGTCGTATTGACAGGATATCAAAAATGTTTCACAGCACCGTGTTTCACGGCACATACGCACTGTGCTGGCGGGATGAATACATGTACTTGCATAATGACATGTGCAATGCATACGCAACATCCGACAATAAAATCTTTAAGATGACATATAATGCAATGCACATGTATTAACGTAACAGCTGGCTGTCTTTAACCCATTTCATGCTGAGGATACACCATTTTGTTTGTGGGAAATCCTAAATATTATATTTATATGAGCTCAGAAATATATGTCGTGACCACCATTTGAACCGTCTCGGTGAGACGGTTCAAATGAGTGGTCACAACATATATTTTCATTGAGAAATAACAAAAATAAAATATTTTAAAAATGTCATACCCATAAAGGTGTATTCCGAATGTAATGGGTTAATAGATGTCAGTCGAAACGTCTTTCAACTACATTATATTGATTGTATATTTGTATTGAAACTCAACAACATAAGACTGAATTGTAAACCAATCTGTGCTCAATTAAGATGATTTTACGAGTATAAAACCGATAATAATAATATTATAATTAAAGAAGAAAGCATAACGTCGTATTCTCATATTAATTCGTGAGACAAGCTGGAATAGATTCAGACAGGTGGAGGATGAAATAATTAGCTTGCTCATATATGGTCATGAGTGACAATACCAACCATTACAGAACTATATCTGGTTTCAATGTGACATTAACATTAGCCTGAAGGTCACAATATAAATCATAAAACGTCAACCAATTTGACATGCTGGAAATACACAACTGCCGAAATTCGATCTAATTACCCTTTCAACACTACATACCTCTATACCAGTGTTTGCAAACAGTGTAGATCCAGATGGGACGGCTCGTAACCAGCCGTCTCATCAGGATCTGCACTTTTTGTAAGTAATTTTTTTTTTTTATGCATGGAAGTAACAACAGTGTTTTGTTTTTACAGAGCCGATTTCGACTATGACCATATATAAGCAAGCTAACCACCCTCCACCCTCAAACTGCCTGAATGTATTTCAATGGCTATACTGCATCTATGTAACATAACAATCGCACGCTATAAAGTATGTACAATTTACTGTCCTAGGTTAAGTTTTCCGTTAATCGGGATTGGCCAACGTTATCGAAACTCGGATGATGTTCATGAGCTTCATGTAGAGTAGTTTGATGGTAGTCCAGTTGGTATCTACACTGTTTCCGAATATTAGTATTCACTGTCATGGGATGATTTTGAAACATGCTTAAGTGAATACGCTAACTGCCGGTGGGACAAACGTGGCGATGTTGTATTGCTAAACATAACACATAGTGCAACACATAGCCAGTCTGCGTGTAACTGTGCATTTGCACCTGGGTATTCAGGTGTAACGAACCGGCCCGCTTGTTAATTTTCTGCTGCAAACAACACTTAATTATTGATGTCGTCGTTATTAAACTCTCTAATCATTCTTCGGCAGCGAAACAGGTTAAAAGGTGGTACTGGTGAATATCTAATGTCTAAATTATACAGTATAAAACGCCGGTTAGTCAACCTACCGCATACTGACACGACACATACACGACACCTCATGCCACTGCTGTCACTACCCATAGGATGGGAAGATGTGCGGCGGATACCCACGGCGACGTAGACAGTGTTTGCAAATGTTTGTTTCAACGTCTGTATATTGGGCTGATATACTTATTTGTCATATTTATTCGCAAACTAGTATTGAGCTGGGTCATAAGGATACTTATGACAGCGCTCCAGTAGCCTATTTCACCAACATTGCAAAGTATACTTTTCTAGCAAAGTATACTTTGAGGGAGAAATTTTAAATTTTAAGATAAATTTATTATTTTTTATTATACTGAATTTATTACATTATCACAGCCATTTTGGCTGTGATAATGTAATAAATTCAGTATAATAATTCTGCATAGCTTTAATCATCAAATATATGCAATCATTAGTTCTGTGTGAAATAATGCGTTTCGGAAAAATCAATGATTACTCCCTCAAAGTATACTTTGCTAGAAAAGTATACTTTGCAATGTTGGTGAAATCGGCTCCAGATAAGCTTTGTGTCTAAAGTGTACTATACCCCCTGAGTTTAAAATCATTGCGTATTCTACTTTTACAAATGGGTTATTGATGTTCTTCATTACCAAATAGGGAACAAATGATCAAACATACAACAAATTTAAACATTCACTTATTTGAGCTGCACAAATTTTGCAGCTCAACTAAGTGAATTTTCAACTTCATGACAATGTGTTCACTACTCAATTTGAAAAATCAATGTATTTACACATTGCTGTGCGTATTTTGTATTATCCCGTCAACACAGTGCGTATGTGCCGTGAAACACGCTGCCGTGAAACATTTTTGATATCCTGTCAATACAATTTGGAGATGCGGCTCGGTTTATTTTTTGCATTTTAAAGCTATTTGTAATGTTGACGGGATAAATAGAATAGTAGGTTAGTGCCGTGAATGGGAAAAATATCTGGCGCGGCTCGGAGACGGGATGTGCTCGGCAGAGCCTCGCCCATCCCGTTTCCTAAGCCTTGCCAGATATTTTTTCCCATTCACGGCACTAACCTACTATTCTCTATCTATTTCCCTTATTTCTGATTCTGAACCAAAATATATGTTGTGACCACTCATTTGAACCGTCTCGGCGAGACGGTTCAAATGAGTGGTCACAACATATACTTCTGATGAGAAATAAAGAAATTATTGAGCCTTGCCGGATATTTTTTCCCATTCACGGCACTAACCTACTATTCTCTATCTCCCATTTTTGATAATCAATGCGTACTCAGCTAAAATAATTGTGTAAAATACGCCAATACGCACCTTATCTGGAGTTCAGCTTATGACCCATAATTGAGCTAATTTCTAAATAAACTCATTTGTCATAAAGATGACACTGAAACGTCAATTCTAGTTAATATACTACGAATATAGAACGATAACAGAAATGATTAAACAGCTCTGTGCAAAACGCATACCTTTGAGTATATGTGAATATTACGTTATATATAATATCACTATGTAAGTATGTAGACTTGTAATTTACCATGTGTATGTCTGTGCAGTCAGCTATAAATTTAATGTATATAGTGTCGGATCTAGTGTCAGATAGGCGAGCAGCAATGGTACATAACATAAATGCGCCAACAATTTATAAACCAGGGATATTGACTTTGTGAAAAATGTAGACAAAGCGAAGTACCTTTTAGGCAATTATATATTCATTTAACATATATGTATCCAGCAGATATGTACCATTCAACTTACTATACATGTAGCATGTAGCGCATGCCGGTCGAATTTTCTATACACTGGTCAGAAGGAAACTAAGCCCGTTTCTTTTAAATGGCGGAATAATTAAATATGCATGTAACACTGTGGCATTAATAAATGAGCCAGTGCAGACAATGAACGCATGTCACAGAATACCTGATTTCCACGTTATATGGAGAGTAGATGTATTGGTTACGTGGTGTATGCTGAAGTAACTGTATATATGGTGTCATTATGAACAGTGTGGTTGAAATGTTCCGAAGATATTCATGCGCCGTGTCTGTCTCATTGATATTCCAAACTCGAATATGACTTGAGGACATGTGCAGTACTACTGTCTGTTCCACGTTTTCCTGCCGACGAACTTTTGGCTATTAAACACATTAAATCTAAAAAATATTTAAAAGTAAGTACTTTTTCATCAATAACAAAAAAGTCGCCCTCCCCAACACATTTTGTTTGATGAAATTCCATCAAATATTGATTTTGTTGCGAAAAAACGATTTTCCTATGGGAATTTAACATGGGCAGTCAATTTCCAAAACTTTTCGTTTTTTGATCCTGTAGGATTTTAAAAATCGGTCCACAAATAAAAAAATATTTAAAAAAAATTTTTTTTTTTAGCTCCCATGTTAAATTCCCATAGGAAAATCGTAATTTCGCAATAAAATCAATAATTGATGGAATTTCATAAACTATTTTTTTTGGGGGAGGGTGACTTTATTCTTATTGATAAAAAAAGTACTTACTTTTAAAGATATTTTAGATTTAATGTGTTCGTCGGCAGCAAAACGTGGAACAGACAGTAATGTAATCGTCATTACAATAGTAAACCTGGAAACTAAACAAGAGCATGTACATGTATCACCAACATGTGATTGAAATGAGTCCGATTGATTGGATTAATGGAAACATTCTGAGTCTGATCTGCATGCGTATTAAGCACGTGCGAACATCACATTAAAGCGAGTATCTGTAACCCGGCCTATGCTAGTGGCAAAAGCCAAACAAAAAACCCATTGTTTTCGAAATAATGTATTATATAAAAGCATCATGGCCGCGCTAAAACATATCAAATGAATCTTCCGCTGTCTTAATATTACTGAATATATGCATCAGGTAACGCTAAATGGCGTACCAGGAGCACATGATTGGGTCAACAGTGTTACTCACTCGCTTCGTTTGCTGAATATTGGTTTTAGAGCGGGCGTATCGGGTAAATCAATGTTCTTAATATACAAGGTGCATGATCACGTGGTTACAACAACAACAACGTCGCCTACTCCAAAGTAAGTATTATTTGATATTTTCCTTAATATGAAACGGATTTTGATGACATATGGCGCAGCAAACGCGTCTTCATGAACTGCATTTGGTGGTCCAGGGAGTTCGGCACAGACTTATGTCGTTTTTGCAAAGAATCGAGTTCCGTGTCGCAGACACGGAAATCGATTCTTCGCAAAAACGACATAAGTTTGGGCGAAAATACAGAGACCACAAAATGCATCTTAACAAGACGCGTTCGATGCGCCATATTTCATCAAAATCCGTTACGTAATAAGGACACTATAAAAGAATACGTACATTGAATCAGATGGATTCTTGAAATTTCAGTACTTGTTGTTGTTGTTAGTACTACGTGATCATACACCTTGATATATACAGTGTGTTAAGTAATATTTTGTAAGCACACCTATTGGTACTGGCACCAAATCCATCATTTGATAGAAGTTAACGGGAACACTTTTGAGCGACAGCTATACACAACTGAGCTTGGCTGATGTCTGAAAACATATCTGTCATGAGAAACGCGCCATACATCTATAGTCGCCTGCTACTGGTTAATAAGTGAACACTAGTGGAATGTAAAGGCAGGCGTGTAGTAATCATTACAGACAAACCTTCATTACACCCCATGAAATATCATTGCATTGCATATGCATTTGTAACTGCACAAGTGGGATGGTTACTTCATGCATCGCTGGAATGCAGACGAAAACATCCGCATGCGAAACATAGCATATACCACTATAGCAACCCGTAGAATGAGTGAACCGAATATTGTCGTCTGCCGTTGTTTCAAAATGTGTCTGTTCTCTCCGTGAAAGCAATGTTTGGCAACATTTTAGAATTATTTACATTCGAAATGTTTCTAAAGTGCTGTGAAACCAGGGTTTTGGTGAGAAAACTGTAAAATAAAACATAACTAGCAGACGACGAAATGAATTCTGAATTACCTCCTTGTACAATGTGCGGGAAGCGAGGTTACAGTGTAGACCTCATTGTAGTGCACAACGAGCAGGTGTGCATGTATGTTCAATTGAAAACACATTTGTTTCAAAACATTAAAGCCCTGCGTAATGGTATTAATTACAAGCAAAGTGTGTAAGTGTAGCATACTTAGCACGAGGTTTTTTCGCTATCTGTCTGCAACATTAAGCGACTTTGTTGATGTAAATACAATCTTTTGTAACCCTAATGACGCAAAACATCAAACACACGGAGAACTGCAGTTAACGTGAGTCAGTGGGAAGTTAATTACCATTAACCTATTGCATTTCGAATTCCCGATAGAGGTTATATAACCATGTTCAGTTATTTACACTCATGCGTATGTGATCCGACTACTAATACAAACCATCTAGCCGCTGATTTAGAGAATAGTAGGTTAGTGCCGTGAATGGAAAAAAATATCCGGCAAGGCTCCAGAATTTCTTTATTTCTCATCAGAAGTATATGTTGTGACCACTCATTTGAACCGTCTCGCCGAGACGGTTCAAATGAGTGGTCACAACATATATTTTGGTTCAGAAATAAGGAAAATAGATAGAGAATAGTAGGTTAGTGCCGTGAATGGGAAAAAATATCCGGCAAGGCTCAAGAATTTCTTTATTTCTCATCAGAAGTATATGTTGTGACCACTCATTTGAACCGTTTCGCCGAGACGGTTCAAATGAGTGGTCACAACATATACTTTGTTTCAGAAATAAGGAAAATAGATAGAGAATAGTAGGTTAGTGACGTGAATGGGAAAGCCGCGCCAGATATTTTTTCCCATTCACGGCACTAACCTACTATTCTATTTATCCCGTCAACACCTACAAATGGCTGTAAAATGAAAAAATAGTATTGACTGGATATCAAAAATGTTTCACGGCACCGTGTTTCACGGCACATACGCACTGTGTTGACGGGATAAATACAATTATATAGAAGTTCGCTAAGAGAAAATAAATGGATTCAACCACTTCATTTTTCAATGAGTGAAGAAATACATATACCATGTACATGTATATTGTATCACGGTATAATTTTATCTACAACCTTCGATACAATTCTGTAATATTAACCCTTAGACCGCTATCTTATTTGTTTTTTCGTATCCTTTTTATTTTATATTTTTTATTTTTATCATCAAAAACATGCTTTTGATCGCACTTTAGAATAATTTACAACATGCTTTGACAGCACTTCATAATTGGAAATGATTCTGAAGTGCTGTAAAACCATGTTTTTGATGATAAAAATAAAAAATATAAAATAAAAAGGGTACGAAAAAACAAATAAGATAGCGGTCTAAGGGTTAATATTACAGACGACGAAGAAGTCGTATATGGATGCGCGGCCAAGAAGTCGTATATGGATGCGCGGCCAAGAAGTCGTACATGGATGTGCACATATCACCAGAGTCAAGCAAGCTATGGCCAACCGCTCTGGCTTTATTTAAAAATATGTCAACTCTTATGTATTATATGAGTATATTGTTTTCTGTAATTATTCAATGTTTATACCGTAGGACATAAGAGTTTCCTGTAGGAATAAATGACATGTATTGGTCTTGGAAAGAATAGACGAAATCCCCAGAAATCAAAACAAAATGTAGTTTATGTTTGTTTACATGAACAAAGTTTATGTCATAGTACACACTTTTTTTACCAGGTTCCAACAAAATTGCCGTGCCAGTGCGTTCTTTTTACGACATTGTCAAAATCAGTGGCATAACGTCGAACTAACAACAATACAGAAAGCAGAAAGAATAAGAAATGCGTCTGTCGAACGCGGATGCCACCTACAGCATATTTGAGAAACTGTGACAAAGTGGTTAAACCGAAAAGTGTGACGGACGGACGGACAGACGGATGGACGGACGGTCCAAACACTATATGCCACCCGTTTCTTCGAAACCCGGTGGCATAATAACGTTACTCAGAACAAATTGACAGTTAACATAAGTATGTGTCCCGATAATAAATGTACATATTTTTTACAACCTAGATTTTCGGAAAACATACATATAACACTTTTCGTAGATTGTTTCATCTCAAATAAGAACAATGAGTATTAACCCTTATTGTCGTCTGCTGTTGCTTTATATTTTGCCTTGTTTCTCAATAAACACATGGTTTGACAGCACTTTAGAACCATTTCCTTTGGAAATGATTCTAAAATGCTGTCAAACTATGTGTTTGATGAGAACAATCGAAAATAAAAGATAAACAGCAGACGACACAATTTAATCAGCATGGTAATGGTTAATAACAAGAATTTATAATTCGTATAATTTATAATTTAAAACCATAAGTATTAAATACTCGAACTATACCCTCATTGATTTTGTCACAGTTTGCAAGCTGTTAATATTGCTAAACTGTTTTATATGGTACGTTTTTCAAGGACACGCCCAACGTATTATTTGTCTGCGTGTGTGACATCATTATAGCAGAATAAAGCGAACTTCCCAGACAAAAAAGCATTGTGAATCAGGTAAATTCATTATAGACAGGCGCTGGTATTTGTGTGTATCAGTTCAAATGGTGCCATTAATAAGCGAGTAAACATGCTGGGCTAGAATCGCTACATGTACCGTTAGTTGTCTATATCTTGGGAGAAAAATAATAGAACTTGAACCCCAAGGTCATACGTATCGTGCTCCAATTATTGACATTGAGACAGACAGAGATAGTTGTGTTTATAATACAAACACTTGTAGAGCCAGTCCTTGGTATTATATTCCTTATCGCCATTGCCAATTTTGGCCGATATTGATTTCGAGAATTAGTCATATTTTCCGTATATTGACTGCGATAGTGGAACAAAACACAGAGATCATGTGTAATTGAATTGTAAAGGGGTGATGCGACGAGAGAGGAAATGCCAGAGCCAAGCGAATACATTATACACGAATTATAAATTCTTGTTATTAACCCTTACCATGCTGATTACATTTTGTCGTCTGCTGTTTATCTTTTTTTTCGATTTTTCTCATCAAAAACATGGTCTGACAGCATTTTAGAATAATTTCCAAAAAAGTGCTGTCAAACCATGTTTTTATTGAGAAACAAGGCAAAATATAAAGCAACAGCAGACGACAATAAGGGTTAATACTCATTGTTCTTATTTGAGATAAAACAATCTACGGAAAGTGTTATACATGTATGTATGTATGTTTTTCGAAAATCTAGGTTGTAAAACATACGACTTAGAACAGCATGACTACGTATGTTATGTATCACAGATAGAGTATCAGCTCCAGATAAGGAATTAGTAATTGAGTATTTTCACTCCCATCATATTTCAATATTTTAATTGGGTAAAATAAAAATCACACTACTGTTTACACATCAACATACAGCAATTATTGAATAGTTTGCTTCGAAATGAAAACATGTCTTGGCATTTCATTAGAATTGTCTCCTTGGAGACAATTCTAATGAAATACCAAGATGTGTTTTCATGGAAAATGAGAAAAATATGACATATTTGTGGTCTGGTTAGTGTTTTCTGTAGCATGATAAAGGTACCACAAATTTGTTATTGCTTTTTGATGCTCGCTACTTCTGATTTCAATTGGGTTTTTGTCAATTTTAATTGGGTATTTACGCAAATACGCAGCAGCTTATCTGGAGCTATGAGTATCACTCGTGTATTGTTTAAGGGACCAGTTGGGTAATTTCTATATATAGCGTCGACGCAGACGAGTGATATATATCTGCACATGATCACCAGAATGCGCCTGCCTACATGTACATTTAAAAAGTTTAATACGTATGGAACGGTGTAGACACGGTGCACCGCCGTTTCTATGCTGGTTACAGTCGAGCCGTGCGGTCGTGGTGGCAAATACGGTGTTTATTTCCAGTCAAAACAAAGTCTCACATGCACGTGCTTGCATATCCCACAGCCGCGTCTATTTATAGCCAGGCAGACGGCTAAACCACACTTGTATATATCAACACAGTAATATTCCGCGTTGTAAATGTAAAACTTATAAATGTGCAAGTAAGCAGTCCGGTACGTACGAAAGCATGTTTTATGTCATTTGTATGATGGCTCGTGTATGGGACGCCAAATATACATAAACTCAAATAATTATTGGTAGCTCTAAATAGCATTATTAAGTATTTAGCGCTGGCATTAAATATTTAGAGATAGCAACAAATAGTTTTGAGTTTATGTAGTTTTGGCGTTCCTGGAACGCCAAAACTACATAAACTCAAAACTATTTGTTGCTAGCATTACATATAATTCGAAGCTAGCTCTAAATATTTAATGCAAGCTCTAATTATTTGAGTTTATGTATATTTGGCGTTCCATACTCGTGGGCCATCTCTTTGTTTCCAAGCAGACGAACATTAAGCAGCGCTCCAGATAAGGAATTAGTAATCGAGTATTGTCACTCGATCATTTCTGAAGCAATTGGGGTATTTCATAATTTTAATTGTGTAAAATGAATTCACACTACTGTTTACACATCGGCAGACCGCACTTATTGAATAGTTTGCTTCTAAATGAAAACACAACCGTGGAAAAATAAGAAAATAGGCTATATTTGTGGTCTGTTTATTGCATGATAAACGTACCACAACATTTGTATTGCTTTTTGATACTCGCTACTTCTGATTTCAATTGGGTTTTTGGCAATTTTAATTGGGTATGTAAGCAAATACGCAGTTTACCTGGAGCCCTGGAGACGAACATTAAGGTTCTTAATTTTCGTCTGAACGTTCATTTTCGTCTGATCCTTAATTTTAAACTACGTCTGAACCTTAATTTTCGTCTCCGAGGCTACACGGCGTAAAAATGACAAATAGCATCCAATGCAGCGTAGACGTGCACATTCAGGTTCTTGTGGAAATGAAGAAACGAATTTTACCGATTTTAATCTCCATATTTAACCCTTTCACCCCTAAGTAACTGGAATGTATTTTGATATGTTAATTTTGCAGCCAATCCAATCATCACACAATGATTTTCAGACTTGTCCATTTATGAAAAGAGAGTATTTTTTGTTCTCAAAATATGAAAATTACTTTCAAAAAGTGCAGATCCTGATGAGCTGGCTCGTTACGAGCCGGCTCATCTGGATCTGCACTGTTTGCATAAACCGCTATATCGGGCTGTCGGGTTCAAAGGGTTAAACGGCGAACTAACGACTAGACGAAATACCCACAACTGGCCACCATACTTCGAGAATTAGCGATTTGTTGCAAATTTCGAAGCATCACCACTAATTATCGGTAACGTACGGTAAATCCAAGAAATCCGCATGGCAGCTATATCATACTAATTCCATGAGAATTGTATGTGTCATGCGACATATTTTCCCATTCTTTTCATATATGTTCTATTCCTTATTTTATTGTGGGAGCTTACACCTTTACGCCTTTTAAAGAGTCCATGTGTAGTGGTTGGTAGGGAGCGTACGATGGAGACCGGACTGGATACCTGGTTTGGTTCTCGGTCCGTCTTTGGCATTCTTGTATGTGACAGTTGGATCTGGTTATACCCCTTATATGAGTAATATGATTATTCCTCTTCCTAACACTTTCAAGGGAAGGGGCCAAGTGACGTTGGTGTGGTATGGACCTGGCAGCAGGTCCGATTATTCCAATGTCCGGGCTGAATATATATTTTGTCGATGTAAATAATATTCCCACCCATTAAAAATGTAAGATAATGCCAATCACTACCTGGGGTAATGGTGAATGAATGTTTATTTTGCCAGAAAATTTCTCAGATGATGTCGATGATATAAAGAACATGTTGTGCCTTATGAGTGGGCATGTACCTTTAAGATCGAATCGTAACAATGAAGTAGCAATACTATTTGTATTTCTAGTTGGTATTGTAAGTGTACAATCCAATTTATTATTTTCTAATTGTAAATATCCGAATTTGTTTGAAAATGTGTCAATAAGCGAAACATCATGGCATATTTTGTTTCAAACACTATTAATAAATGATGGTCTTTCATTTCCTGATGAAACAAACTATCACAGTGATGCTTCCAGCTTGGACATTGTATGTGCATGTTTTTACATCTATCAAGAATGGCGGAATATTTAGACGCTGGAGAGGCTGCGTAGGTACATGCTAATTTAACCCTTAGAATGCGGGAACCGAAAATAGTCGTCTGCTGTTAATTCATATTTTGTCTTTTCCCTCAGTAAAAACATGCTTTGGCGGCATTTTAGAATCATTTCCATTGGAAATGATTCTAAAGTGCTGCCAAACCAAGTTTTTGATGAGAAAAATGGAAAATAAAAAACATTCAGCAGACGACACAAATTAATTCAGCAGTGTAAGGGTTAAACAAACACCTGTTCCGAAACAAGCTTTATCTTTTATTTGTACCACAACCATAAGGGCCTTCCCATTGTCAACTATGCAGATGTATCTTCAGTTTGTGCGTGTTGTGTCAAATGGGGAAAATCGTAGCCAGTTATTTCCCTTTGCAAATTTATTTAATGTATTTATAGAGATCCGTTCCTACAATGTATGCTGTATTTCAGCGTTTATTCCTTAAATGAATAGCACAAAACATGGGTTTGCGATCTGAGTAGACCCAGATCAGACTGTACTTACGTGCAGTCTGATCTGCGTCTACACTGATTGCAATAACATTAACACGTGTGAAAATATGAAACTGGCAAATAATGTTGTCCCAGATCAGATTTCTCAGATATGCATGATGATCTGGATCAACACTAGTTAAACTCACTATATTGACTCCTTTTCACACAAAACATCATGCGACATCAGCCTTTTTTAACAGCAATTAGGCCCTAAAATATACAATTTGGACTGGATTTCTATAACTAAATTAAAAGGGAGATAACTAGCTACGATCTTTTGCGGGGATAGCCGCTATTCTATTCATTTTCCCGTGCAGTGCTACATGCTCTATCTGGCAGTTGCATGATTTGCCAAAGGTGAAATTCCCACTTCTACGATAAGGGTATGCGCACTCATGATCCTTTGATTATTAATAGCTGTTTCGAATTAAGCGCATGCTCTGTTGGCAATTGCATATTTTATACATACATACCTATGCGCACTATACAGATATCGTCGATAGACATGTATCTAACAATTGGCGTGTTCTATGTTTTATATATACATGTGGCAACTAGGAGACATCAGTTAAAGGTATGTACCTTTAACTGATGACTCCTAGTTGCCACATGTATATTTAAAACATAGAGCACTCGGTAGGCACAACATGTTCTTTATATCAGAGATATCATCCGAGACATTTTAGGCAAAATAAACATTCATTCACCATTACCCCACGTATGTATTGGCATTATTATACATTTTAGATCAGACGTAAATTTACACACTGATATCAGGGGCGATAACCGTGTTTCCTTAAAATGTTAACGGACATTACTCTTTATTGTCTGTATTTATTTTGTATGCGCATACTTTTTTCAGGTGACGCATTTACTTAGTATAATAATTGTAAAGAACACTTTCTGCCTATTGAGGCTGAAGGGGTCTATGTCGCACAGGGTACTACACATATGTACCCTAGCATGTAGGGTACTACAGATGTGTACCCTAATTTAATTTTATTCCACGAATGTACCCCATGATTTGCAGTTGGAAGCCAAGTCGGCAAGTCGGGAACCAGTCTGCTAACTGCTGTGAATCTGCAAGTTCCTGCGCATGCGCATTGCTATATGAAAATGGCGCAAACTGTCAGTCTGCTAACTGCCGTAAATCGGCAAGTTCCTGCGCATGCGCATTGCTATAGGATGATTGATTCATAAGCATAGAATAGCTAAAATATATCATTTTGAAAAATATGACAGCCATAAACGTCTTTTGAAGCTGCGAATGTGCACGTTATTACCTACCATACCAAGGTAGCCTAAACCAAAAGTCAATGTCGTAATCGTTATCCGCGACAGGTGCGCGCATAGTCGACTGGTTCTAAAAACATTGTTATAGTCGACGCAACAGGGTACGTAAATGTAGTACCCCATCCCGTCAGGGTACATAAATGTAGTACCCTACATGCTAGGGTACATATGTGTAGTACCCTGTGCGACATAGACCCCTTCAGCCCTATTGAGTGGGCATGTACCTAAGAAAATGGCCCTTACGAAATTTGCGAGAAATGCAGACAGGTTTTCCCTGATCTTCCTGCACAGTGACACCATCGGAATAAGATACACGCCCTGGCTGATAACTGCATTCGCTACTCGGGTACATACATGAGCAAGCAGGGTACAGTGGAACCTGTCTAAACCGGACACCCTGGGGTAGCCAGGGTGTCCGGTTTAGTGAGGTTCCACTGCAAATCTGCAGTGCTTTGCGAACTTAAACGGGCATTATCATCATACATATACACAAATGTAACCCATAGACTTAAGGACACACAATGTAACCCATAGACTTAAGGATACACAATGTAACCCATAGACTTAAGGATACACAGACTGCCTGTTTGTCCGGTTTATAGAGGGTCTACTGTACTACGCTTGTTGCAAGCTTCGAAATGTCACTACTGACCAACCGTTCCATTTCGTTCCAATGGGAAACGAAAGTACGTATATAATAAAATGCATATACATTATGCATTACATATATAGTATAGGTATATCCAAATGTTTTGTTTCGTGCATTATTGAGACACGACTGAATTTAAAATGTCTTTGTAAGATTGACATCCATACCGACTATTAAAATGGGTTTTTAACAAGCTTAACAATATAACGATACACAACAATACGTCCAGTGCTCACATCAATAAGAAAACAGACAATTATTAATCATTGGATCACTGCGTTTCTAAGACCAATATGTCATCGCTGAATTTGCGACTGTGTATCATATTATAACTAGGATTTTAAACAAATTTTGCCGACGTCTGTACAATGACTGAATCCTATATGGCTAGCACAATGGAGTTCGTTCTGTTTAAGAAATACTACAGTAATTGAACCACTCCTTGATTGTCTAATTAACATGTGCTGTCCTTTATGATGCATGTGTACAATGATTGTGTACCCGTGTATACATTTTCAGAAAGGAGCGGCTACAAGGTGCATGCTCACGTGGTTACAACAACAACAACAACGTCGCCCACTCCAAAGTAAGTATTATTTGATCTTTTCCTTAATATGCAACGGATTTTGATGAAATATGGCGCAGCAAACGCGTTTTCATGAGCTGCATTTGGTGGTCCATGGAGTTTGGCACAGACTTATGTCGTTTTTGCGAAGAATCGATTTCCGTGTCGGAGACACGGAGACACGGAAATCGATTCTTCGCAAAAATGACAAAAGTTTGGTCGAGAATACAGAGACCACCAAATGCATCTTAACAAGACGCGTTTGATGCGCCATATTTCATCAAAGTCCGTTACGTAATAAGGACACTATAAAAGAATACGTACGTTGAATCAGATGGATTCTGGAAATGTCAGTACCTGTTGTTGTTGTTAGTACCACGTGATCATACACCTTGGGCTATGGGCATCTGACAATGGTGAATTCGCACAACCATGCACCTTTGAAAAGACATTTGCCTCAATGCACACTAAGCTTAAGACAGTTATGCTCCATGTGTATATATATCTTAAGGTATTGCATATGCTGGTCCGGGTATGGAAGGTCTTCGAGCCAATTCCCACCCTTAAATATAAGCCGAATCGAATCGAAAGCATATGCAGGTATTATATATTATGACCATCTCAAATGAACCGTGTCGGGAGACATTTAATCGAGTGTTCACGACATGACATTCAGCAAATGAGAAACATAAAGGCGACGCATTGTCATACTGATTGAATTGTACCAAGTTATAATCGGTAACTTATATGTATATACGTATGTTCTATTTATTAGTATATATTTTGATTGTATTGTCCCATACTGTGATATCAAAGACGGACGGACGTACATGTATGTATTGATTTAATGCAAGGCGCTGAATGAACACAAACAAATTGAGTTTACTGACAAAATATTGCTTTTATATTTATTTTAAGATGCAGATAAACCGGATACATATCTCTGAAATGTACGAAGAACTTCTGTACGAGCTATTGTTCACATATTGGATATTTAAGGAATTAAATGCGAGGGAGCGCTAGCGACCGCAGCATTTAGTTCCTTAAATGTCCAATATGTGAACAATAACATATGTATAGTTCAGCCAAATGTTAATATGCATCTCCCATCCGAGTATTGAATTTCCATTTCCTGTCGAACAATTAATGATTAAATCTGATAAAATGTAATGTATTGTGGTTAGATCTTTCAATATGTGTAGCTCGATACTGGCCAGCGATTGGCTTAAACAGTAGGGCGAACTATGCTATTTGTTAAAGCCTAGCAGATAAGAGAATACACATGTTCCATATAACCAAGTCTGGCGAATTATCCATAGTCGCAATCACGCGGCTCTATGTCACAAATTCGTCCAATATTCGCACATGTTTACATTGTACAAGCTATTTTCGCGGGATATTCTCCCAATTAATGTAAGACCCCATTCCATTGCATTGATCCAATCGGTTATGCAGGAATAAGTTTTAATTTTCAAATATTGACATGCGTACGGTTACAGATTAATGGCCAGCCGCCTCATTGACTTTATGTCGCGAAAGACAGAGTGCTCTTGTAATGAGCAATCATCGGCATTTTCCGGCACTTTACCGCCGTACACTTCCGCGTGTGATACTTAGCATGTTCGGCCCCTCTCGGAAATGATCATTCTGCGCGGGATCAGCATGAGATCAGCGGTTTATGGCGAATTAATACGCCAATTTACGTGTACAAGGAAGGAAATGCTTGTACTCGATTCTGAATAGAGGAAGCGTATCGTTGTGAACAGAAGTGCAATGCACATGGCGGCATGGTGATATGGGATGCATGCCGGCTATCTGAAAACACCGGCTGGCGATGAAGGTGATACGACTTCACATTAAATTTCATGGAGAAAACATACGCACACTTTTATTCGGAACAAACACCATTGTATATGCTTTTATTTTGTCTTATATCTTCTAAATATTGTGATTACATATAAATGTGAACCGTTACCACGAGGCTTGTATAGAGGTGTATGGCTTCCTTGAGGAATAAGAATACACTAGATGTTTCAAACTTTATATATAAAGCGGCGTATTCCAAATACATGTATCATGAACTTTCAACATGCTGGTTTGTCTGCGCAGGTATGAGTGGCGGTGACTGGAGAAATGGAATTATGAGATTTGAGACCAGTGTAGCTCCTGGTCAAATAGCATACCCCCGTAACCTCGTTAGAGGCACGGCAGGTGTTTCATTGATGGAACGGCGAACAGTGCAGATCCTGATCGATGCACAGCCTGATCTGGATCTACACTGGTCGCAAAACCCATAAGCCCATTTCTCCAGGGACAGCCACATAATTAGGTACTGACGTATCGGTACTGCCATTTCTGAAACCGCCATTTTGTCAACATTCCGTCCTTAAGGAACGGAAAGGCAGTATATAATGGTATATAAGCTGTAAAAGTGAAAGTAACCGTCTACGACAAAACTAAATAAAGATGACACATTAAATTTCTGTAGAGTACTTACTGTATGAATTAGTAAGAGCTCTTTGGTTCGTCTCAGGTTTTCGATCTGAAAAAAAAATATATAATTATTATAGTATATGTATACATTATAAATTGTCAGTACAATAAAAATCTGCTACGCAGAGAGAATACTAGGCTTGTTTCCTTTGGTATCAAGTTTGTCAGGCAATACAATGAAGCGCATAGAAATTTCGAGGCTCGTGTTGTTATTAACTAACGTTTATTTGGACAATTTGCAGCTAGCTTACTGATACAAATGTATTGTGGTGAAGATAATTCCACTGTACCATAATGATGCATTATTACTTCTAAACGAAGGACGCGGTATTGAATTCATGACAAAATTTGATTTTATATTGACGTAGGCTAATATGATAATAACGAAATGAACTGTTTTGACGGTATGTATGTTGATGCAGTAATTATATATAACCCATTCCTTTCGGAATACACCTTTACGGGTATGAAATGTATTAAATATTTTATTTTTATTTTTGTTATTTCTCCATGAAAGTATATGTTGTGACCACTCATTTAAACCGTCTCGACGAGACGGTTCAAATGGTGGTCGTGACATACAATTTTGAGCGCATAGAAGGAAAATATTTAGGATTTACCGCAAACATAATGACGTATCCTCAGCATGATAAGGGTTGAAATTAATGCTATATAACCCATGACTGTAGTATTCAAACTCACCTCAGTCTGCTACTTGTACTAATGAATTCTGATGTTGGTTCAGAAATTACGAGTATGCACATAGTACACTTGCATTGGTCGGAATAGATTATATTGCATGCTGGGAAATGTGTGGGCTATAAATAGTTCAAACATAGCAGAAGACAATTCATTATATTTTCTTTTGTTTCTCCCAGTACATATCATGAATATGTCTTGGAATGTCATTATACATGTAATTGAGTCCACATATACAGAGCGAAATAAGAAGTTATACTACGAAGTTCTTGGCTGTTATTTTCACCGGTAGCAGACAAAGAGTTAAATATCATTATGTCGCAGATTTTAATATATTTGTTGATACATGTATATGCACGTTGTGTACGTTAATATGTGTTTTTTCATCGTGATTACACGTACACGCAGCATGTGTGTGTGTGTTGTCATGTTTAATTGTTTGCATGTATATGAGTATTTTCATGTACTCGTATATAATTCTTACTAGCAATTTATGATAACAAATTTGATTTTATACATGAGAACTACAGTTTATTATGCGTTACTGCTTCTTATATAAACATATGATTTATAACTGCATATATTTAAGTAATATTATGATTGTAAGTGTATATATACACGTTGCTAACGTATATTTAATATTGCGCATTATATAAGCGCACGCGAACCTATAATTACACAATCATTACAATATGCATGTAAGCTAGTCAGTTCATAATGTAAGTATTGTGTATATAATGCGTATATGTCTACGGAAGCCCATTAGGGCCACTTCACTTTTTTTAATTTCCATTTATTCAAGATGTTTTCTTGAATTTTCAAGTTCTTTTCTTGAATTTTCAAGAAAAGATCTTGAAAATTCAAGAAAAGAACTTGAACACATTCAAGAAAACATCTTGAAATCTTGAATTTACTTCTTGAAAATTCAAGAAAAGATCTCGAAAATTCAAGAAAGTATCTTGAAAATTCAAGGAAAGTATCTTGAAAATTCAAGAAAAGATAAAAAAAAAAGTGAAGTGGCCCTAATGGGCTTCCGTACATGTCTGTGAGAAATTAATGACAAATATATGTCAACATCTACTCAGGCCGATCATGTTCGCCATTCCTTAACCATTTCACCCCTAAGTAACTGGAATGGATATTGATATGCTAATTTTGCAACCAATCCAACCGTCACAAAATGGTTTTCAGACTAGTCCATTTATGAAAAGGGGTATATTTTGTTCTCAAAAATATGAAAATTACTTTCAAAAAGTGCAGATCCTGATGAGACAGCTCGTTACGAGCCGGCTCATCTGGATCTGCACTGTTTGCATAAACCGCTATAGAGGGATTTCGGGTTCAAAGGGTTAAACTATCCATTACATGTACAATGTACGTGTCGAGCAAACCATGTATCAAGAGTTATCAAACACTACTCTCTCTTTAACGAAACTTGCTCAAACTTTAGGCCATATAGACAATGCAAAGACAATATTTTTCTCGATAATGTTAAATTTTATAAAAAATTTAAGAATGAGCCCAAATGAAAATTGCCAAAAACCCAATTGAAATCAGAAGTAGTGAGTATAAAAAAGCAATGAAAGATTTGTGGTATCTTTATCATGCTACAGAAAACAATAAACAGACCACAAATATAGCATATTTTCTTATTTGTCTTGGTAGTCTTGGAGACAATTCTAATGAACTACCAAGATGTGTTTTCATTTAGAAGCAAACTATTCAATAAGTGCGGTCTGCTGATGTGTAAACAGTAGTGTAATTCTATTTTACACAATTAACATTTTGAAATACCCAATTGCTTCAGAAACGATGGAGTGACAATACTCAATTACTAATTCCTTATCTGGAGCCCTGATGAGCCTTATTTTTCTTTCGTGAAATTTGGTCCAATATCGATTTTATTGCAAAAATAAATTCCCCATGTTAAATCCCCATAGACATGGTGAAGATGTCTATGGAGATTTAACATGGGGACATTTTTCTAATTTCATAAATAGTGGACCGATTTTCAATATTTAACTTTGGTTTTCTTAGTTACATCATTTCCAATCTATTTAGACATGTTTCGGAGTCGTTTTTTTTTAAAATATGTTTTCGTCTCCTCCCTCAGCTCCTCTACCTCCTTTTCACCCTTGTTAAATTACCATAGACAAATTAATTTTATATAATAACATCAATATTTGACCAAATTTCGCAAAATAAAAAGAAGGCTCATTCTTAAATTTTGCTATAATTTAATATTATCGAAAACAATATTCTTTTTGCATTGTTTATATAGCCGTAACATTTGGGCAGGTTTCGTGAAACAGACAGTAGTGAACATGTTGAGCAGTGTCTACATTGATAGTACATGATGTAGGTTAATTTTGTCAGATCGCCAATTTATTTCAGACGTCTTTGTCTCACAAACGCTTAAAACAATGAGACTGGTAGACAGGCTCTATTAAATTTGAAGCATGTAAAACAAAACCGTCCGCCAATCCTAGGGTTTTGGAGATATAGAGATTATCGTGTATTCAACCAAAACAATACGTCATTACACAGGACTAAAGTTTGTGTTCTGTTTTTTATAAGGTACATACGAAAGGAAATAAATGTTCTTTGTTGCATATAAAGTTATCTTTCGCAGTATAACAACACAGTGTATTAAAACATAACAACACAGTGTATTAAAACATAACAACACAGTGTATTAAAACATAATAACACTAGCGTAATAAATATGCAAATGACACTGCGCCACAATACGCGCTATGTTATCGCCGAGACGGTTCAAATGAGTGGTCGCAACATATACTTTGGTTCAGAAATAAGGAAAATAGATAGAGAATAGTAGGTTAGTGCCGTGAATGGGAAAAAATATCTGGCAAGGCTCAGGAAACGGGATGGGCGAGGCTATGCCGAGCACATCCCGTTTCCGTGCCGCGCCAGATATTTTTTCCCATTCACGGCACTAACCTACTGTTCTATTTATCACGTGAACACCTACAAAATACGCGCTATGTTATCAGTAATACATACATGTATGATGATGTGCTTATGCAACATATATTATTTAACGTTTATCTTGATTTAATATGATATATATTAACTCATTGACTGCTTTCATAAGACATTCGGTACATGTACACAAATGTAAATGATTTGATTTAACGACGGCACTGGCTCGATGACTAATAAATATGCAAATGACACTGCGCCAAAATACGCGCTATGTTATCAGTAATACATACATGTATGATGATGTGCTTATGCAACATATATTATTTAACGTTTATCTTGATTTAATATGATATATATTAACTCATTGACTGCTTTCATAAGACATTCGGTACATGTACACAAGTGTAAATGATTTGATTTAACGACGGCACTGGCTCGATGACCTTGCATGTCGGGAACGACTATTTAAGTCCCTATCCGATAGGATGCATGTGCATGTCTTCGCTAGCACGAAGTTGTCTTGCCCAAGGACACGCCGAATCGACCATTCGCAGCGGTCGAGGTGAGAATCGAACCCGGGGTCTCCCGGTTCACAGTCCAACGCTCTACCTACTGAGCTAATCCGGCCACCTCTTCATGTACATAGACAAAAATATCCGGCAAGGCTCAAGAATTTCTTTATTTCTCATCAGAAGTATATGTTGTGACCACTCATTTGAACCGTCTCGCCGAGACGGTTCAAATGAGTGGTCACAACATATACTTTGGTTCAGAAATAAGGAAAATAGATAGAGAATAGTAGGTTAGTGCCGTGAATGGGAAAAAATATCTGGCAAGGCTCAGGAAACGGGATGGGCGAGGCTATGCCGAGCACATCCCGTTTCCGTGCCGCGCCAGATATTTTTTCCCATTCACGGCACTAACCTACTGTTCTATTTATCCCGTGAACACCTACAAATGGCTGTAAAATGCAAAAATAGTATTGACTGGATATCAAAAATGTTTCACGGCACCGTGTTTCATGGCACATACGCACTGTGTTGACGGGATAAAATGTAGAGCTTCGTCTTTTATGAATTCAGTAAACGTGTTATAATAAATGGTGTATCAACTCTTTCAGCACAATATACAGCCGTCTGTCATACTGTTTGCAAACAGTGTGGATCCAGGTGAGCCGGCTCGTACCGAGCCGTGTAATCAGCATCTACACAATTTGTAGACAGTGTCTTATTTCTAAAAACACAATACCATTTTCTGACAAATGGATTAGTCTGAAAAGTAACACGGGGAAGTACATTGTTGTTACTTAGAGATTAACTGGTTAACTCACAAGTCTTGTAAGGTTCTCTGCTTATTTTATTTTGCTATTATTACGTGCGGAATACACCTTCTAAAGTATGCAATTTATTAAATAATTTATTTTTATTTTTGTTATTTCTCAATTAAAGTATATGTTGTGACCACTCATTTGAACTGTCTCGACGAGACGGTTCAAATGGTGGTCACGACATATATTTCTGAGTTCATGTAAAGAAAATATTTAGGATTTTCCACAAACAAAATGGCGTATCCTCAGCATGAAATTGGTTAATATTTCACAACGGTTATAGTGACACGCGATATGAATCAACACTCTACATAAATGAGAAAGTGTCGGGCAAGTAGAAAGCAATGATCAACAAGTAATTTGCATTTAGCTCACGACTTTGACATCATTATACGTGCCCTTTAATTTGCTCGCCGAATACCCATGAATACCCATATATTTACTCATATCATGGAGAAAAACACGGTGTATTATAAATAGAATTCCGTGTACCCTAGGTCGCGTCGTATGGTATAAAAACATATCAGGACCGGCTGTGGGTTAGTCGGAATTCCGGAGCAAACTGTGCACCTTCCAAGCCCGTATTTACAAACTTTATATATGACGACATTAGTCTGGTATTCTCTAATAATAATGATCGTATATTTATTATCCTTATGTACCAACTTTAACCCTTATAATGTTGAATTATCGTTTGTTGTCTGCTGTTTATTTTTTAATTTCCATTTTTCTCAACCAAAGCAAAAACATGATATGACAGCACTTTAGAATAATTTCCCATGTTCATTTTCAGAAACAAATACAAAATATGAAACAACAACATACAATAATTTTCGTTTACCACATTCTAAAGTTTAATGATGCATATCTGCTCTGCATTACTTTGGTGATACTTATTTTTGATTTCATAATTTATACCATCTATTTCTCCTCCCATGTCTGCTGTGTACAACGGTGTAATGACATGTGTATGTATCGGCTCCGCCATCACATTCAAAGGTTTTTGTCATACAATTACCATTACTATCAGATGGTATCATGAAATTAATTTAGTCTGGAGTATTGATGTAATTAATGTGTCCCAGTTACGTCTATATGCGACATATAGAGAATACCAGGCTAGTGTCTTTTGATATCAAGTTTATCAGGCAAGGCTAGGAAACGCGTAGGAATTCAGAGGCTTGCCGAGGAATTCCTACCGTTTCCGAGCCGAGCCGAGCCTGATAAACTTGATATCAGAATACACTAGTCTGGTATTCTATTTATCAGGTAATGTTTTATGCTCGAAAATGACCACATATGACGTCGTTATCTATGGACAGAACGAGGACTTGTTTACGTTGCGTCATTACACTGACGTCATTCGGTAACGTTACGTGACGTCATCCGACCAATGGAACGTCAGTTTTCACTTTGTTGTAACCCGGATGTTGATATCAGGTCAATGCCTGATACAACAATATGTTATCAGTCAGTACGTATTCGGTCAATACAGAGCAGGTTACCTGATAAATTATGGTGCGGCACATGCTGAAGTCAGTGGAAATTGTGAAACTGTGTCCCAATTTTCTGCGCACTTACTCTACCCTCCCGCTCGAAAATAACAGGTTTGATTGGTACAACTGTATTTAGTCTTGGCCGGCCAATGAGATTTCCTCATTTTGAGTATCAATTTGAAGAACATCTTCCGAAAAGTATATACGCATGGCGGCTGAATCACATTTATATTACAACTCTTGCTTGGACCACTGTACTTATTATTATGTTGCAACATTATGAATACAATATTATCATATTACTATATAATATGTAACTAGAAAATAAGAAATATTAAACGGCATATTACGAAATAATACGATATACATTTGTATATACATACATACATACATACATGATAAAGTTATAAAATAGTAATAACAGACGTTTTCCAACCGTAATATTGCGCTAAATGATACAATGGTCATTCTACTCCAATTAATAACAACCACTATGGCTCACCATAATCGCATGCCAATGTATGTGTATATTCACATTACACGCTGACCCCACTGTATGTGTATATTCACATTACACGCTGACCCCACTGTATGTATGCACATATCATGTAGTAGATACTACTGCTGCATATTAACTAGAAATAATACAATTGTGCTGTCAACCATGATAGTATAATGTAGTCGATCGTAATATTACAAATGTGTACATGCTGTATTTTATCATGGTATGAGTACTTTGGTAATCTGCATGTCAGTATACCATGTAGTAATACTAAGAAATAATGCAGTAGCTACAGCATATATATGATGTCATCTTAGTGAAACGCAATAACACACGTTAGTAAATCGTGAATGTAAGCCGAGAAGGAATAACCTCGGATGATACGTCAGTGCGGTAGCTTATATTCAAGGGTTGGATTTGGATCGAAGACCTTACATACCCGGAACATTCAGATTTCATTTCCAGAAAACTGTGGGTATTCGAGCCAAATTATACCTGAACATATAAGTTATGTATTGCATTTCCTCTAATGACATATTTCAAACCCATTCTCACAACTAAATTAAGTATAAGCGAGTTATTCTATATGTTATAATGGACACTCGGTAGTATTGAGTCATTTGAAAACAAGAATATGTGGCCTGCCCCCAGTGACAACTTGGAGAAACTCCGGCAAATTCTTATACAGAGTTTGGACTGTGTGTCCCTCCGTGGACTCGCCACGGAGGGACACACAGTCCAAAATCTATATGCCCTACCCCCTGCTCTCCCGAGACCGGGGGAACAAAGATAGAATAACACATCAATAGTGCCATGCTAACTGAAGATGTCAGTATAATAAGGTGGCTAATTCCCTTATGGAACTGGACCCCCTATTCTATTGACACCTTAAACTGGAAAATACGACTTCCCGAAAAATACAAGGACAATGATACGGAAAGGAAAAGTCAACTTACCGGAGCTGAATAATACTATGGCTTTTAGGCAGCTATACTCCGCCGAGTCAACGTGCAGGACTTTCAACTTCTCCACTTGTTCTTGGAATATGCGTATATGATCCATGAAAGCTACCACTCTGTCCGCCGCCATCGGTGACGCGTGCAGCCCCGCCGCCGCCAGCAACGGTGCCACATGGAGCGGCATTGAGCATTGTGCTGCGTTCAATACAAATAATTCCGACCAGCTGAGCCGCAACAGGGCTACCTGGTCGGTTATCTGTAAGTCCGGAAAAAACGGAATGTTTCTCGCCCACTCCACTGCACTAAACAAAAGTCTCGCGGCGAGTTCACAAATGTTTTCGATCCCCATAATGTTATTTGGCTGCATACACTGTCCGTATCGTGACGTGGGGTAGGGTTCCGCCCGCAGTAACATTGATATAAAGCTGGACAGGTACGTATGTCCGGTTAAAGGGTCGCCGTTCGTGAAGGCCATTTGTCCCGGGAACGGGTGCTGGGTTGGGGGGATTCGCCCTCGCTGCACGGCTGAAAATGTATGTAATGTATGTCAGGAAGAAGTAATTATTTCACGCATACATATAGCAGACGTAATGTACAGTGCGGAAACAAACAAACGATTGCCTATCATATGACACATCGTGTTTACATGGTTTTCGTTTTTGTAAGTACAATTCTAGCAACTATGGTTGGTTTAAACGTGTGAAGTTTAAGCCAACACATGTATCGTTTTCTAATTAATAATAACGAAAACAAACGTTGTACGAAACGATCATTTTCACTTTGTTTTCATTCTTGTTCGTTTGTTTTGTTTGGGACCCTTCAACAAATCTTCGCTGTAATGTAGAATAGGTACATTACATAGACGGTCAGAAAGAGATGATGTGGAGCATACTCCAACAACAGAGATATATGTCCCCTTAAGAGATCACAGAGCTAGTTGCAGAGTCTTCACCGTGACCCCGTAAACACAACTTTGCCATCTATCTAACTTGTGATCAGTACATGTATTATCATTCGCTCAGCCTGAACAGTAATGTGGATGAAATGGAAGTTTCAGAGGCACATAATAACTAAAGTCAGCCTGTGACGATACAGCTGTCTAAGCAACAGGCACTCTGTGGTACGAACAGCAGAAAGCACTTTAAATCATACCAAATGTTACTCTGGTATTAAATATATACAAGGTGTATGCCATTCGCCATCTTGTTAACCAGTGGAAGTGGTACTATTGTACCATGAGCCTGGCTCGCTAATTAACTCTTTGCATGCTGGGAAACTTGTGGGCTATACATAGTTAAAAAATAGCGGGTAAAAATCATAATATTTACTTTTATTTCTCCTTGTAAATATCATGAATATGTCTTGGAATTTCATTAGAATTGAGTCATGAGGACTCAATTCTAATGAAATTCCAAGACATATTTACAGAGAGAAATAAAAAATATACTCCTATTAAATTGTTTGGCGGATATTTTCACCGCTAGCATGCAAAGAGTTAACTAATTGTAACATGCGCGAAGGCCGGGACCCTGCTGGTCCCAACCTTTGCACGCGTTACAATTACTCTATTAAAGAGCTGGGCCCAATCTTAATAATCCATTTCAGTTGGTGGAACAGATGGCGAGTGTCCTACCTTGTATATATGTAATATATATATATGTAATACTAGCGTAAAAAGAGGTATGATTTAAAAGAGGCATTTGTTGTTCATACCACGAAGTGCCTATGGTCTAAGCATGTACCCACGTCTCGTGCTCGAAATTTGATTGGTAAATGTTGAGCTGGGCCAGTATGAGTGACTGATGTCGAGTACAGTAACACATTTGGAGAACATGCTTGGGGAGTTGTATCAGCACGGACCCTCAGATTCGAATCTGGATTCGAAGACGTTTTAGTTTAACCATCATGGATATCATCGGTCTCTTTGTATGCATAGAAGATTCGATTTTCCCGTCAGTTCAATCAAACCATTCAATGTGTGTCAATACATATTATATACATATATATATATATATGAGGTAAAGCGGTTTTGTGTAGTAACGGACCTTCGTGGTTTTGTGTAGTAACGGATCTTCGTAACATATCAGGGTATTGTAATGTAAATGCGGAAAGGATAGTGCTGGCCTTGTACTTGTATACATATGACGTTATTGTTGCTCTTCTTTTGGGGCCGTACACCGCTGGTCGTGGGGTGAATGTGTGTGCCATATTGAAAGCTCTTCGATCGCCACTGTGAGTTATATTAGCATGGAGTGTTGGTGTTTTGCTTTATATTATTGATTAAATATATTCATCTCCTTTTGGTGTCGTATTCTCTATGTTGTACATAACCAACCATGGTACGCTCGAATTATCTGGCTGTCTCGCAGGGCAACTTACGAGTAAGTAAATGAAAATCGCCCTATGGGTTACGTCAGGGCTCTAGATAAGGAATTAGTAATTGAGTATTTTCACTCCATCATATTTGAAGCAATTGGGTATTTCAATATGTTAATTGGGCAAAACAAAATCACACTACTGTTTACACATCAACAGACAATTCTAATGAAATATGAAGATGTGTTTTCACGGAAAATAAGAAAAGATATGCTATATTTGTGATCTATTGTTTTCTGTAGCATGATAAAGGTACCACAAATTTCTTATTGCTTTTTGATACTGGCTACTTCTGATTTCAATTGGGTTTTTAGCAATTTTAATTGGGTATTTACGCAAATACGCAGCTTATCTGGAGCGCTGGTTACATGACATTGGCAAAGCGGCGGTTGCAAAGATTCAACATGACATGCACAAAGCGCACTCCACATGCAGTGCCGAATGGTTCCAGGAGAAAGTCAGACTACACAACAAAAAGTACAAACAAAACATTACAGGCCCCTCAAGACACTACTACCATGGAATCATCTAGACAACCACGGTCCTGTGGAAAGCCATTTAGTTTCTCCGACGGAAGTAATGATGATATTGTATTGGTGATTGAAATAATACTGAATGGTCATCTGAAAGTAGTTATTGCCTGTAGAATGAATTTGGCATTCTAGTTCACTCGTAAGTTATATTAACATATCTTAGTGTAACCTATCCTATATCATGCCAGGTGAAAGCATGCGACGTCTTTTTTTGTATTGATCCCAGCAACTTGTTGATAAGAACATTAATAAGAAAGTGATATCCGTGTTGAACCCGATTACGTAATATACTTATTAAATGTCTTGCGCAAACTCTTTTCGAAATATGTAAGTGTCAATAGGTAAGTATATATTGCGTATACAGTTTACCTTAATACACTATTAACGATATGAATGAAGTCCAAATCGGAACAATTTCCCGCTTCGTAGACATATTGAATGTGCGATACATATTATAGGATCATGATGTGGGTGTAATGTTAGTGACTCGGAACGGGATTATATCATAATTGCCTTCAATATACATGTAACTACGGAAGCCCATTAGGGCCACTTCACTTTTTTTTTAATTTCCATTTATTCAAAAAGATCTTGAAAATTCAAGAAAATAACTTGAGAATCCAAGAAAAGATCAAAAATTCAAGAAAAGATCTTAAAAATTCAAGAAAAGATCTTAAAAATTCAAGAAAAGAAAGATCTTAAAAATTCAAGAAAAGATATTCAAGAAAAGATCTTAAAAATTCAAGAAAAGATCTCGAAAATTCAAGAAAGTATCTTGAAAATTCAAGAAAAGATATTTTCAAGAAAAGATCTTGAAAATTCAAGAAAAGATAAAAATAAAAGTGAAGTGGCCCTGATGGGCTTCCATATGTAACTATAAATGCGTTGTAAAGTGTATTGCCTGTGGATTTCGCTGTTCTGTGCCTCCGTTAAAGTCTATTATATTAACTCTTTGCATGCTGGGAAATTTGTGGGCTATAAATAGTTCAAAAATAGCAGATGACAATTCATTATATTTTCTTTTATTTAGTCTTGTAAATATCATGAATATGTCTTGGAATTTCATTAGAATTGTGTCCGGAGGACACAATTCTAATGAAATTTCAAGACATATTTACAGAGAGAAATAAAACATACTCGTATAATTCGTTTGGCGGATATTTTCGCCGCTAGCATGCAAAGGGTTAACGTCTATTATATTAATACATAACATTTTGAAGCTGATACACAGATACTACTTTAGCGTGCCGCATGTGACGTATAATTATATTTGTATTAATTCGTTCCCACGAAATAACAATTTGTTCCCGCAATTTAACAATTTGTTCCAACGAATTAACAATTCATTCCCTCAATTTAACAATTCGTTCCCACAAAATAACAATTCGTTCCCTGGAATGAACAATTCGTTCACACGAAATAACAATTCGTTCCCTCGAATTGACAATTCGTTCCCACGAAATAACAATTAGTTTCCTCAATTTAACAATTCAAACAGCTTCAAAGTATATCAAAGGTGTTGTGCGCTCAGCTGAGCGCCAAAACAATTCGTGGGAACGAATTGTGAATTCGAGGGAACAAATTGATTATTCGAGGGAACGAATTGTTAATTCGTGGGAACGAATTGTTATTTCGTGGGAACGATAATATTCTACGTCCCCAGCGGGGGTCCGTATAATATGATATGAATATTGTCTTATTATTATCTACACCATATTCAATATGTATACATATCCATATGTACCATGTACATCATCACCCACTTTACTTGTATTCCTTTCTCGACGACACATTGTCTGACAGGGAAATAAATGTTTAGACTGTTCTACACGTAACGTACACCAAACGAAACTAACTCAGCACTTGGAAAGGGAATACTTATTAACCCATATAATTCGGGAAACGAAACGTATCGTCTGTTATTGTGCCCTATTCTGTTATTCTCAATAAAAACATGGTTTTACAGTACTTTAGAATCATTTCCAATGGAAATGCTGTCAAACCATATTTTTATTGAGAAAGAAGACAACATATAACACAACAGCGGAAGATAATTCATGGATCCCGCATTATGCATGTAATTGTTAAATCAAGATGTATGATCACGTGGTACTAACAACAACAAGTACTGAAACTTCCAGAATCCATCTGATTCAAAGCACGTATTCTTTCATAGTGTCCTTATTACGTAACGGATTTTGATGAAATGTGGCGCATCAAACGCGTCTTGTTATTAAGCTGCATTTGGTGGTCTCTGTATTTTCGCACAACCTTCTGTCGTTTTTGCGAAGAATCGATTTCCGTGTCTATCTACCGACACGGAAATCGATTCTTCGCAAAAACGACATAAGTCTGTGCCGAACTCCCTGGACCACCAAATGCAGCCCATGAAGACGCGTTTGCTGCGCCATATTTTATCAAAATCCGTTGCATATTAAGGAAAATATCAAATAATACTTACTTTTGAGTGGGCGACGTTGTTGTTGTTGTAACCACGTGATCATGCACCTTGTAAATATACAACGTTAATAACTGCTGTTGAGCCAGTTAGATAAGTCAGGATTTTTTGGAACACTACTATAAAAGATAAAAACGTGTTTTCATCATGGCCCTGTGTAACGTGGAATATATATGACGATAGTAGGACCGCTGGGTTGTTTCTATTTTCATCCATATATATCGGATTTCCTATAGTGTTGCGCCCCCGTATGACCCTAGCTGTTGAAACTGGCCATTTTCCATTTCAGTTCTGGATAATTTGGATTGACTATACTAAGTGGTTCGTTTGTTTCTACATCTATTTCCTGTACTACCGACAACTATATTACTGCTGAATCCGCCAAACGAGTTACATGTTGGTGATAATTTATACATAATTATATTCTAGTAGGCTGGCCCGATCTACCAGGTCAGAGTGATATCTTCTTCCATTATGTCAAATATTCCCTCGTGTGTTTTATGTCTACTTCTGAAATCATCTATAATTATCGGAGCATAAACGCTCGCAGTTTCGCGCCACCCACAGGCCGATAAATCACACGGAAAGCATGTCACGGGCATGCAGCTCATGACAAAACATCAACATCGGCATTTACATGTACAACGATGTGTGGCAAACATGATCAGCTGGGGGCCGTTTCACTAAACTTCGTACGACTAAAATGTTCGTAAGTGTAAAATTATGATAGTATGTAAATTTCACATTAACAATGTTTTCTTGTCAACAATTATTGGATTTACATTTATTGAGCATAGGCTGCATATGCAGCCTATGCTCAATAAATGTAAATCCATCTATTGACGTTTACAGACGATCATAAATATGCACTTACGAACATTTTAGTGGTACGAAGTTTAGTGAAACGGCCCCCTGGTGTATCAGAATCCACACTGTCTGTCATCAGAATGTATTGTTTGAACATTAGGCCATACTATATCTTTTCTATGTTAAGTCCACCTAGTTGACCAAAACCTACATACGTATCCGGTAAAACAAATAAGGCCTAGAACAAAACGAAGGTAACTTTATGTTAAAAAGGAAGTTTTTATCATAAATTGAAATTGAAATTTCAGCCAGCAAACTTTAGGAAAAATGAGAAAAAAACGCTCTAATTAAACTTACACATGAATGGATTTAATACTTGGACAAGTCCTCCAATCAGTTTTCATATTACTTAGTAAATAGTGTAAAATAGCATATGCACATTGGCCTTATTTAAACAAACTTTATTACCTGCAAAAAGCATCAGTCCCGACATGCGCACTTGTGCATGTGACTAATTCATGGGGTCAATTCTTCTTGCGATCAGTATATGTGGCTGTGACTGGAGAAGTGGGTCTTATGGGTTTTGTGAGTAGTGTATCTCCTGATCAATTAGCTCACTCCTGTAGCATGACACCGATATATAATATTGTTTGTTAGAAGCATGACTGGTGTTTCACAGATCGAATTACGAACAATGTAGATCCTGATTAGACTGTGCGGATGCACATGCTGATTTGGATCTACAATGATCGCAAAGCCCCATTTCTCCAGTCACATCCACATATACCAGTGTTCCAGATAAGCTGCGTATTTGATTAAATACCCAATTAAAATAAACAGACCACAAAATAGCAGTTTTCTTATTTTCCATGAAAACACATCTTGGTATTTCATTATACATGTTTTCATTTTGAAGCAATTGCTGTCTGTTGATGTGTAAACAGTAGTGTGATTTTATTTTACCCAATTAAAATTTTGAAATACCCAATTGCTTCAGATATGATGGAGTGACAATACTCAATTACTAATTTCTTATCTGGAGCCCTGTATACTTAGCCTGCAAGGGCTGCACAGTTCGCCATTCAACCATTAACACATCCGCTATGTTTCTAACCGATGTCACAACTGTCACAACTCCGATTTCCCCAGCCACAGTTAAATTACATGACTTTTGCTGGTATGAATATGTATGTACATTTCACATTCCACACCGAGATCTGATACGACCGCCGTTGCCCTGACCTCTGACCTTAGTCCGGGCAGACCGACCCGACATACGGCAGGTTAGTAATAACATGCTGCGCTTGTCAATAGACTGAAAATACATTACACGGTCTGCCGCTTTCCCGCCATTACATCCATAGCATGTACACAACTGTATTACAACTGTACACAAATGGGACGAGCCATTTGACACAGTGTACCGCATATTGTATACAGTCTCTCCTTAGAAGATGTGCGATATTTCATTAATTTTTACAGAAACTGGTATTTTCTATTAACCCTTTCAACACCAAGTAACTTAATAGGATGTTCAATGCCATTGTTTCACGCTATTTCATTAATTTTGTTCATTCAAATTATCCCATTCTTCTAAAAGGGTAATCTGTACGACGTTTAAAATTATTAACAAACAGTGGAGATCCTGATGAGACGGCTCGTTACGAGCCGGCTCATCTGGATCTGCACTGTTTGCAAGCATTGTCTCTATAGAGGTCTGTTGTGTTGAAAGGGTTAATGATGTCGAATGTTGACGAAATTTTAATAGGAAATGCGGAATTCTATATTCCGCATTTGTTCTGAACATTTCGTCAATTTTCGAAATAATTTACGGAAAATACATATCGGAGATTTTGTAAATAGTTTTCGTGAGATATCGCTCACCTTCTTCGATACAAAATCAAATAGCTTGCATTGCTCCAGATAAGGAATTATTAATTGAGTATTTTCTCTCCATCATATCTGAAGCAATTGGGTATTTCAATTGGTTAAAATAAAATCACTACTGTTTACATATCAACAGACAGCTATTATTGAATAGTTTGCTTCGAAATGAAAACATGTCTTGGAATTTCATTAGAATTGTCTCCTTGGAAACAATTCTAATGAAATACCAAGATGTGTTTTCATGGACATTAAGAAAAATATGCTATATTTGTGGTCCGTTTATTGTTTTCTGTAGCATGATAAAGGTACAACAAATTTTGATACTCGCTACTTCTGATTTCAATTGCTTTTTTTTGGGCAATTTTAATTGGGTATTTACGCGAATACGCAGCTTATTTTGGAGATCTGGCTTGTTTTGAAATGTACAGCGTTTGATACTAGACTTCATTCGCTACAGGAAAAGTGGCAAGGGATTTTCAGAATACAGCGTTGTGCAGTTCAATATGCGACAGTCGGCAGTGGACCGGAGTGACATGTTAATGACTGATGCTATCTATGGTTTGTTGCTCGGCGCATGGAGTTGTGTTGATGATAGCGATGATCGGGGAATAAGAGGGCATGTGTGGAAGATAAAATACACTTGCAGAATCATTTTTAGTATCGTTTTATATCATGTTTGTCTGGAATGATTCGAACATGATATCTGTTGGTTGGAATTCAAAGGTGTTGCGAAAGTCAACATGACTTAAGTTTTATATGTATATAATGCAAAATATAGTTACATGCGTTTATGTACTCCAACATTAAGAGGTATGAAAGTCAATACCAACCTTTAAAAATACAATAAATCACAGCGCTAAACAGCTCTCCCGAAATTATCGCTGAACAGTTTCGTATACTTATTATCAAATGTTTTCAAATGTTAAGAGTGCAGGAAGGGACTGTCGAGGAGATTTTTTCTTATTCCATTTGTTGCACATTATGCAACCTTCATTTATTTCCAATTGCTGGCATGCGATGTCAATTCCCCGGGGGCACACTCAAAGCGAACATTCTATCTCTAATTAGCTTCTCCGCCCGGACTGTTCTATAACCCGGTGTCGGGGTAGTCCACCCGCGGGCGAAGCACCAATTACGTGGCCATGACTTGAGAAACGGGGCGTATGTGATTTATGGCCATTGTAGCTTCTGAGCAAAAAGTACACTCGTGAAGCTTGGGAGCGGCCATTGCTCGTTGGAAGCATTGAAGGTGTTTCATTGAAGGAATTGCGAACAGAGTGGATCCTGATCAGACTGTGCGGATGCACAGGCTGATCTGAATCCACACTGGTCGCAAAACCCATAAACCCCATTTCTCCAGTCATAGCCACAATTACGTGGGCAATTAGCATGAAGTCACATGGCTTCATAGATTTCCAGATTTCCCTCTGCCATTTGCATGCGGCGAATTCTGGGTGGCATCAACGGGGTGGAAACTACCACTTTCACGGGGAAGTAATACGGGTGTATCAAGATTTATTTAAAAAGTGGTATTTTTGTAAGATTGTATAATGAATAGGAACAGAATAGCGTCGTATGCATTAGGTAGGAGTCCGGGACGCAGAGTCGATCTCCTTTTGTTGTGGTAATAACAGCATTCTAACGGGTAACGAATTCAATGGGCATTGATTGTACACGAGAGCTTTTGCGCCTGGGAAACTGTGCGTTTTATTTTGTCAAACAACTAAAATTATTTCAGGGTTTAAAAACTGGATTATTTATCACATATTAAACGTGTGCGAAATGTAACAACACTGAATTAAAGTTCGTGCTATTTCATCATCTCTATCGGACGTGTATGAAGACATTCACATTGACTGGAGAAGAACGTTCAGTAAAGATTGATTTTTGAAAATACTAATTACATTTTCAAACATTCAGCCATTATTTACTGTATATTGGGTTGTACAATTGTTGTTATATGCTCACATGATTAGACGTGCAGATCATATACATTCCACTAGCATTTTGTGTGTCATATATTCAAATGAAAATGAATGTATGTTTATTGGCGATGTATAGGTAGACCAACCTCCGCTCACAAATAACTAATTAATGTCGATGACACGTAGTGGTTCAACAATTTTACCGACAGGAGTTTTCAATGTTTCACAATCACAGATATTATTATGAATGAATGGCATTTTTGTGGAATTTATCGGGGTATAAACTTGGAAAAGTCGCGGGAATACTGGACGAAGCGATAAAAAATTACAATTTTCGAAAAAAAAAAAAAATTGTAATTTTTTAAGGCCTCGTCCAGTATTCCCGCGACTTTTCTAAGTTTATATCCCCGATAAATTCCACAAAAATGCCATTCATTCCTTATAATTCTAGCATTTGAAATAAATTCAGCAAGAAAATGTGTTTATTTTCCGTTTTCTTAATAATTATTTTAACTACGCCTCACGGTTACGGAAAGTAGTTCGGCGTGGGAGTTTACTGGGATATAAATTTTGGACAGAGACTTGCTTCGGGCCAATCAAATGTTAGGGAATTGTGTAAATATTTTTGTGCTGGAATTATTGATACATATTGCATTTCAAACACGAGTTTCATTTCTAACAGCTTGCACCAACATACATGTGTATTTGTAGACATTTTGTTTCTGAAAAGATGATAGACTGCTAACAAATTGAATGCACACCTTAATTCAAAGTGATTCATACATAGTATATTTAACATAGCTTCAGATGAGGTGCGTATTGGCGTATTTTACGCAATTATTTTAGCTGAATACGCATTGATTATCAAAAGTGGGAGTACAAAATACGCATAGCAATGTGAAAATACGCATTGATTTTCAATTGAGTAGTGAAAATAGCTGAAATAAGTGAATGTTTAAAATTGTTGTATGTTTGATCATTTGTTCCCTATTTGGTAATGAAGAACATCAATAACCCATTTGTAAAAGTAGAATACGCAATGATTTTAAACTCAGGGAGTATAGTACGCTTTAGACACAAAGCTTATCTGGAGCTCTGTATAATATTAAAATCAAACATATTTGTAAATATACAAATTATTCCACACTTGTATTTGAATAGATTGTCACAGTTATAGAGAATAGTGGGTTAGTGCCGTGAATGGGAAAAAATATATGGCAAGGCTTAGGAAACGGGATGGGCGAGGCTCTGCCGAGCACATCCCGTTTCCGAGCCGCGCCAGATATTTTTCCCATTCACGGCACTAACCTACTATTCTATTTATCCCGTCAACATTACAAATAGCTTTAAAATGCATAACATAACCCCAGCCGCATCTCCAAATTGTATTGACAGGATATCAAAAATGTTTCACGGCAGCGTGTTTCACGGCACATACGCACTGTGTTGACGGGATAAACTATATTACTAAGATTATCTACTGTGATAATACAGTGTAGCTTATGCATGTCATTTGTCTCGTGCAGACTTATCAAGTTAAATAATTTATTCCGTTTCATATGTATTTATATATGCATTTAATTGTCAATTTCGCGAAACAGACAAAATGAAACAAATAGAAGACACAAAACTGCACGGATTTCTCTTAAACTGCGACTCTGCCTTAGGCATTTTATGCCGCTGTGGTTTTCATATTATTACTTAAACACTCATTGCAATATCATGATTATTTTTAAAATGTGCAATATTAAATTGGCTTTGTATTTATAATTGCGGTTACCGCTGTGTAGCCATTGACTGTCAGAATGTAATAGCGGAAGAAGAAAATAAAAGCAACATGCCGCGTTGGTTCTTTAAATTCAGTTCGTTTCAAATTGGAGACAGAAAGCAAGTGCAACCGGCTTACTAGTGCGGGAGTGTTTACTAAACCATTTGTTACATGCCAAAACGAGTATTCTTATTTATTTGTTGCATGGGGATTTATTCTGTTACCGCTACATGAGGAGAAAGACACTTAGAAACATCTTTATCTGGAAAGCACTGATATCCCAAGCGGACAAAGTGTTTCATATGCAATTCATTCCCGATTGGAGGTTTAAATTTAAAAGCGCAATATGAAAAGTGGCGGTTAAATTAACAATCGATGTGTTGTTACTCTTTTACATTCAAAGAGAAGAAACGCGCATCAGTATTACGCTTGTGAAAGAAAGTCGGTATGGATGCAATACGTTCTATTCACGTTGCCCAATGGTGTTATCATTATGTCGTGATTTGAACGGTCATGTATTGGTCAGTGCCAGCATGTGGTCAGATACGGGATTGGATGTCTGTGTGCTGGTATGGCAGAGTATGTGGTGGGCGGGGAGCGGGCGGGACTAGACCGCCGGGGGGTTCTATGGAGGTAATGTAGTTGCGGACAGTAACTTTGCAAAACTCCCATACCGTCCGGACGGTATGGGGAGTTTTGTAGAGTTACTGCTCTATGCTCTGAACGGTACGGGAGCTTTGCAGTTACTGCCCGCAACTAACGGAACTGACGAGCTCGACTTGTAGAACGGGAGTTTTGTCAGTCAGCGGAATATTGACTGAAAAATATTGAATTATAGATAACATATACATAGTGTGCGGTATATAACACGAATGGCAGATACAATTTGTATAGAAACATACAATATTTAAACATTATAATAGTTATGTGAACGTAAATATAGCTCCGCTTTATTCATTTCATTATACGTTGTTGTGCAAATTTATTTGCATAATGACCGCATATTCTGCGTGTAGATATCAAAATGTGTCGAAAATTTCAAATGAACTTTATTTGATTACTTATTGAATACTTATTTGCCATCAAATTCAAAAACAAATTAGGCAAGGTCCGCAAATGTAATGTGTTCATATTGTTACAGTATTCGTTGTTAGTTGCGGAGAAAAAAGGCAATATGAACACATTACATTTGCGAACCGCAAATGTAATGTGTTCATATTGCCTTTTTCTTTTTACGGTATTCGTTGTTATTTGCGGAGCATTTCTTAATAGTTTTATGTATTATTCTCATCGCATTTATACTTTTGAGATGGAAAAAGAGGACTATTCAGAATGTTGTAAAAGCAAAACAATTTCCCCTCAGAATGTAATCGGTGAAGCATTTTCTACCATTTCCGAGCCGATCCTGGTAAACTTGATTTGTCAGTTTTCACTTCGTTGTAACCCGGATGTTTGTATCAGGCCATTGCCATGGCCTGATACAGCATTATGTTCTCAGTCAGTACGTTTTCTGTCAATATAGGGCATGTTACCTGATAAAATACATAATACTGCTATTGCATTCATTATGATTATGTAAAGCTTTATACTATGAAAATGCGCAAGCGTAATGTTGATTTTGTTGAAATTGAATCGTTACGTCAATACACCGACGCCATTCGTTCAAATGATGTATGTCTACAAATGAGCTATCGACATCAACAACAGTTATACTGCATTTGAATTCACCACGATACTTGTTAACCTTTAAACAGGGGAATTAAGGTTTCTCGTCTGCTGCTTATTTATTTTTTTAGTTTTAATTTCATCAATAAAAACATACATATTGTCCGGCAGCACTATATGCTAAAGATTAATAGACACAATATTAAACAACAGCGGGCGACAACTTTTGTGTCCCGCGTTCTAAGGGTTACTGCAAGATATTACTGGGCAGATTGTATCCAATCAATGAGCGGCTAGCTAACGGACAGAATACCATACTGAGGATCAAACATATGGACTCCTCATGAATGGCTTACTTTTACGATCAAGCATATAATCACAGTGTTATAATTCCAGCACAAAAATATTTACACAATTCCCTAACATTTGATTGGCCCGTAGCAAGTCTCTGTCCAAAATTTACATCCCAGTAAACTCCCACGCCGAACTACTTTCCGTAACCGTGAGGCGCAGTTAAAATAATTCTTAAGAACACGGAAAATAAACACATTTTCTTAAATGAATTTATTTCAAATGCTGGAATTATAAGGAATTAATGGCCTTTTTGTGGAATTTATCGGGGATATAAACTTGGAAAAGTCGCGGGAATACTGGACGACGCCTTCCGGCGTTCGTCCAGTATTCCCGCGACTTTTCCAAGTTTATACCCCGATAAATTCCACAAAAAAGCCATTCATTCCTATAATAGACGGCGACATAAGCTACCCACCTACAATACACTAGGAGCTGTTGGGTTATATATATATTGTACTAGTTTATTATGTAAGTGGCTGGATTACGGGACACATATTTGTATTGAATTATCATTTAGTCTATGTATATATTGGTATCACTCCAGTGTATATTAAATAATACGTGTGTATTTGAGAGTGATTGTAATTGTCTGGAGACAATTCTATATTAGTTTCAAACAGAGATGAAACGTACTGTAATTATAGTTGCTGTCATGCTTGTTTTAGACGTTTTCCGTGGGTCATATCGCTTTGTCTTGATTCAGTAGTCTGTATATACAGATAATAAAGAAACACCATAGAAACACCATAGACATATTTCAAACGTCAGTAACGAGAACACTGTACACGCCTTAAGATTAGACTAATACAACAACAGCCAAAACTAGATATAATTTGGTACCCACTATACTTCTTATTTATTGACTTCAGCGAATATAGCGGGTGTCATATAGACAGTATGCAACAGCACCGCTGCATAACGAAGAGATACTGTTAATATGACACCTAGTGAAACAGCTAAATAAAATCGGAATCACAGCGTATCCCATTTGGCAGTCGTGCTCAGCATATGTCATATGTTTTAATATGTTAATTGAAATTCAAGCAGAAACACACCATTATATCAATCCCAAGTTTGAAGATTTCCATGCTAGTTAAACTACTTTGCGAACTACCAAGCCCTAAACGTGAGAACCCTTTGTGTTGATCAAGTCATTATACGCTAATTCTATGTAATTTTTGTAAATTAAAAATCTTTCCGCGACACAGATAAATAATATAGTCATTAGGCCTATCGAACCATGTGAAAATCTTGAGAATAGTGGTGGTATGAATTGGGCTATCATGTAAAATAATTACTGCTTATACACGCATTCGTGTTTCCGTTACCTTACCACATGTTATTACGTCTGAGGATTACACTGAAGATATGCAGTTATGACTCGAAAAACAGTTACGGGTTGATTTAAAACTGTCTGAGTAAGCACTCAAAAGTAAAGCTTACAATCAAATATAATGTTACCCAATGTGGTGAAAAAGAGATCGACAGTTAGTCTAGTGTTTTTGATTTTGTTATTGTATATTCAGTGAGTATAGAAGTATACACAGATGGTTTGCCACACCAGTTTATTATTTCATACTCGCAGTGAATAATCAAGATAATGCAGTCTGAAATAATTACAGAATTGTCTCAAAGCTTTAATACCAAAAGCCGTGTCACTGATGAGAGATCACGGATTTGCAAGCGGGTTTGAATCTACTAGTATGAAATTTCATCCATATTATAGTATGTTAATAGTATAAGAAGTCCCCGATTCACACACTATATATCATTATCCCATACCCGAGGAAATTGTTTTCAGAAATGTTTATTAGTAATATTTTAAGCCAAACTGGCGAACTCGTGTGCGTGTGGTTAACGTGAACGCTTTCAACACTACATACCATACAACCAACAGTTGTAAACACTGCAGGCCCAGATGAGACGTCTCATTAGGACCTGCAGTGTTTGTCAGTATTTTCAACCGATTTAAAAAATGTCCCTTATCTGATCAATGTAATAGACCGGAAACGAGCATGGAACTTTAAACAGGATATTTAGGGGGGAGGAGGTTACGGTAACGGGTCTGGGCGATTTTAGTTCCGAGCAGTAACTCTTGTAATCTACTCCCGTACCGTTCGTAGCTACGGACGGTACGGGAGTAGATTGCAAGAGTTACTGTTCGCAACTAGGGCGATTGCTGGACAGAGATGCGCGCAGTGGAGACCGAGCGAGAGAGATTGAGGACGACGGGAGAACTTTAGAAAGACGGTAACCTGTGTTATGTGTGTAGAACTGCAGATCGCCCGCGGGGTGGAAAAGTAGAGGAACGTCGCTGGACCTACCTTCCCGCCTCATCCCCATTTTTAAGCACTTCTTAAGGCGACAGTACTGACACTGATTGCGATGGTGCTGGTCCATGGGGCAGGTGCGGTTTCCACGGCATGTATACGTCAGGTTCCTCCGTACCGATCGTTTGAAAAAACTTTTACATCCCTCACACGTGAATTGTCCGTAGTGCTTGCCGGAACTTTTGTCATGACATACGACGCACTCTATATGCTGGTTTTTGCTGTCCGGTGTCGTGCTACCGTTCTGACTGGACGTCGTCGAGTCCGACCCGTTCGACAGCGGGTGTGATTGTTGTGACGGGGTCTGCGGCGTAGACGTCACAATCGCCGGCGCTGTCTGCGACTCGTGAACCGTCGGCGGCGGCTGCGGCGGGGGGATAGCCGTCGGCGTCGTCACGCCTAAATCCAGGTCGGGCGCCCGCCAGGAATTCACGATCGGGTTGGCCGTGGCTGTGAGTGCCATTTCGCTAGTACGCTCCGCTATCTGTCTGTCTACACTGCACACCGTGTCGGGGGTTACACTGCAGTACACGGCACAGCGAGATAAAGTTCACACAGATCGCTCCACTATATGTAGTTCCGTTTATTTATGTGTCATCGGTTATATCACCAGGTTACACAACACACTTATCCCAGATCGAAAGTAGTATGTATATCCATAGATAGAGAATTAACTATCGACATAAGTTCTCCGCCGCTCGTGTCCTGGTTAACGTCTGCAATGTGCTCCCTTCACCCATGCGGTCGAGTGTATATATGACCTGCACACTCCACAGCACCTATAGATATTGAAACTGCAAATGCTGCCAGCGCGGAGTAATCGTGCCTAATGCAATAGAGAAGTGCGCGGTCACCCCCTGCACTCTATCTGGTTTGAACTATGACCCAACTATTGAAAGAGTAAAGTTTCTATAGCGACTTTTCCATATAAGGACGAGGATGTCGCTTAAGTTCAAGAAGCGCATTTATGAGTGACAAATACAGGCCCATGGTCATAGCCTGCGCGGATAGAGGGCATAGCTGGCGGTGACTGGAACGCCACTCGATTGGCCGAGTCAATCATTAATTACGGCGAACACCACTATCAGTGGGGCGCTATTGGCCGGCCTCTTCGCCGTGAGATAAACCCGCTCATCAAGTCGTCTGCTCTTCACAACACCACAGCCAATCGCGGTGGCGGCGGGAGGCGGGGACTGGGGAGGTATTGTTGACTTTATTGATGTGTTTAATACGCTCAAGTATTCGTCTGAATCGACGTTAGTTCACAGCAAAATATCGCAAAACTGGTATTAATCCATTGTCGCCTCGCTTCAGAGCGCGCTATGTCGTCTGCTTGTGAGCAAGCGAAGCGAATAACCTTTAGTATTGAATTTATTGCCGGTTATATCAGACAGGTACGACCTATAATTACATGTCATGAAAATATGTAATAATTATATGTGGTAATATACGCGACAACAATCTACAACATTTCTATAGAACCGCTATGAAAACATAAAATTGAAAATGCATAATTCAACATCGAAAAAACTTCAGTATCGTCTGCAGCACGGTGAAGTGGCGGGGTTAGACCCTCACAGCCGTTTGCATGGATGACTGACGTATAACACATGTGTCTGGCGAAGATATAATCCGTCATGTTTTTGCTTACATCCCAGTCAAAACAGTCTGTAGCAGTGGAGAGGTGTAATAAAAATACTGTTTATATTATTTGCTTATATATTCGCTGTAGTAAAGCAGATAGTGGTAAACTGCAGCCGACATCTGCTGATTGAACAGGCAGATTATTGTGCCTGGGGATGGCACCGGGGCCAATGGGGGGAGGTGGTGGGAGTAAATGGAAATTCAAAGGTAAACCCGAATCCCTGCATGGAAATTGGGAAATGTAGTTTATGGCGTTTGTCATGATTTTCGATCTTCTTATACATCCTGGGACCCAGGGGGCAGTTTCACTAAACTTCATACGACTAAAATGTTCGTAAGTGCAAAATTATGATAGTCTGTAAATTTCACGGTTTCTTTTAAACAATTATTGGATTTACATTTATTGAGCATAGGCTGTAGCCTATGCTCAATAAATGTAAATCCATCAATTGCAATTTCCAGATGATTCTAAATTTGCACTTACGAACATTTTACTCGTACGAAGTTTAGTGAAACGGCCCAGTGATGAGTTGGATGACGTAAACTATACGTTTTGTCAGAAATTTAGGTCTTTGTTTTGTTGATAGCATGACTGAATGAATGGCGAATAAAGTATGCCCTTATCATACTGACATGGGGCTTCGCTAGTCGCACGCGTCGTACAGTAAATCTAAATGGTAACATGTAGAAGATGTTTTCCGGTTGTGTAAGCCTGATGAAAGATCATAGTTAAACTGCATGGAGGCGTATACTGGTCTGGGTCTACCTTACTGGAAATATCCATAAAATATACAGTGCACCTCCAAACCGGACACTCGGGGAAAATACAGATGTTTACCTTAGATGTGTTTCGCTGTTACGCATCTCTGATTACAATGACTGTTCATGATTGCAACACACTAGAATGTGTCATTAAGTGCTCACATGTCTGATTTACAGTGGAACATCTCCAAACTGGACACTATGGGTGTCCGGTTTGGAGAGGTTCCGCTGTATAGTCGAACCTGTCTAAGGCGAACATGGAGAAACATTGGTTCTGGTTAATTGTGATCGGGTTCAATGACACGTATCCTCGATCATAATGTATGTTCGTGATCACAAAGCACCAACGCGTTTCTTGAAGTAGTCATCTGTCTAATTTACAGTGGAACCTCTCTACACCGGACACCCTGGGGACCTCCAATTTACATTGTAGAGTATCTATATCCAGAGGAGAACATGGAGCCGGGGGGCTGCCCAGGTAAACCAAGGTGTAACAAGTTAAGACCATCACTAAACATTTACGACTAAAATGTTCATAAGTGCACAATTATGATATTCTATACATTTCACTGACTATATAGAATATGACCGTTGTTTTCTCCAAATGTTGTGGAATCATACACGTGACTGAATATCTATATAAAGTATACCTGACTCTGTTCTTCTTAGCGTATATTATACAGAGTATTGAGTTGCCGTCTCCGCCATTTCAGTTTGTACATGTTATAGCATTTCTACCATCACAACATATACAATGGACACATTTTCAATGTGTAAAATTTCGAACTGGTGCACTGTCTATTATTAGAAGTGCATCTGCCACAGGTAAAGGCCGTATTTACTTGCATAACAGGCATGTAGACAGTAGTGACAGTACACTCAGATACCTGCTTACAAGTCGCTGGATTCGATACAATAATTCCAGCAGAAAAATATTTACACAATTCCCTAACATTTGATTGGTCCGTAGCAAGTCTCTGTCCAAAATTTATATCCCAGTAAACTCCCATGCCGAACTACTTTCCGTAACCGTCAGGCGCAGTTAAAATAATTCTTAAGAAAACGGAAAATAAACACATTTTCTTGATGAATTTATTTCAAATGCTGGAATTATAAGGAATGAATGGCCTTTATGTGGAATTTATCGGGGATATAAACTTGGAAAAGTCGCGGGAATACTGGACGAGGCCTTTCAAAAATTACAATTTTTTTTTTTTCGAAAATTGTAATTTTTTATCGCTTCGTCCAGTATTCCCGCGACTTTTCCAAGTTTATGCCCCGATAAATTCCACAAAAAGGCCATTCATTCCTACAGTATGTATGGTAATACAGGTAAATATCTACAGCACTGTGTATTGTTCTTACTGTTACACAGTCTTTACTGAATTCTCAAACATTTTAACAAAGGGTCAACAAACACTTCATATATCAGACTTTGTATATACATTTGTTGAAAACAAGGCATAGCTTGCTGTAGTCATAGAGAATAGTAGGTTAGTGCCGTGAATGGGAAAAATATCTGGCAAGGCTCAGGAAACGGGATGGGCGAGGCTCTGCCGAGCACATCCCGTTTCCGTGCCGCGCCAGATATATTTTCCCATTCACGGCACTAACCTACTATTCTATTTATCCCGTCAACACCTACAAATGGCTGTAAAATGGAAAAATAGTATTGACTGGATAAAAAAAATGTTTCACGGCACCGTGTGTCACGGCACATAAGCACTGTGTTGACGGGATAAAGATGTCTCTCCATCATGTTGCACCAACTGTTATTCATGTGTTTGTTATATTATATTAGTGGTATGTGTCAAACGCAATACGAGTTAAAACTAGCTGATGGCTTGTACACGCTAAAATGGCCGACATGGCAACTCCATGCACTGTGTATAGAATATAGTAAGAAGATAATGTTCACATGTATGTTATGTTTATATCCCATCACATTAACGAAGCAATTATGCATGAATCATTAGATGATCAGAGACCCCACGGGTCCTTAACAATGTTTTCTTGTAAACACTTATTGGATCTACATAAATGATTTATTGAGCATAGGCTGCATTATGCTCAATAAATGTAAATCCATCAATTGAAATTTCCAGACGATCATAAATTTGCACTTACGAACATTTTAGTCATGCGAAGTTTAGTGAAACGGCCACCAGGGACGTGTGCAACTGTATCCACAACTAAACTGGCGCCGAGATGCAAACTCTTAGACATGGAGGGGTAGGGTCCACAACAAATAAACAGACAAGAAATAGGTAAAAAATAACATAAATCCATAAACACCGTTTCGCCATTCGCAGTGCCGTTATCACCGTGACATGATAGATGCATGTATGAGGGGCAGTGGTTCACGGTGTACAAGCAATACATTTGGCGTTACAAATTTACTTTTACACTATCGAGATGATATCCATTTAGTACGGAAGCCCATTAGGGTCACTTCACTTTTTTTTTTATATTTTCTTGAATTTTCGAATCTTTTCTTGAATTTTCAAGATGTTTTCTTGAATTTTCAACTTCTTTTCTTGAATTTTCAAGATCTTTTCTTAAAAATTCAAGAAAAGATCTTGAAAATTCAAGAAAACATCTTGTTTTCAAGATCTTTTCATGAATTTTCATGTTCTTTTCTTGAATTTTCAAGATCTTTTCTTGAAAATTCAAGAAAAGATCTTGAAAATTCAAGAAAAGAACTTGAATAAATGAAAATTAAAAAAAAAAGTGAGGTGGCCCTAATGGGCTTCCGTAATTTAGATACGTTTGAATTAGTGACATATTATAATGGCGAAACGAATGTATGTTTCTTAAAGCTGCACTCTCGCATATCCCATGCTGTACTATTATGATATGTTTGTTTGTTTGTTTGTTTATTGGAGATGTATTTCTTTCGCACATTACTTAGAAAAAAATCATTTATCTACATAATAACCGTCCATTATATAAGTACTTATATGTTATATAAACAAGTCTGTCAAAGTACAATAACTGTATTAATCTTTGAGATTGATGTGAAACATTGTGAAACTGGTGGAGTGACATGTAAGTAATATCAAATTGATGTGAGAATTGAAATATGTAATGTATTTGTACGTTGATGGACTTGTTTATAAATAATTTACACATTTATTTTAAATACCCGACCGGTTTCATTTTTCTCATCGGAGGTTTTAGTGACGTTGCGTTATATATAGTCATTCATGAGATCAGTAGCCTATTTCACCAACATTGCAAAGTATACTTGTCTAGCAAAGTAGACTTTGAGGAAGAAATTTTCAATTTTAGGATAAATTTATTAATTTTTATTATACTGAATTTATTACATTATCACAGCCATTTTGGCTGTGATAATGTAATAAATTCTGTATAATAATTCTGCATACTTTTAATCATCAAATACATGCAGTTGTTAGTTTTATATGAAGTAATGCATTTCAGGAAAAATAAATGATTACTCCCTCAAAGTATACTTTGCTAGCTAAGTATACTTTGCGAGTTTGAAGAAATCGGCTACAGGGCGCGATACGTGTTTCCCTATAACATGAAAGGATACAATATGTAATCACCTTATATGTACTTATGCAGTGCCGTAATATGACACCATGCGTTATTAAATTTCAATACCAGAATACATTGAGGGGATCCATTTCATTGCCTCATTAGTGTCTACACAGTGATGTCCGTGAGAGTCCAATGGGAGTGAAGCACAGTCGAACCCCTCTAAATCGGAAACAAATAAAAGTTAGTTCTCTGTAATCGGGTTCATTGCCATTTTTCTCCGCTGAGTATATCTGTTCGTGATCGCAAAACACCCACGCGTGTCTTATAGTGGTTGTCTCTCTGTTTTGCAATGGAACGTCTCTAAACCGGACACCCTGGGGACCCCCAGGGTGTCCGGTTTAGAGAGGTTCCATTGTAATAATAAGTAATACACAGCCGTGTGCGTTAATCATGCCCAGAATATCAACGATTCCGAACATCAGGGGGCCGTTTCAATAAACTTCTTAGGAATAAATTGTTCGTAAGTGCAAATTTAGGATCGTCTGTAAATTTCAATTGATGGATTTACATGTATTGAACATAGGCTGCAAATGCAGCCTATACTCAATAAATGTAAATCCAATAATTGTTTACAAGAAAATATTGTTGATGTTTACAGACTATCATAATTTTGCACTTGCGAACATTTTAGTCGTACGAAGTTTAGTGAAACGGCCCCCTGTTGGCAATGCCGACTCGCAATCAAGCAATTTGATTGTCTGAGCCTACGCTGTACCACAACGCAGGCTCAGCCAATTAAGCTGCGTAATTTCAAGCACAATATTCAAGTATTTTAAGATAAAAATGACAAATGGTGCCAAGATTAGCGCAGACGATCGTGTATTTAGACAACAGAGGCCCGTTTTACTAAACTTCGTAAGACTAAAATGTTAGTCAAAAGTGCAAAATCATGATGGTCTGTAAATTTCACATTAACAATGTTTTCTTGTAAACATTTATTGGATTTACATTTATTGAGCATAGGCTGCATATGCAGCCTATGCTCAATACATGTAAATTCATAAATTTAAATTTCCAGACGATCCTAAATTTGCACTTATGAACATTTTAGTCGTAAGAAGTTTAGTGAAACGGGCCCCAGGCATTTTAATTTTCTCACCGGTGTAATAGTTACAAAAATATGAGCATTATTATTTTCCGTATTAATTAACATGTGTTTATCAAATCCATATATTATGTATCACTTTAACGTCTGCTATCTGTATAAATGTATAGGGTTCATCACCGACGAATATCGCATCAAAATATATTAACCTATACAGCGCGGAAACCGACGATGTCTGCATTCATTCAATAGACTATTTATGTCTTATCAAATTATAATCCAGAGCACCACTGACTGCATCTATCAAGGTGAACATTCCAAAACAGGTTCAATATTTTTTAGTATCTCTGAATACACGTTTACCCCTTAGAATGCTGGGACCGAAAAGTGTCGTCTGCTGTTGCTTAATGTATTGCCTTTTTTCGGAATAAAACATGGCTTGGCAGCATTTTATAATCATTTTCATTGGTTTGGCAGCACTTTAGAATCATTTCCATTGGAAATGATTCTAAAGTGCTGTCAAAGCATGTTTATATGAGATTAAATATACAATACAAAATAAACAGCAGCAGTGTAAGGGTTAAGTATAGTGTGTTTCAGTTTTCATTTGAACCGCCACAACGAGGTACACATTTGTTAATTAAACTCCTACATGTGTGTAAATACAGTGGAGTGGGTGGTGGTCGGGCGAATGAGACGGCGTAAATTAACGGTATGGGTTCCTCCTTATAGGAATCACGATGTGCCTGGTTGGCCCTGTGATACGTTTTTATCTTTGACTCTTTAGTTACCTGGGAGTTGAATTGGGTTATTGCCCATTATAAAAGTAGTAAGATTATTACTGATCCTACTGCTTTCGGGAGGGGCCAAGTGATTCTGGTGTGGCGAGGACCTGACATCAGATCAGGATTATTCTGATTTCAGGGCTGAATATATAGTTTTATTGTAAATATTCAGTTCTGATTTTGGGATTTTCCCCCCATTTGTACATGCACTTGTACAGGTAATATATGGGATTTAGTACTAAACCCATTGACCCGGCCTTAAATGACCTTAGCTTTTGATAGGCCGTTAAACCCCAACAAACAAACTACAGTGGAACCTCTCTAAACCGGTCACTGATAACGCGTTTGTTCGTTTAATTAAATTACAAAATGTCACTCTGATGCTAGTGTCTGTTCCTGATTGCAAAGCACGCCAAAATGTCTTGGAGCGCTCATATTCAAGAAATACAATGGAACCTGTCTAAACCGGACACCCTGGGGGACTCCGGTTCAGAGAGGTCCCACCGTACTGATTAACACGGCAAATTGTGAATCTAAAATTGAGAATTTCCAGAAATGAAATCGGCTTTCGCCGTTTTAAATTTTAATAGACTAGAGAAATAAATGAGATTGCTAGTGTTTATCCAATTTTTCATAAACATTACCAGATTCGACCATACAATTTGACTATTTAAACAAATTTAATTGATTGTTATAATTATTAACATACATACATGTGTACCCAAATTAGCTACTTCACTGGAATATACAGTGGGATCAGCGTGTAAGTGCACACACGAACGAACACGACAGGTTGGAACTAACCTGTCGTGTTCGTTCGTGTGTGCACTTACACGCTGACCCCACTGTAACATCGCTTGCCAAAAAATGTGAAACACAACATGTTTTAGTTGTGAAATGATAACACTATATAGTAATGCCGATAGGAAGAGGTTTCCATTTACATAGTAGACAATAAGAAACAAGTAAATAACTATAGATAACGTTAACGTTAAATTAGTAAGTAACACTTGATTGCACAACAACTCCTTTTTTCTGCCGATGAACTCTTTGCATGCTGGGAAACTTGTGGGCTATAAATAGTTTAAAACTAGCGGGCGGACAAAAATTCATCATATTTTCTTGTATTTCTCCCCGTAAATATCATGAATATGTCTTGGAATTTCATTAGAATTGAGTCCTGAGGACTCAATTCTAATGAAATTTCAAGAGATATTTACAGAGAGAAATAAAACATACACTCCTAATTCGTTTGGCGGATATTTTCGCCGCTAGCATGCAAAGAGTTAAACACGTTGAATCTAAAAATATTTAAATGTACTTTTTCGTTAATAACAAAAAGTGACCCTCCAAAAATTGTTTTTAATGACATTCCGTCAAATATGGATTTTATTGCGAAAAAACAATTTCTTATGGGAATTTAACATAGATTTCTTATTCAATGTGGACAGATTTTTTAAATCTAAATTTTGTTTTCTTAGTTACATCATTTCCAAGCTATCTAGCCAGGTTTCAGAGTCACTTTCCATGTGTTACCTCCCTCCCCCTCCCCTCTCCCCCTCCTCCCCCTCCTCCCCAGCTCCTCCACCCCTTTCCCCCATATTAAATTCCCATAGGAAAAATGTTTTCTTCGCAATTTGGGAGGGTGACTGTTTTTATTATTATTTACTTACATTTAAATATTTGGTTTATATTTAATGTGCTTAATGGTATACATGTCCACTCAGTAGGCACAACATGTTCTTTATATCAGAGACATCATCTGAGACATTTTCTGTCAAAATAAACATTCATTCACGATTACACCACGTATTGATTGGCGTTATTATACATTTTATAGCAGACGTAAATTTCCACACTGATATCAGGGGCGATAACCGTATTTCAGTAAAATGTTGACGGACATTACTATATATTCTCTGTATGTATTTCGTGATGTGCAATGTGCATACTCTATAATCTGTCGAAACTGTTACTTTTTCACGTGACGCATTTAATTAGTATAAATAATTAAAAAATATCATGCATCATTTGCATATGAAAATAGCCTGATACCACCGCTAGTTATTTGACTGTATTATACATTTTAGTTACCAAACCAGATTATTTTCCAGTGGACTGATATCAAGGTGTATGATTACGTGGTACTAACAACAACAACAAGTACCGATTCAAAGTACGTATGCTTGTATAGTGTCCTTATTACGTAACGGATTTTGATGAAACGCGTCATGTTAAGCTGCATTTGGTGGTCTCTGTATTTCCGCCCAAACGTCTGTCGTGTTTGCGAAGAATCGATTTCCGTGTCGGAGACACGGAAATCGATTCTTCGCAAAAACGACATAAGTCTGTGCCAAACTCCATAGACCACCAAATGCAGCTCATGAAGATGCGTTTGCTGCGCCATATTTCATCAAAATCCGTTGCATATTAAGGAAAATATCAAATAATACTTACTTTGGAGTGGGCGGCGTTGTTGTTGTTGTAACCACATGATCATGCACCTTGAATAGGCACAATTGGATTCAGAACCACGATACAACTCTACAAGTAAAAGGTCATCATTTTCTGCGCAGATCTCAGACGAATCACTTTACCCCACTTCAATCTAAGGATACCATATTTTATGTAAAAAAAAACCTCATTGTTTTGTTTAATTTGATTATTTTATATTGACGTAGGCAGAATAATAACGAAATGAACTGATGTGACATAATGTTGATGGATTAGCCCATTCCTTTCGGAATACACCTTTACGGGTATGAAATTTATTTATTATTTTTTTATTTTTTATTTCTCAATGAAAGTATATGTTGTTACCACTCGTTTGAACCGTCTCGTCGAGACGGTTCAAACGAGTGGTAACAACATATACTTTCGAGATGAAATACAGAAAATAGGGATTCATTTCTCATAAAAGTTTCATACTACTGTAAGTGTATCCGGGTTAATGGCACTATATACTAAAATTAGTTACTCGTCTTATGTAACATGTTACATGTAAGCCTGTCCTCATGACCTTTATCGTTTGTGACACGGTTTGGATACGATATGGGCCGCCGTCTAATAAAACGGCCCGTATGACAACCGGCGATCCAGATCATCTTGTATCCACATAGTCGACACAATGATAACATAGGGATGCGACATGAGAAATGGGACTTTTGGGATGTGTGCCCAGAGTAGCTCCAGATCAAATAACATACTCCTGTATGCTGATAGAAGCATGACGGGTGTTTCATTGATGGAATGGTGAACAGTGCAGTTTCTGATCAGACTGTGCGGATGTACGGGCGGATCAGGTTCTACACTGGCCGCAATATCCATAAGCCCCATTTCACCAGTCGCAGCCACGAATATGGATGTGAGAGGACACATGGGGGTTATGGGATGTGTGTTCAGCCCTATTTCTGATATAGGCTAACACACTTATGTAGTTTGATCAGGATCTACAGATGCATATTTGTGAGTCACTGACTGAATGGCGAACAGTGCAGGCCCTGATCAGACTGCGCGAATGCGCAGGCTGATCTGGGGCTACACTGGTTGCAAAACCCATAAGCCCCATTTCACCAGTCACAAATGATCAAAGTATTATGCAATTCGTCGAGACAAAACAATGGCGAGCTTGACGAAATGGTGACCAGTATATGCCCAGACCCAATTGCGCCGATGCGAAGGCTGATCTGGGGCTACGATGGTGGCAAACGTGATACGGCACGTTTGTCTCAGCAAATCGCAATATATTGTTTGTTACTAATCAGCAGCACACTCCTTCAGATAGCGATCCAAGCATCTATGTTAAGCAACACATGATTCATATAAGTACCGTGGAACCTCTCTAAACCGGACACCCTGGGAGGTCCCCAGGGTGTTCGGTTTAGAGAGGTCCCACTGTAATGAGACATATGAATATTCAGATTGATAGCGATCCAAACATCTATGTTAGTGTAAACACATGATTCATATAAGTACCGTGGAACCTCTATAAACCGGCCACCCTGGGAGGTCCCCATGGTGTCCGGTTTAGAGAGGTTTCACTGTAAATGAGACATATGAATACGTCAATGAATGCGGGTTTGCTTTGCGAACATGAACATGCACTATCATCAGAGATAGATGACAATGAAACCCATATAACTAAGGATGCAGAAACTGCCTGCGTGTCCAGTTTAGAGAGGGTTTACTGTATAGTACATAGGGAAATAATGCAAGCCGTGATACATGTACTTTCTGAGTACATAGCTCTAATTACATTTCATTACACTGCATTACATAATCGTTATGACGGAGTAGTAAAGTTTATGGTAATATTTTTGTCATATTGTAGAATAACAATATAGCGAAGGATGAACGTCGACACCCTGCAGCCTTTTGTTTCTATATTTTATAAGGTGCATGATCACGTGATTACAACAACAACAACGCCACCCACTCCAAAGTAAGTATTACTTGATATTTTCCTTAATATGCAACGGATTTTGATGAAATATGGCACAGCAAACGCATCTTCATGAGCTGCATTTGGTGGTATAGGGAGTTTGGAACAGACTTATGTCGTTTTTGCGACCAAATGCAGCTTAACAAGACGCGTTTGATGCGCCATATTTCATCAAAATCCGTTACGTAATAAGGACACTATAAAAGAATACGTACTTTGAATCGGTACTTGTTGTTGTTGTTAGTACCACGTGATCATACATCTTGATGTTCAGAAACGTTGATAATCTGTAAGAATAACGCAGGCGGTTGTGTAGACAGGCAATTGTACCATTTATTTAACGAGCTGGCGGCTCACAAACTGGCCACATCAGCTCGAGCGTAGGCCTTGGACCGCTCAGTTGCGACGAGGATGAATGATCCGCCAGGCCACGTGGACAGGTGACCAGGCGAGACTACAACTTCCTTGATGGGCCGATAGACTTCACAGAATGCGCGGCAACTATCGCTGCGCCCTCTAACTTCGTGACCTTAAATATCCGCTATGCGACACAGTCTGACCCAGTGCAGATATCGTGACCTGCGCTGCACATGTTTGCATAAATTTAGGTAAGGTTATAAATCTTATCTCGTCGTGTTATAGAGGCGCTCACAGTCGGGCCGTATTTACCTGGATATGTAACGTACTGTACTGTGGCCATTTAAAGTCTACTTAGCCCATTAAAGACGGGATACGCTTATAGTAGCATGAAACTTGTTATGGAGAAAATCCTATTTTCTTCATTTCATCTCGAAAGTATATGTTGTTACCACTCATTTGAACAGTCTCGATGAGACGGTTCAAATGAGTGGTAACAACATATACCTTTATGGAGAAATAAACAAAAGAGTGAAACAATAACAATTATTGTATCCTTAGACTGAAATGGGTTAAAGGCACTGTGTCTCGGGATACGTTTCAGATATTTTAATTTGATACTTTCTAAGCACCATGTGTATATTATATATACATGTACATGTATTATATAGAACATACCCAGAGTGGGTATAAATAGAGAATAGTGGAAAAAATATCCGGCAAGGCTCACACATTTCTTTATTTCTCATCAGAAGTATATGTTGTGACCACTCATTTGAACCGTCTCGCCGAGACGGTTCAAATGAGTGGTCACAACATATACTTTGGTTCAGAAATAAGGAAAATAGAGAATAGTAGGTTAGTGCCGTGAATGGGGAAAATATCTGGCAAGGCTCAGGAAACGGGATGGGCGAGGCTCTGCCGAGCACATCCCGTTTCCGTGCCGCGCCAGATATGTTTTCCCATTCACGGCACTAACCTACTATTCTATTTATCCCGTCAACACCTTCAAATGGCTGTAAAATCAAAAATTGTATTGACTGGATATCAAAAATGTTTCACGACACCGTGTTTCACAGCACATACGCACTGTGTTTGACGGGATAAAGAATAAACGTTATTCCATGGTTTTGTATATAATAGACGAGTTGGATAAATTGTATATTTTCGTGTTGTAGGGGGTTTGGGTCAATTTTTTGATATACACAGTTTAGATTTAATTTTGATGGATGAGACCTTTACAATAAGATATATCTTATGAAAATCGGTTAAGCGGTTCAAAAGTTATTCAGTGTTTTTGTAACCAAATTTGGGGAAATATGTATTTCGCAATGATTGTATTTGAATGGGATAAAATGGCAACGAAGTATGATAATATAGTCTTGTTTGTATCACAATATTCAGTAATGTAATATTTTAAAACCAAATGATGGAATGTGTATAAAACCATACATTATATTAAATAAAATACAATTTTATACATATTGTTTTTATAATATGTCAACCTGTATGGAAAATAGTTGTTTATTATCGTAAAAGACATGATATTTAGCAAACAAAGAATGCTCCAATTTTCAGTATAAATCTTATTTTAAATGCAATTAATGAACTTTTAACATATATTGGTATATAATACCAGTATCATATAATTCCTCACTGTAGACAAGCCCTACGCATTTCCTCCATGTTGGCGACACATGGTAATTGAGCACCTCGCGGTTTCAAGCCGAACTGTAAGGGACTCGGAGGCTATACTCGACTATAATGTCCCCATACATGCGGCATGCCAGGCACACAGGCGTGTGGACATGCCTTGGTGGCCATGAACTAGCCTATTCATCAACATTGCAAAGTATACTTTAGTAGCAAAGTATACTTTGAGGGAGAAATTTTCAATTTTATGATAAATTTATTAATTTTTATTATACTGAATTTATTACATTATCACAGCCAATTTGGCTGTGATAATGTAATAAATTCAGTATAATAATTCTGCATACTTTTAATCATGAAATATATGCATTTGTTAGTTCTATATGAAATAATGCATTTCAGGAAAAATAAATGATTACTCCCTCAAAGTATACTTTGCTAGTAAAGTATACTTTGCAATGTTGATGAAATAGGCCCGTTTCACTAAACTTCGTACGACTATAATGTTCGTAAGTGCAAATTTAGGATCGTCTGGAATATTTAAATTGATTGATATAATAATTGTTTGCAAAAAAACATTGCCAATGTGAAATTTACAGACTAGCATCATTTTACACTTGCAAACATTTTAGTCGTACGAAGTTTAGTGAAACGGCCCCCTGCACCAATGCCTTGTGGGTCTTGGGAGAGGCTAAGGCTAATTAAACAATAGTGTGCTTCCAGGGACGGTTCTTTAGCCAGAAGCTAAGTGTGGGGTAACTCCGACAGAAAACTTAGAGAGCTGGGGGCCGTTTCACTAAACTTCTTACGACTAAAATGTTCGTAAGTGCAAAATAGTCTGTAAATTTCACATTAACAATGTTTTCTTGTGAACAATTATTGGATTTACATTTATTGAGCATAGGCTGCATATGCAGCCTATGCTCAATAAATGTAAATCCATCAATTGAAATTTCCAGACGATTCCAAATTTGCACTTACGAACATCTTAGTCGTATGAAGTTTAGTGAAACGGGCCACTGAAGTCCGTGATACTGGGCCAAAGGCGCTCTCTAACAAACCACAATATCATGCAATCACACCGTACTATGGTGAACAATAAGAAGAAGACAGATAAAGTCATTGTGTTGGGATATTAGATATATACGGAAGCCCATTAGGGCCACTTCACTTTTATTAATTTCCATTTATTCAAGATATTTTCTTGAATTTTCAAGTTCTTTTCTTGAATTTTCAAGATCTTTTCTTGAATTTTCAAGAACAGATATTGAAAATTCAAGAAAACATCATGAAAATTCAAGAAAAGAACTTGAAAATTCAAGAAAATATCTTGAAACATCCTTTATTAGCAACGATCTTGAAAATTCAAGAAAAGAACTTGAACATTCAAGAAAAGATCTTGAAAATTCGAGAAAATAACTTGACAATTCAAGAAAAGATTTCGAAAATTCAAGAAAGTATCTTGAATAAATGGGAATAAAAAAAAAGTGAAGTGGCCTTAATGGGCTTCCGTAGATGTATACAACGTCTAGATGCAACAATGCTACTAACATCCTGGGATATTGGACCACATAATTCATTCTCAGATAACATTTTAGAATATGTTCAGTTGCTACGGATTTGGAGCCGTTGGATATTTGATATAAACGAGGTCCTATTTTCCGTGCAACCCCTGCACCCCTTACATATTCTGGTTTCTCCACAACTGAAAGTCGATCGAACCCCCTTTTCAAAAATGCTGGTGACGCCCATGATTCGTACTACATGTACATGTCTACTGGCTGTACAAAGGCGCCGCCTGACAGGGCCTACGCTATTTGATAGTCAGTACATAGGGTGTCATAGTTACACCATCAAATAGATAGAGAATGGTAGGTTAGTGCCGTGAATGGGAAAAAATATCCGGCAAGGCTCAAGAATTTCTTAATTTCTCATCAGAAGTATATGTTGTGACCACTCATTTGAACCGTCTCGCCGAGACGGTTCAAATGAGTGGTCACAACATATACTTTGGTTCAGAAATAAGGAAAATAGATAACAAATGGCTGTAAAATGCAAAAATAGTATTGACTGGATATCACAAATTTTTCACGGCACCGTGTTTCACAGCACATACGCACTGTGTTGACGGGATAAATGACTATCAGGCTATACCATTTTGTTAATGTCGTAAGGTCTATTTTGGCAACAAACAGTTTATACGATTAGACATGTGCGAAAAAGAGTCTTTCATAGCGCGAGAAAACCTACTGGCGACGCTCATGTTTGGGAATTCACGTGACATGACAAGATATCGCTATCGTTTGCTTATACTGCAAATTGCGTCCAAGGTCATACCTAATGTAATGTTTGGAATGTATATGGCCGATCCTCCTTATGTTAATGATATTTCTCGGTTATTGTATTGCAATAATTATCACCAAAAAGAAAGTGACGCAATTGAGGGAGGTGTGGGAGTGCACCTCGCATTACTCTCCGATTTCCGATAGGAACTTAAGTAATTGTTGCTACGTCTTTGTTAAAGTATTAAATATCACACTTCTTTTAAATAATTTGATTGAGGCGATTCAACATTTAGCGCTTCCATGTAGACAGCAGAGAAAGGAGAAACTATGTTTCAAAATCCAAACCCTGTGGATTAATTCATGACATACTCTTCGCCGTGCTTCTTGTCGATGCTATCATGCCCCATCTCTCCAATTACTTAGACGGCGACGTATATGCTGCCACTTCTGGCCGTGGCAGCAATGTCCATATAGCACAGTAGCATATTTCATAAAAATTGCAAAGTATACTTATCTAGCAAAGTATACTTTGAGGGAGAAATTTTCAATTTTAGGATAAATTTATTCATTTTATTATACTAAATTTATTACATTATCACAGCCAATTTGGCTGTGATAATGTAATAAATTCAGTATAATAATTCTGCATACTTGTAATCATCAAATATATACAGTCGGTAATTCTATATGACATAATGCATTTCAGGAAAAACAAAGGATTACTCCCTCAAAGTATACTTTGCTAGAAAGTATACTTTGCAATTTTGATGAAATCGGGTATAGGCCGTGGCAGCCATGTCCATATAGCACAGGTGTTTGATGGCTTGTTTGGAACATTTAGTTTATTCCTATTTTTACCGCGGACATGTAGTATAACTCAACGACGTCGTCAGGGGAGGTTCGATGGGTTCGTATGAACCACTTTTTCTGGAGCCAGCTGGGTTTTTTATACATGTTAAATGTAGGTTTACGGTAGCCATTTTCAGTGCATGAATGAGCAAACATTATATTCAAATGCCCTACTTCACACAGTCAACATATTGCAATATGCCAATGTTAAGAAATACACTTCTTAAATTGACATAAAACTCTTTTCCCAGGAGCTAGTTGTTGTCAAAACATACCCGAATGCAGCATTTCGCTTCTGGAAATCGAATACTTTTTTTGTACTGTGAATCAACCAAAATATGTAAGGGGTCCAGGGACTGTTGCTTCACAGCTGGAAATCGAATCCCGTTTCAAAATGTTCGTGACTTAACCATATGAACCCGAAATCCCGCTATAGCGGTTTATGCAAAAAGTGCAGATCCAGATTAGCCGGCTCGTAACGAGCCGTCTCAACAGGATCTGCACTTTTTGTAAGTAATTTTCATATTTCTTAGAACAAAAACACCCCCTTTTCATAAATGGACGAATGTGAAAATCATTTTGTGACCATTGGGTTGGTCGGAACATTAGCATATCACAGTCCTTTCCAGTTCCTTAGGGTTGAAAGGGTTAAGCGCACAGTTCCTGTGATCACTCCATTGCATACCGATGGTCAGACTGCAACGTGTTAGTATAGAGATGAGAATGAAGAACGTTAAATGTTTCCTTTCCTCGCTGTGTAGAGACCACACTTTAATTCAATTTATAATATTTATACATTTAAGTATGGCGAATATTATATATATATATATATATATATATATATGTATACATGTATATCACTCAGTAGAATGTTCCTGTATATGAATGACGTATGCCGTATATATAGTTAATGTTTGAGAGAAAGGACTAGACTGTCTCAGAACATTCTGTTCTGGAACGTTACTGAACTTTCTTGATTTCGTCTCACAAAATTGTTCTGATCAGTGTAATAACGGGCGCTACCTCACCCATGTGTTTAGCCTCCTTCCTCCAGTGACGTTTACTCGTTGCTGCATGTGTGTCAGGTTTACATGGGTTCTACTGTATATGAAGCTCGTGGATAAGTGCTGCCACATCCACGTGGGTACACTCTTTACTCTGTCATGTTCCCATCAATTGGATGTTACTGAACTCAACATTTGTTACAGTGAAACCTCTCTAAACCGAATATCCTGACGACATCGATGTGTTAAATTATGACCGATTTCATTGTCAAATATCGCTGGTGTTGATCAGTGTTCATGATTGCAATGCACACAGGCATGCGTTTCAGTGTTCTTACATCGGAATTACAGTGAAATATCTCTAAACCGAACACCATGGGGACCTCCCACGGCGTCCGGTGTATATAGGTTCCACTATAATGGTAGGTGTTCGCTGTGGACAGGTTATACTGTACTCCCACTGGATACACCATGCAATGTGTTAAACTTATAATAACCATTCACCTGAAATATTGCAAAGCAAAGTACATTGCCCGACATAAAACAAATATTGGAACGACGAATCGTTGGGAATGACAAGCAAATAGTGTTTGCAATCTTCTCGACAATCACTGCATTATAGGGTCAAACGTACACCCACTTCAAAGAGTTTAAAGGACATAACTTATACAAAGGTCATTGGCGTAACAAAGTTTCGTTTGCAATGTTACACTGCATAATTGCAATCCTAAATCTCGAATGTCACCATATGTATTTCCACTCTGTGCATTTTCGTATTGAATTTCACAAATTTGACAAACATTTAAACCTGTTTTATTTTAAATGGTATACACCCGGTGTGTTGGTTTCGAAAGATCAAGCCATATCTTTCGCCTTTTCGTGTCTTTTTGCCACTATTGCGTATAACGTTACAGCCTTTACATATTTTATTAAAGAATGTAGCGTGCAGCTATCTTGAACCAGACACCTTTGTATACATTCACGGCAAGCCGAAATAGAGTTTTAACATAGTTATACTTTGCTTCACGGGACAAACACAAAACGTCCACGCAGTTGTCTTTATTCAAATGTCCTTAAGCAGAAAAATAGTGTCTTTTACCGTAAACAGTGATTGTGGAATGGGCGAAGACATTGAATTTTGTATAAACGTATCTATCCGGTTCATCTCCAACCGAACCATGTATTGCCATATCTTCTACCACGTGTAGAAATGGTATGAATGCATTTTCGAACGGATTAGGCCCAGATCAGCCTGCGCGTCAGCGCAGTCTGATCAGAGCCTACTTGTTAAGTAGTCTGTCGTTGATATACTTTTGGATTTTCTCAATTGAGAAAATCCATATGAAGGCAGAGAGAGAGAGGGAGAGAGAGATAGAGAGAGAGAGAGAGAGTGTGTGTGCTGGTTGATCGGGTGTTATTCTGGTCGAAACCGAAATTTGGCCCATGTTATCATGACGGCCCACGTATCTGTACAAGTCAGGTATTTGGAATACCGAGACAGTACATTGGTAACTACACTGCGGCATAACATGCGATAACATACACAAATCTTACGTAACTGAAATTCGCTGTTAATGCTTATTCAAAACCACCATTTCATTTCAGGTTCATCCATCTCAGAACCGATTCTATATTCATTGTTACAGTTGGTTCGATCGTCTTTTAAAGCAGAAGCGTTTGAGTTTGCGGCTTCCGTGGTAAAGTTTTCACCGTAAGTATTCAGATATGGCCGCTTTGGTGGTTAATACATGGATTGTGTGGTACGATCTCATTACCATGATAAAGGCACATTACATCGGGCCAGACATCATTGTTATATTTCTATGGGCTCACGGCGTAGCTTGCACCTTGATATGGCTGTGTAGTATTCGGGCAAATGGGCCACCAGCGCTGAATACCAACGTTGGACATTTGCGGAAAGTGTAGACACTGCTTTTCCTGGACACTGAATCCGTCTGTCCCTCGTTGGATATGTTCGCGATGTACATGGTATGGTGGCGGGCAGTGTGGCCCCACACCAGACTGCTGCGCGCAGTCTGGTGTGGCGCTAAGCTGATCGCCTATATCGGGATGTACGCCTTGTCTGCTGATGGCCCCTATTAATTCCTCTACATGTGCCCTGTGCATATACACGTATGCAAGGTCTGTACTAATTGATACAAGCTGATAGGTGGGTTGGGGATTTCATAAAAGAAAACATTGGAGAGCAAAGGGGGCTTTGAGAGAGAAGGAAATACGTCTACTCCAATTTAATATTTGTTTAAATATCGCTGTCCAAATATGATATGAATTTCAGCGTTAGCCAGTTTATGTGTATTTATTTGTTACCAATGTCCATTAGTAATTTCATAAATAGTGAGCATATTGATCTGTTTCAATAAGTAGTATAATGATGTATATGTACGACATATATAGTAAACTAATGTGTGTATCAAATACATATTAATTGGCATATACCGGGTAGTAGTTTAATTCGTCGTTTAAATATAAGACTGTGTAGTTATTTTATTCTCGGTCATGCAGTAACTTTATTCAGCCAGCCTTCAAGTTCATAGGAGATGTTTATATAGTTCCCTTAAATAGTTTATTAAAAATCATGCGATTTAACGGTGTAATGACACAGTGTATATTTAAAAGCATACGGTCTGTTTGACGAAACCTGTCCAACTTGTACGGCTATATAAACAATGAAGAAACAATATTTGTTTAGATACTATTAAATTATAGCAAAACTAAAAAATGAGCCTTCTTTTTATTTCGTGAAATGTTGTCCACCACTGATTTTATTGCGAAAGAACAATTTCCCCATGTTAAATCCCCATCCACTGCAGACAGTGAAGATGTCTATGGGGATTTCACATGGGGAAATTTTCAGAATTTCAGAAACAGTGGACCGATTTTCTAAATTTAACTTTTGTTTTCTAAGTTTCCAAAATTTTTCGTTTCTCGACTTTTCCTGCAGGTTCTCCACCTCTTTTCCCTCATGTTAAATTCCCATAGCGAAATCATTGTTCGTATATGTGACCAAATTTCATGAAATAAAAAGAAGACTCATTCTTAAAGTTTAATATTTTCGATTTTCTTTTATATTGTTTTTGCACTGTTTATATGGCCGTTATGGCCATATAAACAGTGCAAAAACAATATAAAAGAAAATCGAAAATATTAAATTTCGTGAAACAGACACTAAAATGTAATAAATGTGTGAATGAGACAGCTGCAGAAACAGAGTGAACAATCAGTGTGGCACAGCCACATTTCTTATGAAATTAGCCAGCTCATTCAATAAATATCGTATTAACTCCCCCCTCATGTACATTTCAGATACTCTATATATGAACAAGCAATACCGCATTTATTATAGGAATGAATGGCCTTTTTGTGGAATTTATCGGGGTATAAACTTGGAAAAGTCGCGGGAATACTGGACGAAGGCCGGAAGGCCTCGTCCAGTATTCCCGCGACTTTTCCAAGTTTATATCCCCGATAAAGTCCACAAAAAGGCCATTCCGGCATTCCTTATAATTCCAGCATTTGAAATACATTCATCAAGAAAATGTGCTTATTTTCCGTTTTCTTAAGAATTATTTTAACTGCGCCTGACGGTTACGGAAAGTAGTTCGGCATGGGAGTTTACTGGGATATAAATTTTGGACAGAGACTTGCTACGGACCAATCAAATGTTAAGGAAGTGTGTAAATATTATTGTGCTGGAATTATAAATGTGTCTACCGTAAAATCATATGTATGAGTGCAATTGCATACAGAACTGTAGCTGATTTCATCAAAATTGCAAAGTATACTTTTCTAGCAAAGTGTACTTTGAGGGAGTAATCATTTATTTTTCCCGAAATGCATTATTTCGTATACCACTAACCACTGCATATATTTGATGATTAAAAGTATGCAGACTCATTATACTGAATGTATTACATTATCACAGCCAAAATGGCTGTGATAATGTAATAACTTCAGTATAATAAAAATTAATAAATTTATCCTTAAATTATACTTTGCTAGAAAAGTATACTTTGCAATTTTGATGAAATCGGCTACTGGTCAACTGATTTCATATGAAAGTTGGTAAATCCTCGTTTCGTAATAAATCGGTCAACAATAAATAGGACATGGAATCACCTGATTTACAGATAAGATTCGTCTATTCATTGGAAAACAAAAGGTCGTCTTCAGCCTGCTGTCTACTGTTACATAATTCACCGAACTTCATAAGAAACTCGGCACCGCCTCTAAACTATTTTAATAAATATTATATACAGTAGAACCCCACTAAACCGGACACCGAGGCAGCCTCTGTGATCTTATTTTGACGTGTTTCTTGGTCATTTTATTTTCAGATTGCGATGTATGTTCATGATTGCAAAGCACGCCAATACATTTCAGAACGGTCATATATGTCTGATTTACAGTGGAATCTCTCTAAACCGGACACCCTGGCCCGTCCCAGGGTGTCCGGTTTAGAGAGATTCCACTGTATTATAGCATCACCTACACTCGAGCTTGTATTTAATATAAGCCAATTCCGTTTATGCTGTCTGGTCTGTCGTATTACCAAACGTATGCATTTACAGTTAATGACATGTTCACGCGGGTCACCTGTGATGGTTATTGAATTTGTCGGGAGAGTCTCAAACCGACCCGCGCCGAGTGTTTGTGACATTTTAAAAGATACGTCTTAACCTGATAAGGCAGAGTTCAACGCAGGTGAAACTTGTGCTTTTTGTAATGCGCACACAGTGTTGATTCTCGCTGCCACCTCCATTGTACGGTCTGTTTGTGTCATTCTGTCGGTTCAATTGGGGCTACGGCGCCCATTGTTGTGCAGACTGGAAGATGATACATTATAAATGATCAACACGATATGTATATGGAAGGCGTCACATAGGTGATTCTGTTTCTTTGGCGATATTCTCCAACCAACCGGACCAATCCGCGCCCATGCTTGTGCGTAATATGGTTAAAGGTGAAGTAAAGATTGTTTCAATAAAAGTAGCAAGTATGTTTATTTCATAAAATGTGATTTAGCAGTGTATTAACCATCAAACTACGCTATAGTGTAATACATGACGTCGAAAGTCGACACAATTTTCACACAAATGCGGAAATCCGCATTTGTGTGAAAATTTTGTCGACTTTCGACGTCATATGTTGCGAGACTGCTGCAGAAAACACGTTAGGCGATATGTTCATCTTCAATTAATAATGTACTTATGCAATAAATATAATACAATATTTGTGTTGATTTATCATGATATTTATTCATAATAAACATGACATTACAACACCCATATCGTATGAGGTATGTCACATTACATACGCGGGATAATATTTCAGGGCGGTGATCATAACACATATATACTATGCGATGTTATAAACGCCCTGGGATACTTCATTTAGGTAGAGGCCAACATGTGCGAATGTGTCTACAAATGTACATGCAACCGTGATATCCCGTCAATACGACCTAATCACTGCGTATGAATATGTGCGGTGGCTGGGGTTATGTTTTTGCATTTTAAAGCCAATTGTAGGTGTTGATGGGATGAATAGAATAGTAGGTTAGTGCATTGAATGGGAAAACTATCTGGTGCGGCACGGACACGGTATGAGCGAGGCTCTGGCGAGCACATCCCGTTTCCTAAGCCTTGCCAGATAGTATTTCCCATTCACGGCACTAACCTCCTATATTCTATATGTATGTTCACAGGAGAGGATACCTTGTGGATATATTAGATCACATGGTCAGATTCGCGCCGTTTCTGCAAAGACATGTTATGTTATCATCCTAATATAAGGCAAATATTCATCTCATGGAGTACACGCGATTTTGTACCTTCGGACATCTGCGTAATTTCATTAAATGCGTTTACAAAATTTACAATATTTTTCATAAATAAAGTCGAAAGTTGACAATATTTTCAGAGTACATGCGGAATATAATTCTACATTCATTCTGAAAATATTGTCAACTTTTGACGCCATTTACGGAAAATATCGTAAATTTTGTAAACGTATTTCATGAAATTACGCAGATGAATTAAAGTGGAATCTCTCTAAACCGGATACCGTGGGGACCTCCGAGGGTGTCAGGTTTTGGGAGTTTCCACTATAACCTCAAGTTAGGTTATGCTACCTCGAAAACGGTCTATATATACTCACGAAGTTAAATCCCATCGTCGTATTCATGATCGAATTCAACGAGTTTGATTGGCTGATCGAATGCAATTGCTTGAATTCGAGGGCAGGTTTTCTGCTTGTGCACACACTGCTTTAACCCATTTCATGCTGAGGATACGCCATTTTGTTTGTGGAAAATCCTACATAATTTCTTCATATGTGCCTAGAAGTATATGTTGCGACCACCATTTGAACCGTCTCGTCGAGACGGTTCAAATGGGTGGTCACAACATATACTTTCATTGAGAAATAACAAAAATAAAAATAAAATACTTAAACAAATTCATACCCATAAAGGTGTATTCCGCATGTAATGGGTTAAAGTCAATGGTGCCATTATTACATTTAATTTGTAAATCCATGCCTGTATTCGACAGTTGACCATGAGACCTAATAACAACAACAACAACAGGATGAGTACTTACCAGTGCCATGCTTTGGTGTACATTTCTCCATATAACAACAAAATACATCACTAGGCAGAACTACACAACGCATTGTTCTGGCATAAATTTGACATCCTTTTTGTTTTTAGTAAACCCACATAACCCGCTAATTAACCGACGGTTTTGTCTTGGAATTTATGTTTTGAAACACGTGCCATTTCCCCAGTAATTGGCTGTAACTCAATATTGCGTAATTCCGCCAATCTCGATATGTCATTAACAGGATGGGGTTACCAGTATGTGCCTTGTTGTCTTAGGATTTTCAAATTATTTTCCTGTCATTTACGCAACCCTGGGTATAGACAAGATGGAGGCATTATTATTCCAACACACGGCATCGCAGGATAGTGTCTATCTACTGTCAGCCTAGGCGGAGGAGGCTGGCAAATCGATATTAAAGGTCGCGCCGACGTGTGATTTGTTTAACCCACTTTCATGCTGAGGATGTGCCATTTTTATTGAGGAAAATCATGAATATTTTCTGTAAATGTGCTTAGAAGTATATGTCGCGACCACCATTTGAACCGTCTCGTCGAGACGGTTCAAATGAGTGGTCGCAACATATACTTTCATTGAGAAATAACAAAAAATATAAATAAAACATTTAAAAAAAAATGTGTATTTCGTATGTAATGGGTTAATTACAAAAGGGTAAGTGTAATACCACAGTGTATTCAAATCATAATACAGTGAAACTGCTCGAACTATGCATATAAGACTACTGCATAAAACACCTATGTGATATATACAGTTATCATCTCCTCGTAAGATATTTTGCTTATGCAATGAACATCATCCATGTGTGTTGTCTTAGCACATCATAACAGTCATTAAGCGCATTAACTCTTTGCATTCTAGCGGCGAAAATATCCGCCAAACGAATTAGGAGTGTATGTTTTATTTCTCTCTGTAAATATGTCTTGACATTTCATTAGAATTGTGTCCTCCGGACACAATTCTAATGAAATTCCAAGACATGTTCATGACATTTATAAGGAGAAATAAAAGAAAATATAATGAATTGTCATCTGCTATTTTTGAACTATTTATAGCCCACACATTTTCCAGCATGCAAAGAGTTAACTGATTTCATAATAATTCCGAGTTTTCTTATGAGATCAATAAACTCGTCTATTAAATATCACATTAAATCATGATTCAAGTAAGTTCCTCTATTTTCATAGTGTTAAAGTTGTTTCTATTTGTTTTGTCAATATATAAGTATAATGAAACTCGTAGAAAGTGGTCGGTCTAAGCGGTTAGTCCACAAACACTGATGCAAATTAAGGTAACAACATTTAACAAAATCCACATTCGGATGTATATGTTTCTTTCAATTTATTTATATTTTATTCAATGTTGTTGAACGGTCTGTCCACAGTTCCCGTAATTTTAGATCGCGCAATAGGGTTAAGAAAGGATTTGGTTGTAAATCAAATCAGCTATATTTTTCGTGAATTATTGTGCTATATGCATTGTAAGTAATAGAAGCATTAGGAAGCTACTGTACTGTCTCTACTGTGGACACTATTATAAGTATTCTACATTGTATGTAATGCCGTGTCGCGGTGGAATAAGTGAAGCTCGCGCTGGTGTCATGTTGCGGGTTTTGTCAGTGCTGGATTAATTACGTTCTAGTGAAAGTTAATATTACGGAATATATTAGATAATTTACAGAATCAACGAAGTTCCTGGAAGACTTCGATTTTCTCAAGACAATAACTTCTTGTCATTTTATGAGCCAGTGTGTTCTGGAGAGGCTGCCTCTCTGTGTCAAGCACAATCCAGAGGGCAAATTGGCAATTATGTCCGTTTGCTGTGGGTTTCTGTCCATCAATTATTTGATATGATAACGTACATGTAACGTACACTACATGTCCATTGTATTTATCATTTTAATATATTGTAATATAAACGGTCATGAATGTAAAATGTGGCAATTAAATTTGTTATCATGATTATTACACCATATATAATCCAATTTCTGTACATATTTGTGAATACTAATTATTTTAAATTGTACGTATCGTTCTGTGATACCCGAACCGTCCCAGGGGCGAACTAACATTGGGACGAATAGTAACTCAGTCTGAGATGCGAATGGTCTTTGGAATGAACAATTTAATGTGCGAACTTCGCACATTAAATTGTTCATTCCAAAGACCATTAGCACTTCGCACATTAAATTGTTCATTCCAAAGACCATTAGCACTTCGCACATTAAATTGTTCATTCCAAAGACCATTAGTTACTGTTCGTCGAACTGGAATTGGCACGAACCGTCTCATCGGCGAAGTCATTGGGACAAAATAGCCCGTAGTCATAAGGGCATGGTACTATATGTATTTGTCACAATGAACATACTGCACACTGCATGCAATTAACTTTTTAAAGTCAAATACATATACATTGGAACGTCTCTAAACAGGACACCTGTGATCCTATTTTTGATGAGTTTCTTGGTCATTTATAATATGATAATGTCTGTTCGTGATCGCATAGCTCACGCCTATGACTCAGAATGATCAAATGCCTAGATTACAGTGAAACCTCTCTAAGCCGGACACCCTGGGGACCTCCCAGGGTGTCCGGTTTAGAGAGGTTTCATTGTATTTAATTTTACACAAGGGCAGTGTTACTGTACAGTATGTTCATATAACAATACTATTGCGCTGGAACGATCATAACAAACGGGGCTGGTTTAGTACTCGACGGGCAAGTGTAGTTCGCGGTATTGTGAGGTGGGTGGGCAATGCTTTGAAATCACGGCGCGCGTTTAGAAAAACCACTACCAACAATAAAGCGCATCCTGCAAGCGGTTATTCCATTTTGCTACGCGTAAATTATTGAGGCAGTCGTGATTTGCCGGAACTGGGGACAATAACATTAAATAACATGTGCAGAACTGGCAGCTTATTTAAAATTCATGGGATTGTGCAGTATTAAATCGGGATGCAAGTGATGCACCATTGTGCATATGCACCAGTCTGCATCTAGACAATACCTCGGTGCTTTGATTGTGGTGATCGTATTGAAATGCGTTGGAGCGTAGCCACTTTTGACACCTTATGAACACGTGAGCCGCCGGTTGACAAAAAGAGTTGCTGATGTTTCAGACCGTTGTACATGACTGTGGATGCCAGTTTCATGGTAAGCCGGGTATGGAAGGTGTTCGAGCCAGTTCCCACTCTTAAATATAAGCCGAACGAACGAATTTCATGGCAAGGTTTATTTAATTTAATTGATTTAAGTGATGGTTTTTCGTTGTCTGAAAGGCGGACGATGGAGGCGGGACATGGCCTGCTTAGACTGATCTGGGGCTTCGCGTGTTGCAGATAGCGAAATAACAATTGGGCAACCGGCTGTCAAAGTACATATACATTGACGATGTATGCGATCAGAATAGGCCCAGATCAGCCTGCGCATCCGCGCAGTCTGATCAGGGCCTATTATGTCCGCCACAGTCACGTATGCATGTTTCGTCCGCAAAAAGATTCAACATAATAATTATTGCATAATAATATCATAAGCACCTGTTGTATCAGCCGGCGATCGTTCCTTTTAGCCGGGAAAGAGGAGACAAATATAAACTGTAGTTCCACCACCCATCAATGTAATGGTGGGAATTGGCTCCAACACCTTCCATACCGGGAAGGTGTTCGAGCCAATTCCCACCCTTAAATATAAGCCGAAACGAACCCCATCAATTATGACTACCCCCCAGTGTTACTGGTCAGCGCCCGATGTATGTTACTATTTTTAGGTATCACCATGTTATTTGTCTATTATCAGAAGTATTAACCATGCATGGCTGTCGGTGGCCATTGTTTTTGCGGACAGGTTTATTCGACGGAAGCCGTGTACTTATTATGTGGCAAAAAAACGGAACTTATATAAACGGTTTATAATTCATAGTTCATAATACCTATTGTTATGGGTTGGTGTATATTTATGATGATAATGGCTGTTCTCAAAGTTCACAAAGCACAGCAGCATACCTTGGCGAATTCATATGTCTGATTTACAGCGGTACATTTCTAAACCGGACACCCTGGTGACCTCCCAGGGTGTCCGGATTAGAGAGGTTCCACTGTATATTGCTAATGTAAGGAAGATGCGGAATACTGACGCGTTACCCAGCATACGCCGTCCATATGGTTTATTTCTCACAATTACGTCATAAACTGTGAGCGACGGTAAATCGCCGCGATTTTGTTTGCTTTGCATCCGTGGATTGCAAACCGCAATGCTATTTACTGCTTCTTCAACAAACCAATGAGAATAATGGAAGCTAAAATCCCGTTATATGCCCTGAATCATGTTATATTGGTCTCCGTGCACAATTATTCCCGGTCTAATCGCTGCGGATAACCACAAATTCAAATAACATTTATAATTAATATTCCTAGGATTTGTGGAGTTTATTGCTCAACTATCGATTTTAACGCCTTTATTCTGCAACCAATCGCAGGAAACTGTCGTACTGGTCGATTTCGTTTTCTGTAGCTGCAGTTCGCAGAATTCTTACTGCAGTAAAGCACGCATTTTATTATTTAATCCATTTCACTCTAAGGATACGATATTTTTTGTAAAAGAATCTCATTATTTTGTTTATTTCTTCATTAAAGTATAAGTTGTTACCACTCATTTGAACCGTGTCGTCGAGACGGTTCAAATGAGTGGTAACAACATATACCTTCGAGGTATAATAAAGAAAATAGGGATTTTTTTCTTATAAAAGTTTCAAACTACTATAATTGTATCCCGTCGTTAATGGGTTAAACAAAGAGATGTGTATATACATGTATGCGACGATTTTCATTTGTTTCCCCATATGGTTTACTTTTTGTTACGGAGTTACATTCCTGTTGATGCGATTCTGCGCCAACGCTGAATTAATTTAAACCGAAAAACATCGTCTCTCACCAATCAATGTTACGTAACTCCCAAATGAAATAAATCTTTCTCCATTCTTACTTAAGCGATTGCAGTCCCTTGATACCAATAATCGGCGGTTAACGTTATTAACAAGACGAGTTATTTTTCTTGCTAAAGCAATTAAAATTGGATGAAAATACATGTATAGGACGCAGACTGGGATATATTCTCTGTGCTTGGAACCGGTGTAATAAACGCAATTACATAAATCGGCATGGTTGCGGTTTCTCCGCAACCATGCCGATTTATGTAATTGCGTTTAAAACGGATTTACGCATTTGGTTAGTAGAACGACAAAAAACTTCTAGAATAATATCTCTATGCCGAACATCACAGGTTTCATTTATAGAAACATTTACAAGTACTTATAAAAAACATTTCTCGTATGCCTCCTGAAAAAAGTATTGTCTTGTGGACAAGATTCAACATCAACACAGTGCATGTATACATTGACTGTGAAATTAAAAGCCACTTGTGGGGGTGGGGTGGGGTGGGCGGGGGGCGTGGGGAGGGGGTGTTGGTGCGATATGGCGCTAAATTTATTTGGGAAATGAAGGGAAGATCAGTCTCAGCGTTTGCAAACAAATGTTTAAACAATTTTATTGCAGAAAATAGACTTTCATAGTGTAATAACACAGTGCAATAAAAATCACAATACACTAGTGTAATAAATATGTATATGAGGTCGCTACATAAAACATGTTAGGTGGTCATTTCAGCTTCAATGTAATGTGTTGTGCTTATGCAATACATATAATCTAACGTTTGTGTTGATTTAATATGAGATTTATTACACTCGTTTAATAAATATCATATTAAAATATCACTCATGTAAGATCCTACGGAGCCCCGCAGGGGACATGGATTGTTTTTTTATTAATTCGTTCCCACTAAATAACAATTCGTTCCCTCTAATTAACAATTCGTTCCCACGATATAACAATTCGTTCCCTCGAATTAACAATTAGATGTAATGAACAGTGGTCCGACCTATACTTCACAAAATAATTGCAATGTTTTGGAATATTTCGAAAATTCCAAAGTCAAATTGCAATATCCCAATCATGAGACGAACTTTAAAGAGGCTGGCTTCTTTAGCAGGTAATTCGCTATGCAATGACAAAACAGTGAAACCTCTCTAAACCGGACACCCTGGGATGATGTTCACATGGTGTCTAGCTTAGATAGGTTTCATTGTAAATCTGGCATTTAGTCATTCTGATATATAGTTGTGTGCTATGCGATCACGAACAGACATTGTCACCTGAGATAAATGGTGACCATTCTTGGTCACCATTTATCTCAGGTGACAATGTCTCATCAAATGTCTCAGTGACTCATCAAAAATAAGATCACGCGTGTTTTCTTGGTGTCCGGTTTAGAGAGGTTCCACCGTATAAACACGCTGACTAATAGTACAGTGTTGACTGTATACGCATATCCAAATTACAACTATTTTTGGACGTTACATTGGTAAAACGGCGTCACATGACATTACAGAATGACGTCATTATGTCCATTTGGTATCACCTAACGTTTATGTGTGACTGTGACTGAATACATTGGACTTATCGGCTTTGCCACCAGTGTACATCCAGATCATCATGTGCATCCTATGTCTGCACTGTTCGGCATCAATGAAACATATGTCATGCTTCTAACATGCAATATAGACCGTTATCAGACTATAGGAGTGTGCTATTTGATCAGGCGCTACACAGATCACAATTCCCATAAGCCCAATTTCTCCAGTCACACCCACATATAGACGTTGTCCGTGCTGATAATCGGAATCACGACCCCACCCGTCCCCACACAAGCTCGGACCCTGTGAGTTCGACAACAGAAGTCGGCCAGCGACAGATCACGACACTGCCGTGCTGATGAATGGTGGAGGCGGCGGCAGGTCACCGATTCCGATAAATAGCCCCGCCGTCACGCATGCGTCTATAACCGAGGCGGGGAAACACTACACTCATCCCATTCATCTGTACACCAAACATCCACCCTGCTCGCAGCGCCAGCGGGATTTTGGAGAACATGCTTGTTTAATAATGGCTGTAGATTTCATGTCTGACTCGTCATCTGTTTTCTCATCACGTGACAAAATGAGAAAGCACAAGACGAACACACAGGATCATTGGACAATGCGTGGGTGGTAAACATCTGTGAAGGTACACATTTTCCCAAGTGGCAGCCGAAGTTGTATAATTTTCATATTTATCAAGCAATTCTTTTGTTGCCTAGCTAGCCGTTACTAATTGCCCGCTCGGATCGCTACAAGGAATAAGACTTAGTAAAATGTTTATGCTAATGTATAAAAGTAAAACGATGTAGCTGTCGTCAGAACGTGCGTTGTTATGAAACCGCCAACAAAATTCATCCAAATGGCATACTAGTATATGTGTTATTTCTGGAAATAAAATAATAATCTTCTGATGAATTCCGAATACAGTGGAACCTCTCTCAACCGGACACCATGGAGGTACCCAGGGTGTCCGGTTTAGAGAGGTTCCACTGTAAAACAGACGGATGACTACTTTAAGAAACGCGTGGGTGCTTTGTGATCACGACCATACATTATGGTCGGTGATACGTGTCATTGAACCCGATCATAATTAAGCAGAACTGACAAGATGTAGGCTTGGTGAAGACAATTTGCATTCCCCACCACCCACGTACATGAAAGACCGACCTCATCTGAGACACGCCATGCGATTTTGTACCTTCGGACATATGCGTAATTTCATGAAATACGTTTACAAAATTTACAATATTTTCCGTAAATTGCGTCAATAGTTGACAAAATTTTCAGAGTACACGCGGAATATAATTCCGCGTGTACTCTGACAATTTTGTCAACTTTCGACTTTATTTATGCAAAATATTTTATTTTTTCAAAACGTATTTAAAGAAATTACGCAAACGTCAGCACGTACAAAATCGCATGGCGTGTCTCATTTACCGACATTACTTTATTTATAAGTCATGTTTAAAAATGACAATTCATATAACTAACATTTGTTTTCCATTAGAAATATATAGTTGATGGCATACGTTCTCACTTCCGGGTAAAATTCATAACCTTTAATTGACATATTTCCGTCAGATTCAAGTACACTGTATCGATTCAGAACATAATGTTTTCCTGCGCAAGGCAATACCAAGGTGTAAGATCACGTGGTACTAACAACAACAACAAGTACCGATTCAAAGTACGTATTCTGTTATAGTGTCCTTATTACGTAACGGATTTTGATGAAATAAGGCGCATCAAACGCGTCTTGTTAAGCTGCATTTGGTGGTCTCTGTATTTTCGCCCAAACTTCTGTTGTTTTTGTGAAGAATCGATTTCCGTGTCTCCGACACGGAAATCGATTCTTCGCAAAAAACGACATAAGTCCGTGACAAACTCCATAGATCACCAAATGCATCTCATGAAGACGCGTTTGCTGCGCCATATTTAATCAAAATCCGTTGCATATTTAGGAAACTATCAAATAATACTTACTTTGGAGTGGGCGACGTTGTTGTTGTTGTAACCACGTGATCATGCACATTGAATACGAAAAACAACTAAACATGACACTTCTGAATTTTCAAGACTCTTGATTAAAATTAATATTTATTTTTCAAAATTCGTTGCTAAACATGTAACATATTTAATTAATTTGTTCACTGTGATTGTATTAACAAGAATGTACCCACAAGGTGCCGTTTGTTGTTTTCTGTAATATGACTACATGCTTGTTGTCTGGGCACATTTTGAAACCGAGGCCATAATCCTCGTATAACCTCGCATTATAACGTGGGATTTGGACGCGATTAATCTAATCAGGCTATGAATATGAAACAGGCCGCGGCTTCGTGAATTGCATATGTCGGGCGTCGCTAGAGGACGATAGCATGGTGGGCACATTCGAGACAAGTCACGTGATCTTGTACGGTGGAACCTCTCTAAACCGAACAGCGGCGTGTAAACATATGTGTTCGTATTTTTGATGGGTTTCGTGGTCATTAACTCGGATGATAATGTATGTTCTTGATTGCAAATCACACACATGCGTCAAATGCCTGATTTACAGTGAAACATCTCTAAACCGGACACTCTGGGGTCCCCCCAGGGTGTCCGGTTTAGAGAGGTTTCACTGTATCTACGTGCAAGAAGATGCGCGGTATCTCGTAAAAATTATTGACAACATTTACGATATTATTCGGTAGATGATCACAGAAGTTGACGAATTGTCAGATTTTGCACCTGCTATGACCAATTCGTCAACTTTTGATTCCATTTGCAGTCAACAGTTTCTGTAAATATCTCTCATTAAACATAGTACCATCTTCTTGGTAAAATTCACATGTTTTTTCTCATTAAATTCATCCAAAGTTACTCAGTGTACCCTCTCACCCCTTTGCAATATGAACAAACAGGACCTTTAAGGATAGATTAATGTGCCAATGTATTTACTGCTCGGATGTCTAACGGTTTGGACACAGCTCCGGGACGTCAGATCGTGTCTAGACTTTCACAAATACACATACAGTGAAACCTTTCTAAACTGGACACCATGGCAAGCTCACAGGGGGTCCGGTATAAAGATGTTCCACGGTAAATTAGGCATAATATCATTCCGAAATGCATCGGCGTGTTTTGCAATCATGAAGATACATTAACATCTGAGATAAATGACCAAGAAACCCATCAAAGATAAGATCACAGATGTTGTCTTGGTGTCCGGCTTAGAGAGGTTTCACTGTATAGCAATGCACCCACCATTAAAATATAGCTAACACCGCATTTGCTGGAAGCAGGACACGCCCCTGCAAGCTGCCATCAAACGATGCAACCAAACACGCATGTCCATCATAAAATCATGTTGTCTTATGTTCCATGTCCTTCAAAGGAAAGTGTTGTTTTTAGAACAGTTTTGCTATATATAAATGTACACATTGTTTTAAAGTCACTCTTTTTATTAAATTTTCGACCACATATGTGGTCGAAAATTTAATAAAAAGAGTGACTTTAAAACAATGTGTATTAAATGTGCTTCCCTTCGGAGGTTATTGGAAATTACTATAAATTTACAGTTTATGTATATTTCAGAATACACATTAGTGTCATATGATTGGGGAGAAATCACATACGTGAATACGTTTATGCTAGTACAGTGGAACCTCACTAACCCGAACATCAAGCCTACACATTGGTATCATGATTATATAATATATATGATTGTACATGTTGTATTTATAGTGAATAAATATTAAATAACACAAAATACTACATATGTGATCTTATTTTTGATGGGTTTCTTGGCCATTTATATCAAAGTTTAATGGATGTTCATCATCGCAAAGCACGCAAATACGTATCAGAATAGTCATGTGCCAGATTTACAGTGGACACCTTGTGGACCTCCACTGTTCCACTGTAAAACTTCTTTCCGTTTGGGAAAAGCAACTTTCTCTTCGTCTGTATATTCTTATCAAATGTTGTATACACATATGTATTAGTTTATAATTTACACGATTTTTCTGGACACAAGCAGCATATGAGGATTGGAACGAAATACAGTGGAACCTCGCTAAACCGGACACCCTGGGATGTTGTCAGGATGTCCGGTTTAGAGAGGTTCCACTGTAATTTAGTACTCGATTGCCAAATGTTGTCATTTTATGTTATGAACAGACAGGACAATGACAAAACATACATTGAAACCCATCTAAATTAGATGGGGTCCTCCATGGTATTCGGTTTAACGGGGTTACACTGTAGTGATGCTATATTATAGAGTTTCACTCACATAGTCTTTTGTAAAGCTTTTGATTCAGCTCGGCCACTTGTAAATACACAGTTCAATAGAACCAGACTGATTCCCCGACGATCCGACGGAAGCCGTCTCCGGCGATGTATCGGCCGGGCAATCAGAGCTGTAGCTGCGGTGTGCATGTAATAAGGCCCGATCTTGACCCCGGGGTCACACCCTTATTACCCACAATTCCAGCAGCTTTCACAGGCAAATAATGGGTTCAAATAGACAAGAAATCACTGACGCACTTAATCCCAATGTCATAAATTGACTGAGCCGGATCGCGAACATTTGCATATCTAGAGTAATGTCGTTCCAATGTGAAATTGCTCCACCGGCTTGGAAAAGGAAAATACGTTTGCGGCCAGCGTTTCACTGTATTATCTTGCGTATTCTGATCAGGGCCTACGCCGTTCGCTATTAAGTCACTTGATTATCCCACGTAGTCTGATCAGGCTTATTCACTGGCTTATGTTGCGCAGTCTGATCAGGGAATACGTTGTTCATTCATTGACTATCCTGAGCATTTTGATCACAATATACGATGTTTACTATTCATTCACTGGATTATCATGTGCAGTCCGATCAATGTCTCCTATGAAGGGGTGTGTGAAGTTCGCACTTAGTTATGATATGAGACACGCCATACGATTTTGTACATTCGGACATCTGCGTAATTTCATTAAATACGTTTACACAATTTACAATATTTTTCATAAATAAAGTTAAAAGTTGACAAAATTTTAAGAGTATATCCCGCATGTGCTCTGAAATTTGTGGCAGCTTTTGACGCCATTTACAGAAGATATTGTAAATTTTGTAAACGTATTTAATAAAATTACGCAGCTGTCCGAAGGTACAAAATCGCACGTATCATGACGTTACTGGAACGCGCCATTACGTCACCAGACCACTTCACAATGGTCGTACTGGAAGTTTTAAATTAATGCGGTTGCATCAAGCGACGTGTACTGCGGCCCCGGAACATGTATATGTAAATCAGTTGTTTGCATGGAGCAGATTATAATCAAAATACCGAAAGTACTGCATATATGTTCAAATTACACGATATTTTCGACGGAAATGTAACAATAATGTTCGACTCGGGAACCGTTTGAGCCTGCGGCCTTGGGGTTCAAACAGTTCCCTCGTGCCACGGCAAACGGCTAGGCATGGTCGAACATTATATTCGCAAAACAAGTTCATACATGTACCATTAAAATGTTTGCCACTCACATTGGTGTACGTTTTACATATTTGTGCAAAAATACTAGAATTTAGAACCTTATATTGAGAAGAAGAACAAACACGTAGCTTAATTCCTATTATTTTGATTTTGAAAAGTTGTTGAACTTTAATATTGCGGAGAAATATCCATTAAATGAAAACTAATTCGCAAAACAATACCTCTCTTTCTCTCAAGGGGTTTGCCATTAACACGAATACTCGATTGATCAGCATGCCTTGTCAATGACTACATTTTTATTGAATACTTTTTCTTGAAAATGTCATAATGTTTCCTAAGAATTGAAACTCGGCTTTGTAAATTTCGATACAGCAATAAATCCCACGTCGTTCCTTTACATGATGAGGATTTTCTTTGCAGAACAATTAAAATATGTTCTTTATACCCACTGTTGGTAGAAAACTGGGTATATGGTTTTCGTCACAGGTGTCCCTTTGCAAATGTGCCTTATAAGTTGTGTAATTTCTAAACTGTAATAGATGGAGCTTAATACTTCGTATACATTTTCTTTATAACGTATAAGGTAGATACTGGAGATGAATTTTATTTTTAAATCCGACCCTTGGGACATGGATTATCTCCCCTGTTGGACTTAAATTATCTGTACGTCCGCCCGTCACGTTTCTTGTAAGACGTAAAAATTAGATTTTTGATTCGACCCCCGGTCATGGATTATCTCCCCCTTTTCGAATTAAAATTCTCAACTTTTAACTGTAAAAACTAGGAACTTGAAACTTGGTGTGTGTCTTTCTTATGGTGTGTAGATGCGCAACGTGAATTTCTATCTTTGATTTGTTCCCCAGTCATGGATTATCTCCCCATTGTTTACTTAGAATCTCCCGATTCTACCATGTACGAAGTAAAACTTTTTAACCGTAATAGCTATGGACTGGTGTGTGCCTTCCTTTTGGTGTGAGGATGAGCAAAGTGAATTTCGATTTTCGATTCCTCCCCCGATCATGGATGATCTCCCCTTTTTCGACTTAGCATTTGGGAAAAGTGCGTATATTGCGAGGGTGCGCCATTGACTGTGCTCTGGTATATTTTTGCGGACGTCTTTGGCAATACTATTCGAACGGAGTAGTTCGAATAGTATTGCCAAGACTTCCGCAAAAATATACCAGAGCATATCGATGGCCTCTCGCAATATTCCCAATTTTCTCAGATAAATTGACCCATTGCAGATACATCGGATGCGAAAGGAGATAATTGTCTGGAAACTATTTTTATATTATTTTCCTGAAATAAGTATAATGAAATAAGTATAAATAGGTTGATAAACTTAATTCTTTATTATCAGGGGACAATCAATAATTTCAACAAAAATGAATACTGTATTTATATTTTACACAGGTGATGATAATCATTATATATGCACATGTGATATTATAATATAATATATATTATATCTTTTTTGAGATGTGTTAAAAGTTGGTTTGTACTTCATTTCCCTGTTTTCTCTTATGGTATGGTTACAAAACGATATATTGTATTGTTAACATACAATACGACTTACAATAATATTTGTTGGTTCACCATCAATACAATCGGTAAAGCGGACATGTGGCGGTGATTGGAAAAAATGGGACTATTTTGGTTTGTGACCAGTGTAGCTCATGGTTGAATAGCGCACACCTGTAGCGAGATAACGATCTATATTGCTTGTTAGACGCATGCCATGTGTTTCCTGATGGAATGGCGAACAGTGTAGATCATGATCAGACTGTGCGGATGCACAGTCTGATCTGGATCTACACTGGTCGGAAAACCCATAAGCCCCATTTCACCAGTCACAGCCACACTTGAGAGCTATGTTACACAACCGTACGCGTTAATCTTGCCCAGATCTCAAACGTTTCTGAACATCTGTTCAACTAGCACAGCTCAGGCTCCGCCAATCAAACTGATTGATCTCAAGAACAATATTCAAGTATTTTGAAATAAAACAATTGATTAACACAGGTGGTTGTGCAGATTATCAATGACCTTGAAACCATGACGTATAACGGCACCAACATCACGGAGTCTAGTGATGGCGATGACAATGTTAAAACCCGATTGAGACCATTAATTTCACTTCATATTTCGTCGCTGAACAACCATCATATCGACGTTGACAATCGAATCTCACAAGTTCCGGCAGACTAAAAGCCTCTTCGTGAAACGGAGCCGGGGCGAAATATTATACTGCCTCTCTGGCGACTCTGGAGACGGATTAAAAGCATCTTATTACGTGTTTTATGGTCATGAAAGGGAAGTTATGAAACGTCATAAATCACGTGTCATAGTTGTAGTCACGTGGCCGTGTGAGAGTGGTTCATCTACACGTCATATGGGTACTTCAAACGCCATAAACGATGTCCCTTCGCTAGAAAGGACACACATTATTAACCCTTTTAACGCTACATAGTTCCAGATGAGCCGTCTCATCAAGATCTGCACTTTTTGCAAGTAATGTTCATACGTTTTAGAAAAGAAACAAAACATTTCCATTTCATAACATGGTATAGTTATGAAAGCAGTTTAATAGACCGAATACGAACATATCGTACGTAAATGAGAGTAAACAATACGTCACAATGTAATTATAAAACATGTATTTAATGTCTTGATTCAAAACTTAAGCATGATTGTTTCTTTTTTTAATGACGTCATAACGTTGCGTCATCGTTGTTTTGCGTGCTGGTTGGCGCCACCAGTCAGTAACTGCATTCACCACTCGCAAATAAAATATTCAATTACCTTGAAATGAAAGATACACATAGTGCTTGTTTATCAAATATTTCCCTTGACATCTGGAAATCCGATAAAGAAACGAGTGCTCTGCACTCGTTTCTTTTTCGGATTTACAGATGTTGAGGGAAATAAATCCTGTTTTTCAAAATCGTAGTGGAATAAATTGTATATTACATGCTCTTCGAAAAATGTGACATTCGCTCTTTGACCAGCTTAATAATGTTGCCAAAAATGAAAAATTAAATGTTAACATGAATTTCTTCTTCGCCGGAATTGACGTCAAAACGTGACGTTAGTTACGTCTCGCGAACGTCTACGAGGAGATGAAGGAAATCAATTCATCCAGAATCACGGTAAATCACTGGGTAGCATGTAATATATACAATTTATCCCACGCGTGTGTATATTTATGCCACGTGAACAAACTCGGTAGATTTAGGCCAAGTTTGATAACAAGAACAATATATACATATATATGTACATACGAGTGTGATAACAATTATATATCGCCCAGCCATTTCATCAAAAACTGACCATTTTCCAGCTACATGTACGTATTTATAACACGGAATACACCGAGTATACCAATAGATATGTGTAAAGTTTCATTTCAAATAAAATCTAGAGCAGAACAGAACATAATTTATAATTTATTAAAGCAAAGCCACCTCTGGCCACACCAAGTCCGTTAGTGTCATGGCACTCAATCTATTTATGCAGGTACACGTATCTGTACCTTTTATGCAACTCACAATAAAATGCAAAATGTAAAAGGGGTCATTTTTATTTCTTCAGAATTTAAAATACTTTGTCCATCTTATTCCTTAAAAATGGTAATACATTAAATCACATTTTCCTCTCTAATATTATGCAACAAACAACTTTTCACTTTCCTCTCTAATATTATGCAACAAACAACTTTTCACTTTCCTCTCTAATATTATGCAACAAACAACTTTTCACATTCCGCTCTAATATTATGCAACAAACAACTTTTCACATTCTCTCTTAAATATTATGCAACTTTTCAACTTTTCACATTCCCTCTAATATTATGCAACAAACAACTTTTCACATTCCTCTCTAATATTATGCAACAAACATCTTCTCATTTTCCTCTCTAATAGTATGCAACAAACAACTTTTCACTTTCCTCTCTAATATTATACAACAACTTTCCACTTTCCTCTCTAATATTATGCAACAAACAACTTTTCACTTTCCTCTCTAATATTATGCAACAAACAACTTTTCACTAGTGAAAAGTTGCTTTTTGCATAATATTAGAGAGGAACTCTATAGAGGCAATATAATGCATTGTGCGCATGATGCGGATCGATGACGCAATGTGACGTTAGCAGCAAAATGGAGGAATATTGATGCAAAACCACCGTGTTCGCTCCTCCCTTTCCTGCGAACATCGCTGATTACTGCCAATCTATTATCTCCAGCGAAAATGTCAGCGGAACTACATTTCAGTGAGCTCGCGAGGCTACATACGCGCGCATGATTATGGAGACATCATAGCCGCATCACATCCACAGATCTTATCAGATATCATTTTGTCATGATAATGGAGTTTGAGTTATTACTCTGCAAAATAACCTCTAACCACAATTATGGTCGTTTAAGTTATTTAGTGTATAATAATTAAGGGGTTTAGAGAATATATTGCTGGCGCATGCGTAAGTTGTGTATGTACCGTGAGTTTCACGTGCATTGCAGCTCGTTATGAAGATGACGCATTGGAAAGGTTCCGCAGCCATTTCCTAACCAGCGGAAGAAATATAATAATTTACTAATGAGTTATTACGTTTCAGCATTGCGTCGTTATACGAGGACATGGCTTTAAAGGTACATGTCCACTAAGTAGGCACAAAATGTTCGTTATATCAGAGACATCATCTGAGACATTTCCAGGCAAAATAAACATTTATTCGTCATTACCCCACGTATTGATTGGCTTTATTTGGACGTAAATGTTTACACTGATATCAGGGGCGATAACCGTGTTTCAATTAAAATGTTAACGGATATTACTATTTATTTTCTATACGCAATGATCATACTATACAATTTCTCGAAAATTGTTTTTCTTTAGGTGGCGCATGATACCACCGCGAGTCCCTATCAGTTAAATAAATATTACTAAATGATTATATCTGTATAATGCCAGCACAAACATATTTACACAATTCCCTAACATTTGATTGGTCCGTAGCAAGTCTCCGTCCAAAATTTATATCCCAGTAAACTCCCACGCCGAACTACTTTCCGTAACCGTAAGGCGCAGTTAGAATAATTCTTAAGAAAACGGAAAATAAACACATTTTCTTGATGAATTTATTTCAAATGCTGGAATTATAAGGAATGAATGGCCTTTTCGTGGAATTTATCGGCGATATAAACTTGGAAAAGTCGCGGGAATACTGGACGAGGCCTTAAAAAATTACAATTTTCGAAAAATAATTTAATTTTTTTTTATTGTTTTCATTTTTTTTTTCGAAAATTGTAATTTTTTATCGCTTCGTCCAGTATTCCCGCGACTTTTCCAAGTTTATACCCCGATAAATTCCACAAAAAGGCCATTCATTCCTATAATAGCGGGCACCCGTAATTTTTAGGATTAGCTTAGTAGATAGAGCGTTGGACTTCGGATCGGGAGACACCGGGTTCGATTCCCACCTCAACCCGCTGCGAATGGTCGATTCGGTCGATTCGGCGTGTCTTTGGGCAAGACAACTTCGTGCTAGCCTAGTCTTATCGGATGGAGACTTAATGGAATGGTGACACAATTATACACATATTTAATTCCTATAAAGAACAGTTTGTGCCAACTGAGTGGGCATGTACCTTTAACGTATGCATAACTACAATCATTTCAAGATGTAACCCGATTTTTCCGGCTGTCGCACAACTTAGCGAGCTGACGTACTGTAACAGTTACACTCATGCCTTGCAGCGTCTGTAGTCAGAGGAATGAACATATATACATATACATTCAAGGGGGTGCTTACACAACTGCCGGCGTTAATCTTGCTAAAAGATTATAAATGTTTCTGAACATCTATTGACAATGCCAATTCCACAGATCAGGCTCAGTCGATCAAACTGCTTCATTTCAAGCACAATGTTCAAGTATATCGAACTAAAGAAATTGACAAACATTGGCCAGATTAGTGTATGATCGTCTCTAAATAGGACACCAGGCGGCCGTTTCACTAAACTTCGTACGACTAAAATGTTCGTAAGTACAAAAGTATGATAGTCTGTAAATTTCACATTAATATTGTTTTCTTGTAAACACTTATTGGATTTACATTTATTGAGCATAGGCTGCATATGCAGCCTATGATCATAAATGTAAATCTATCATTTGAAATTTCCAGACGATCCTAAATTTGCACTTACGAACATTTTAGTCGTACGAAGTTTAATGAAACGGGCCCTAGTTATTTACATGATATCTTGATTGATGTCGTTGCGCTTGTATTCAATAATGTATACCTTCATTTTCCGCATCGGAATCATCGGAAATTATACATTACAGATTTATCATACCACACAACCGGTAAGTTTCACAAATATTGACCAAGACGTGTACAGTGGAACCTCTCTAAACCGGACACCCTGGGAGGTCCCCAGGGTGTCCGGTTTAGAACCTCCCAGGGTGTCCGGTTTATAGAGGTTCCACTGTAAAACAGACGGACTGATGACTACTTCAAGACACTCTAGATGCTTTGCGATCATGAACATACATTATCATAGGAGGTAAACGGCAATGAAACATCAAAATTAAGTACAACTAACATGTATATGTGTCCGGTTTAGAGAAGTTCCGTTGTAATTTGCAACGTATGCAGTCCAAAAAACTCCCTTTTCGTGTCATCTTATGTTTTCGTGTGTGTGTTTGTGCAGGGGTGGTGACTATTTGATTAACGGCACGTTAGCCATTACACAAAGCCGTATCGCGTGCTATATGTTTTATGTTGCCATTTCCAAATGAGCGGACACACCGTAGGAAACAGATGGTCAATTAATAAAGTATCGATAAAAGGCTTGAAGTGCTTCGCCCGCCGTCTCTGATGTAGACCCCCATTCCACGCATTTCTACAACTTTTTAACAGATGTCGCCCAAATATCATAAAATGCATCGCCGTCGCCCTGCATGCCATTGTAACGAAACGACATTATTTTATGAATTCTGCCAATCATTGCACTGACCCCTCTCCAATCACGTGACCTTAAAGTCGGCCATGTCTTGACCTGGCCGGACCTTTGCCAAGTTCAGCGATAGATTTGCGGCAATTAAACAGGAAAGTAGATTATATTAGAATTGCCGCTTCACGGTCGTGGTCAGTGGTCAAAGTCCGGTGCAGGGGAAAGCAGACAATTTGCAGAAACTGTAGTCTTGTTGCCGCGGTACATAGCCCGGTGCGCAAGCAAGCATTCTAGACAATGATTCTGAGTGTTACAGGAGAAATGGAGGTTATGTAAATAGTGGAAAATCTAGCTTCCATTCCGCTAGCTCGCTCATGCAGTCTATCAATGCAGGTTATGTAAATAGTGGAAAATCTAGCTTCCATTCCGCTAGCTCGCTCATGCAGTCTATCAATGCAGGTTATGTAAATAGTGGAAAATCTAGCTTCCATTCCGATGGACTGCAGGAGCGAGCCAGCGGAATGGAAGCTAGATTTTACACTATTTACATAACCTTCATTTGTCCTGTAACACTCAGGTATCATATTTACTCGGAGAATGGCACACACGCAATGACTGTTTTGGAAGTTTCATTGACTAAGTGGGGCCAGTGCAGGCCCTGATCAGACTGCGCGGATGATCAGGCTGATCTGGGACTACATTGGTCGCAAATTACATTATCTCTATTACTCCGGCCGTATCCACACATGAGTAGTCTAAATTTGTAATTTGTAATCTTATTTCTATCAAAGTAACTGTTTAGTATTTACCAGTCCTGCAAAATATTCCTGAATATATGGACCCGTGTAAGAGATATCTGCGTTTTAATCGCATATTGTAGTTCGCCGATATCGATTCCGAAAATGAATATGATTTCGTTAACTGAATACAAAGTTGAAGACACTTTCATAGCGCTTACGGTATTCTCGGACTTCAAGTCCGCATTCTCTGTGAACTGTTTCTCAACTGTCGATTAACGACGAAAGATTACGCAGATCATTGAAATCAATTTCTGTAATTTCTTATATTTGTGAAATTTAAAGACAGAAAAGCACATACTCGTCCGTTTTAATCGTTGTATTTTTCTCTGCGCTGGCGTGCTCTATTATCTATTGTAGCAGATTGGCCTTGCGGTGACATCGGACATACACTTTGACCCAGGCACTGACCATCGCGTCCCGCGGTCACTTCGGCCAGCACCCTGACATCCAGCAATTTATGATGCGTCCAGTTTCGAGTATTATTTTACAGAATTGGTTTGAATTGAATATTAAATATGTTTGTTTTACAAATTGAGTAGTCCGACACTAGTATGTTCGTGTATGACAGACCAACAAAATAAATGACGATTGACGCGGCGTTATTAGCTCAATACGTAGGACCCTGAACGCAATTTCGGACTTCAACAACATGCAACAGCGTATGCTAATGTATAGAGAATAGTAGGTTAGTGCCGTGAATGGGAAAAAATATATGGCAAGGCTCAGGAAGCGGGATGGGCGAGGCTCTGCCGAGCACATCCCGTTTCCGTGCCGCGCCAGATATTTTTTCCCATTCACGGCACTAACCTACTATTCTATTTATCCCGTGAACACCTACAAATGGCTGTAAAATGCAAAAATTGTATTGACTGGATATCAAAAATGTTTCACGGCACCGTGTTTCACGGCACATACGCACTGTGTTGACGGGATAAAATACTTATCATCGCAAAATGATTTTCAGACTAGTCCATTTATGAATAGGGGGTATTTTTTATTCTCACAAATATGAAAACTACTTTCAAAAAGTGCAGATCCTGATGAGACGGCTCGTTACGAGCCGGCTCGTCTGGATCTGCACTGTTTGCATAAACCGCTGTAGCGGGCTTTTGGCCTTAACTTATTAAAGCTAAAAATATTCATATACGTGTACATTTGGTGACACATTTACTTTATCCCATCAACACAGTGCGTATGTGCCGTGAAAAACGGTGCCGTGAAACATTTTTGATATCCTGTCAATACGACCTAATCACTGCGTATGAATATGTGCGGTTGCCATACTAGTCGATTCTCCGATTTTGAGGATGCGGCTGGGGTTAATTTTTTTGCATTTTATAGCTATTTATATTCTTGACGGGATAAATAGAATAGTAGGTTAGTGCCGTGAATGGGACAACTATCTGGCGCGGCACGGAAACGGGATGGGCTCGGCAGAGCCTCGTCCATCCCGTTTCCTGAGCCTTGCCAGATATGTTTTTCCATTCACGGCACTAACCTACTATTCTCTATATCACATTTTCAATTTTTGTAAAATTCGATGCATGTAGTTTTTAAGGTTCTCACAATGTTAGACATGTAGCACACATACTAATCAGATATTTTAAGTTATGTATGTATACTGCTGGCGTGTAGTATGTGCTAAATATGTATTTATATTTCATAGAACCGAAAGTAGGAAAAATGCAGGTCAGCCTGATATGATTACGTCATTCCCGAAAACTATCGTTACGTTCATATCCCGTTGTCATTAGCGCAACAGCGTAAAACAATTTTACTGGAAAAATACCCAGTGCTTAATAGTTTAAGGAAGACTCAGGACAGCGGGATGCCTTTTATTGCCGATCATTCCTTTACATAAGAACACTGTCTCCATCCATCTTAACCTGCATGTAACGACCAACCTGCCATTACGCCCTTCCTAGGGCGTGGGAAATCGCGGAGATGTGCACATATCTATTTCGCGCCAAGACTTTAAGCCCATATTCAACAGGTCTGTAACAATAACCCCTTTATTGCGCTGCATTGGTGGAGTTGCATACATTCTAATTTTCACATTAACTCTTCATAGAGTTATTGTGCCGGCGACAATGAAATGTTTGACTCTGTATTTTGCAACAAGAAGATTATGGTCATCTGAAGATGAGTTTAATTGTGAAAGAAACAGCTTGACCCGTGAGAAGGGAACGTGTCAAAAAGGCACGGCGCGATTTATGGCCAAGGAAAACAAACGCTCTCGAAACGGACCTGGTCCGAGATTTATTTATTGCAATTCATGTCATTTTCATAAAACCAAAATTGATGGAAATTCGCGATTGGAAGCCAATTTTGACATGCAGCGTTAGAGTAGTTGAAACAGCACATTAGCAGCAGCGGCTGGACACTCGGACGGTCAGTGACCCGTGAGTACATGTTGCTTCAAGAGTAGACGCTGGCAGGGCCGCTTGATAACCAACTCAGGCGGAGCTTGTGCAAATAAAAGCTAATGACGCGATGAAATAAGACAAATAATGTGATTTTGCATCTAAGAACATGTGCGGTATCTCATGAAACACATGTACAAAAGTTATTGTAGGTTCAATAAATGACGTCGAAAGTTAACTAAATTGTCAGTGCAAATGCGAAATATGATTGTGATGTAATTTACAGAAAAAGGCGTTTACGAATTATTGCCGATGGTACAGTGGGGTCAGCGTGTAAGTGCACACACGAACGAACACGACAGGTTGGTTCGCTACCCACCCAAAGTGTATGTTGTTACCACTCAGTTGAACCGTCTCGCGGAGACGGTTCAACTGAGTGGTAACAACATACACTTTTGATGCGAAATGAGAAAAAATGCAAAAAAATATTTACATTTTTTTATATATATTTATTTGGAACCAACATGTCGTGTTCGTTCATGTGTGCACTTACACGCTGATCCCACTGTAGATCTGAATTTTGTGCTTGAACTCAAGCAGCTTGATTGGCGGAGCCTGCGATGTGCTCAAAATCGTGCTCAGACAATCAAATTGCTTGCATACGAGTTGGCATTGCCAATTACAGTGGGGCCAGCGTGTAAGTGCACACACGAACGAACACGACAGGTTGGAACCAACCTGTCGTGTTCGTTCGTGTGTGCACTTACACACTGACCCCACTGTAATGTGCAGAAACGTTGATACTATGGGCAAGATTAACGCATATGTATATAAGGCTTGTTTTCTCAGACTGCGACGATGTACAATCGCAAATGTAATTGAACATATGCGTTTAATCAAAGTTGGCAAATATTGATAGACGTAGTAAATCAGCGACCGTGGGTGAGCGACTGATGAAATAAACCTATTAAACTGCTGAGATTCATTACGATTTAAACTCATCTTTCACAATTGATTCCCTTTAACATATATATGCATGTCGTGAAACGCAGACACAAGTATTTGTAAATAGAAATGATGCTATGTCTAATGCTATGCTTGTTGAGCAGTCTATCTACTGTCTGTTCCACGTTGTGTTGCCAACGGACATTTGACCATTAAACACATTAAATCTAAAAAATATTTAAAAGTTAGTACTTTATCATCAATAACAAAAAAGTCACTCCCGAAAAAAAAATATTTGATGAAATTCCAAATTCCATCAAATATTGATGTTATTGCGAAAAAAAAGAAGAGTTTCCTATGGGAATTTAACATGGGGAGTCAATTTCCAAAACTGAAGGATCAAAAAACGAAAAAAAAATGGAAATTGACTCCGAAACCTGGCGAGATAGCTTGAAAATGATGTAACTAAGAAAACAAAAGTGAGATTTTGAAAATCGGTCCCCAAATAAAAAAATTATTTAAAAAAATTTATTTTAAGCCCCCATGTTAAATTCCCATAGGAAAATTGCTACATTTACAATAAGGCCCTTAAATATGCAATTTGGACCGGATTTCTATAAATAAATTCAAAGGGAGATAACTAGCTACGATCCCTAATTTGTTCTACTATTGGGACTGCTGTTTGTTCGACATTTTCAGGGATGTACATTCCGTATAGTAGTATTTCATTTTTATATGATTGCGTTTCCTTGCGTGTGTACGGAGACCCACAGGGGACATGGATTTTTTTTTATTAATTCGTTCCCACGAAATAACAATTCGTTCCCTCAATTTAACAATTCGTTCCCTCGAATTAACAATTCGTTCCCACGAATTAACAATTCGTTCCCTCGAATTAACAATTCGTTACCACGAAATGACAATTCGCTCCCACGAATTAACAATTCGTTCCCTCGAATTAACAATTCGTTCCCTCGAATTAACAATTCTTTCCCTCGAATTAACAATTCTTTCCCTCGAATTAACAATTCGTTACCACGATATAACAATTCGTTCCCACGAATTAACAATTCGTTCCCGTGGGAACGAATTGTTATTTCGTGGGAACGAACTGTTAAATTGAGGGAACGAATTGTTAATTCGTGGGAACTAATTAATAAAGCAAATAAGTCTATAGTCTGTTTCACGAAAGCTGCCCAAATTTTACGGCTATATAGACAATTAAAAAACAATACTATTTTCGATAATATTAAATTAAAGGAAAATTTAAGAATGAGCCTTCTTTTTATTTCGTGAAATTCGGTCAAATATTGATTTTATTACGAAAAATTGATTTGTCTATGGGAATTTAACAGGGGGAAAAGTGGTAAGGAAGTGTGGGAGGAGTCAAAAAACGAAAACATTTGGAAATTGATTTCGAAACCTGACTAGATAGCTTGGATATGATCTAACTAAGAAAACAAAAGTTAAATTTCAAAAATCCGTCCAGTATTTCTGAAATTCAAAAAAATTCCCCATGTTAAATCCCCATAGACATCTTCACTCCGTGAAGATGTCTATGGGGATTTAACATGGGGACATTTTTTTTCGCAATAAAATCAATATTTGTCCAAATTTCACGAAATAAAAAGAAGGCTCATTTTTTTATTTGTCCTTTAATTTAATATTATCAAAATGAATCTTGTTTTTTAATTGTTTATATAGCCATACAATTTGGGCAGCTTTCGTGAAACAGACAGTACGTCCCCTGCGGGGCTCCGTACATGTGGGGCCGTGCACAGTTAAACGTAGTGTCTGCTTGTGCTTTGTTGAAGATCATTCGAATACCATTATATACGCAGATCTATTTATGTTTAGATTTTTAGGGACACATTCTGGCACGTGGTCGCACATGGACATGGTAATGACATTTGATTTACACCTTGGTTTTGTAATCATAAAATATAATCTGAAAATAATATACCAGTAAGCGCATGCGTATACGGAAGTGCATGGTTTAAATTGAAATTGCAACTTGTGTAAATACCTACTGTCTGTTTCACGAAACCTGCCAAAATATTACGGCCATATAAATAATGAAAGAACATTTTTTTTCTCTAATACAAATGTATTAAATTTTATCAAAATTTAAGAATGCTGCCATGCACACTCCAGTGACTACACATGTATATATTTCCTAGTATGTAACATGTATGTTTGTAACTAAAAAGAAAATAAATATAAACAAACAATTAAGAATGAGCCTTCTTTTTTTTTCGTGAAATTTGGTCAAATATTGATTTTATTACGAAAAATTGATTTGTCTTTGGGAATTTAACATGGGGGAAAATGAGGTGGAGACCCTGGAAAAGTCAAAAAACGTAAATTTTGAAAATTGATCCACTATTTCTGAACTTCTAAAAATGTCCCCATGTTAAATCCCCATAGACATCTTCACTCACTCTGTGAAGATGTATATGGGGATTTAACATGGGGAAATTGTTTTTCGCAATAAAATCAATATTGGACCAAATTTCATGAAATAAAAAGAAGGCTCGTTCTTAAATTTTGCTTTAATTTAATATTATCACAAAAAATAAAAAATAAATCATTGTTTAATTAGCCGTAATATTTGGGCAGGTTTCGTGAAACAGACAGTTGTTGTTTGTTACATGTACATATTCTTTGTTGCTCAAGATAGATACTTACAAGTGCAGTTCATAAATCAAGTGAAACAACAAAGTCGTGTTACATGTCAACAATATTTCCGCCACATAATATTTTATCTGGGCTTTTCTGTTGCAGTGTCTTTCTTTGAAGAGTATTGCATATATAGAATTGCGTCCCACAATCGTACCAAAACGAATCCACTTTGCGCATCTTACTAGCAATGTTTGTTTGTTTGTGTATTGGTGTTTAACGGCCTATCAACATCTAAGGTCATGTAAGGCCGGGCAAACGGGTTCGATCCCGTTTTAACCTGCTGCATTGGGGGGGGGGGGTGGATCCTAAAATCACAACGGAATATGAAAGCAAAAAAATATTCAGCCCTGAAATTAGAATAACCTGACCTGGTGCCAGGTCCATACCACACCAAAGTTACTTGGCCCCTTCCCCGAAAATAGGATAGCGATTAATCCTAATACTCACATAAGGGGTATAACCAGATTCAACTGTCACATACAAAATGCCAAAGACGCATGTGATGGTCAAACCAGGTCTCCAGTCGGGATTCCCGTAAGGATGAACCCCGATCGTTAAATTACCCATCACATGCTCCCACCTGCCACCCACTCACTCTCAATAGCAATGGTGTGTCGCTGTTTACAGCTATATTAGACATATACTATACTTTCCATATACTGGCATGGACGCTATGCAGTTACGAAAGTAAAAACATGTCCTGTTCGATGTTGTGCCAGTGATGCTATGTGATGCTATGTTTTTCCCGAAGCTTTATAGCCGTTGAACACGACCGTCATTTCGACATGTGTGTACTTTATGCATATGTTAGTATTAATTGAATATGAAGACCAATGAACGCATGAAAACAAAACTCAAACGAGTTACACCATCACGTGTAGTATCCTGATTTTTCTGTATATCCCAAGAAAAAGATTCGGTAGCGTCATCCAAACTGCCAGTCTACATGTGCTTGGAAAATAATGGAACCGGTCAAAAATGCTTGTCAAGCAGTTGAAGGGGTCAGTGGGAAAAGGGGGCTAAGTCCCTATGGACTTAGCCCCATTGTTCCACTGACTCCTTTAACTCCTCTTATATAAAATACCGGCTCTCTCCATGCATATTTCACTGCACATTTGCTTTTGGAGTCAATGTAATTTATAGAATATTTCGAATTTCTGGAGCAATACCTCGCGGTCAAAGTGTACAGGTGGCTACAAGTACTGGCCACTGCACATAACACATCAATTAACCTTTGTCCAACAGCCGGGAGGGTGGACACTTGTTGAATGAACGCAACATCGTAGGTGAGCAAAACCATATATCACATAAATAGCAAGAAGCCGGCGTAATAGCGATTAATTCAAGTGCCCTATGTTCGCCTAATTTAGCAGAGGCAATGAATTAGGCGATGCCGCAAGCAACAAGCGAACGTTACGGGATGAACTGTCACACGAAACACTTTAGTAGGACAAATAATGTCCGTCATAATTAAAGGGTTGTCCGCATTTAATCATGGATTGGAGAGTCTAGGGAGGCTACTTCATTACGTATGGACCAGAGAAAGCTATAAAAATGATTTAAGCACTTCACACGGTTAGGGCATTTTTAATTCACTGGACAAAGTTATTACACACGGTGGCGATCTTCGACCTGTTACATTCTTGGGAGAGTTTTTTTCATGGTTTGAAGGCATTGTTGGGACGCGACCTTGGCGTAAGACAAGGGGACGTGATTTCACTTTCATGAATATGATAGTGTTGATAATGTTGCGGGAAAGCAAATACACACCTGAAGGCAAGTGTATCGGAATTATATTTGTATTGTATTATCACACTCTGGATTTAATTTGAAATTTTATACAATTTTCACGATATTAAACAAATATGTGATATTAAGAGATAAAAGATAATTAGCATTTATAAAGTATTTACGGTCAGATCGAATTTTATACGGTCTAACGTAAAGATGTAAAGGTAGTTGGTCCCTTTGGGAATATGAATTGAAAATTTATTATGGACCAGCTAAATATTCTCACGAACGCAAATGTTCAGAAGTATGTTGAAAGTTCACGGCAAAGCATCATACAGCTACGGAAGCCCATTAGGGCCACTTCACTTTTTTTTAATTTCCATTTATTCAAGATGTTTTCTTGAATTTTCAAGTTCTTTTCTTGAATTTTCAAGATCTTTTCTTGAATTTTCAAGATCTTTTCTTGAATTTTCAAGATCTTTTCTTGAAATTTCAAGAAAAGAACTTGAAAATTAAAGAAAACATTTTGTTTTCAAGATGTTTTCTTGAATTTTCAAGTTCTTTTCTTCAATTTTCAAGATCTTTTCTTGAAAATTCAAGAAAGGATCTTGAAAGTTCAAGAAAACATCTTGAAAATTCAAGAAAACATCTTGAAAATTCAAGAAAACATCTTGAAAATTCAAGAAAAGATCTCGAAAATTCAAGAAAAGATAAAAATAAAGTGAAGTGGCCCTAAGGGGCTTCCGTATACAGCGGAGAGTTAACTAAGTTTGTATGTTGTGTGGTCATGTCTTATAAAATAAAGATCCGACTAACAAATGCAGCCATCAGTGTTACGGAGTAATAACTATTAACCCATAGACCGCTACACACAACAATTGTCGTCGGCTGTTGCTTTTATATCTTGCCTCATTTCTCACTAAAACATGGTTTGCCAGCACTTCAGAATCATTTCCAATGGAATTGATTCTGAAGTGCTGTCAAAGCATGTTGTAAATTGTTGTATTGTGCTGTCAAAGCATGTTTTTGATGATAAAAATGGAAAATAGAAAATGGCACGGCAAAAAATTAAGATAGCGGTGTAAGGGTTAATAACACAGTCAGCAGATTTTACTTTGGTGGCATGTTTTCTCGTGTACTTTTGAATGTGTCCGTATAATACATTTGACTCGATGTTGTCAGGTTGCATCAATGGCACGCAAGGAATTTGATATATAACGTACAACCATTATTAATATAATCTTTGTTAACGTTAGCGTGTTGTTATAATGACAAGTGCGTTCTCTGAGTGACTGTACATTAATTCCAGCTCGTGGACCATGAAACAAGACACTACATATAGCACCTAATATTAACATGTGATAATAAATTACAGTTAATTATAAAAAATGGGTTGAAAGAAAATATAATACATATTGTAACCATTCACTGGGTGTAGGTGTCCTCTGAGAGTTCCAGTTTTCGCTTTGTTACGTGTACATTACGTTACGTGTGGTAGATTTACTTCTCCAGATTGTGTTTCTATTTCAGTTATTCGCGTGCGTTTATTTGCTGTTCTTACCTATTAGAGACATGACGACACTGGATAAGTAGGATTATTGGTAATTGGCTTTAGCCGACCACGGAGTACAAGGTGCATGATCACGTGGTTATAACAACAACAAGAGTGGCTGAAATTGTTGAAATCTTGAAAGTATTATTTGATATTTTCCTTAATATGAAACGGATTTTGATGAAATATGGCGCAGCAAACGCGTCTTCATGAGCTGCGTTTGGTGGTCCAGGGAGTTCGGCACAGACTTATGTCGTTTTTGCGAAGAATCGATTTCCATGTCGGAGACACGGAAATCGATTCTTCACAAAGACGACAGAAGTTTAGACGAAAATACAGAGACCACCAAATGCAGCAACAAGACGCGTTTGATGCGCCATATTTCATCAAAATCCGTTACGTAATAAGGACACTATAAAATAATACGTACTCTGAATCAGATCGATTCTGGAAATTTCAGTACTTGTTGTTGTTGTTAGTACCACGTGATCATACACCTTGGAGTAGATCTGTGAACTTGTCAACTGCCCGGTCCATATCGGACCCGCTGTTGTCATGTTTAATTGTACCCCGTTTCAATAATACAATGGAACCACTATAAACCGGACACCAACAAAAAAAAACCACGTGACCTTATATTTGATGAGTTTCTTGGTAATTTATCTCAGGTGATAATGTCCGTTCGTGATCGCTTAGCAAGCAACTATGAGCGAATGTCTGATTTACATTGAAACATCTCTAAACCGGACACCCTGGGACCTCCCAGGGTGTCCGGTTTAGAGACGTTTCAATGTAACTACATGTATTTTATCAGCTGACACCGAGTTTTGCATTGGCCAAGTACTTGGCAACACATTCAAGTTGTTTTATTTATCATGCATTGTCTACATGTATATGCGCATGACCGGGTTACAGCGATTTGAAACATGACGTTCCATTGGTCGAATGACATCACATAACGTTAATATAGGAATGAATGGCCTTTTTGTGGAATTTATCGGGGTATAAACTTGGAAAAGTCGCGGGAATACTGGACGAAGGCCGGAAGGCCTCGTCCAGTATTCCCGCGACTTTTCCAAATTTTATATCCCCGATAAATTCCACAAAAAGGCCATTCATTCCTTATAATTCCAGCATTTGAAATAAATTCATCAAGAAAATGTGTTTATTTTCCGTTTTCTTAAGAATTATTTCAACTGCGCCTGACGGTTACGGAAAGTAGTTCGGCATGGAGTTTACTGGGATATAAATTTTGGACGGAGACTTGTAACGGACCAATCAAATTTTAGGGAATTGTGTAAATATTTTTGTGCTGGAATTATTACTGAATAACATCAGTGCACATTGTAATGACGTAACGTATATGCAAGTCTCCGTTCTTTTCAGTGAGCTCCATTATATATAATTGCTCATTATGTAGCATAACACGTTACCTGTTTAACCCATTCCTTTCGGAATACACATTTACGGTGTGAAATTTATTAAATATTTTATTTTTATTTTTGTTGTTTCTCAATGAAAGTATATGTTGTGACCAATCTCATTTGAACCGCCTCGAATGGTGGCCGCGACCTGTATTTCTGAGCGCATAGAAGGAAACTATTTAGGATTTTCCGCAAACATAATGGCGTATCCTCAGTATGAAAACGGTTAAATACCATGCCGTGCCTTTTGATATCTCGTTCAGAAAGCTAGGCTCGGAAACGATATGAATTCCGAGGCTTAGGTTTCCTAACCTTGCCTGATAACGATATAAAAAGACAATATTTCCTTACTCGTCCCTTAGAACTGTTGTATGCTGGAAGCTTCATAGAGGCTATATTGGATATTCGTTCCTTCATTTAATGACTGTCTGTTTCACGAAACCTGCCCAAACTTTACGGCTATATAAACAATCAAAAACAACAATGTTTTCGATAAAATTAAATTTTATCAAAATTCAAGAATTATCCTTTTTTTCGTGAAATTTGGTCCAATATCGAGTTTATTGTGAAATAATCTGAAATAGTCGACCAATTTTCAAAATTTAACTTTTTATTTCTTCGTTATATCATTTCCAAACTACCTAGCAGGGGTTCAGAGCCAATTTCCAAAAGTTTTCGTTTTTTACTCATCCCCCAGATCATCCACAGAAAATTTCTTCCATGTTAAATTCGCATAGAGAAATCATTTTTCGCAACAAAATCAAGTTTGGACCCATTTTCACGAAATAAAAAGAAGGCTCATTGTTAAATTTCGCTTTAATTTAATACTATCGAAGAAAATATTGTTTTGGCATTGTTTTTATATCTCTGATATAGCTCTCTGATTACCGATGTGCGCTTGCTGTTCTGTTCTGTTCTGTTCTACTATTAAAGGTAAATCACGGTCAAGGTGTATGCTTGCTTCCCTAGTAGTTTAATACCATAATATATCTTTAGGATACGACTTGCTGCTAAAAAATAAAACGCCAACTTCCTTGTTATATTTTGCTTGTTTATTTAATTAGTATCGTGCCGTGTTTAAGGTGATTATTACAAACTTGTTTATAAACATTCAATTCATTATTCTGACCATTATTGACCATACGAACATATTTTTTTCGAAATAAAATCAATATTTGATTTGAAGTAAAAAGACTTGGGGTTGATGACTTTTTTGTTATTGATGAAAAACTACTTACATTTAAATAATTTTGGGATTTAATGTGTTGAATGGCCAAACGTTCGTCGGCAGCACAACGTGGAACAGACAGTATAGTGATGTTTCTCGAAATGTGTCAGACGCAGCGAATGATCATTACAATATGATGTGCAGAAATTTAAAGCCGGTCATTGTCACCGTACATTATGGCGATATTTCATTACTTCACAAATTTTAATTTGAAATTTTAAAATTCCAATTTAATGAGCATGCCAAATCACGATGCTCTCCAGAATCTATCGAGAACAGTCAGGTGTTGCCATCTTTATTCCAGTTGGGTTGTAGCGAGTGGTTGCGGTAATTGTCTGGACATGCTGACACTTCGACCACCTGTTGAGGCAAAAGTATCCTACCATATCTGCGTCAAGCGTAGACCAAGATCAGACTGCGCATCCGCGCAGTCTGATCTTGGTCTGCGCTTTCCGCCATTCAACCATTGTGGTAAGCTAACCGCCGTCAGAAAAAAGAAACTCGCCAAAGTTAGACGGAGTGAATATGCATACGGACATGTAGGGTGTACAAGATCATAAGGTCACTTTTGTGAACAGTGTGTTCACTTTTACTCGTTGCCACCCTATTGTGGTTAACGGTCACTCTCGCTCTCGGCCAAGGTTTACACCATCATTAATTTAATTGGCATATTCATCCAGCGCAGGAGAAAACTAACACCAACTGTTTGTTGGTTATACGAGCTGACCCTGTATAATGGTAAACACCTACGTCAGTGTGTGTCGTATTATCACAATCCGGTCCCACAGTGTCTTTTCCGCACTTGCAGTGATGAAAGAAACGACTGAGACAATCGCTAGGGATGTGACATCGCTGGTTGGTGTTCCAGTACGTGGCGTTACTTCGATGTTTGTGTCGATTATCGACTGTTGAATCTGACCACCATCCCGAGCCGATCATTGCGATACAAATTGTCGGTTTATTTCAATTTACTGCAATTAAGTTTCACGTGCGGAACCAGACATGTGAGGGGAGACATTAGCCCAGCGTTCTAGGAGTTGGCCCCCATTTAAGACTGACCCCGAATCTGGGGCCCGTTTCACTAAACTTCGTACGACTAAAATGTTCGTAAGTGCAAAATCATGATTTGCAGCCTATGCTTAATAAATGTAAATCCATCAATTTATATTTACAGACGATCCTAAATTTGCACTTACGAACATTGTAGTCGTACGAAGATTAGTGAAACAGGCCCCTGAGTACTACATGATAGGACCATGCATATTCGAACCCGTGTATAATTACTATAGTGGTTTGTTACAGACCGTTACAATTCGACGTTTGGCGTTATTGTTTTAACATTCACTGCAATGTAGGATATTTAGTATTCGTAATGAATGTGGTTATGTCTCCCCGCACATATGTTGCACCTGTAGCTATCTCATGTACACGATCGTATACCGTCCATCTAGGAATGCACGTTTCTGACCGTTCGAAGTGGCATTCATGTGTTGTCTTGTATGTGACTTTGAGTTTAACTGGATTCATATTTTCGCTAGGACTGCAGTTTACTCGGTAGCCCTTTGGGGATTATGTACTGTGGGGCTTTCGTTTCATTTGCAATATATGTCGTCGTCATCGTGGATTTCCGTACATACATGTACACATCGGTGATCGAGGGAGATTCACTCCCTCGATCACCGATGTGTACATGTATGTACCAGGTACTATAATGGTATATCAGACGGAGTACGCTCAATTTTATTAAAATTCAGTAGAGCAATGTATTTATATATATTTATTCAGAAAACAATACGTGTCACTATGGGCAAAGACAAACAGTATGACAACGTACATTATGCTCGTCCCCAGAGTCAACTCCTCCGTCCCCGACTCCTTTCTTTTACCATGGATTGAACAGGTTCTCCGGACCACTGAATCCGCGCCTGGATCTGTGCCGTTATCCTGATAACGTGAACTGAAATCATTTAGTTCCTTTAAATTCGTGTCACAATTACTGAAACCATTTAGGAGAGCACACCTTGCGAATTTAATCGCAATTAATTGACCGGTCTCCGCCCAACTTCCCTGACATGGAATAAATTCCATTGAATCCATACCGCACACTACTTGTGTCAGATTTACAGAGGCCATGCCCTTCTGGTTTTAATTAACAAACCTTCTATAATTGCGAATCCCAGAAACATCTGCTATACAGAATCACTGTTTCTATTAAAAATCATATGTATTCAAATTTAATATATTACAATCGAACCCCTCTAAACCGAATACAGAGAAACTTTAGTAGTTGTGCTTAATCGACATGTTAAATTGCCGGTAATACTATCTGTTCATGATCTCGAATCTCCCGTGCGTGTATTGAAGTGGTCATCTGCCTGTTTTACACCCCCCAGCGTGTCCGGTTTAGAGAGGTTTCACTGTATTAACAATGTTAACCATATACAGACCTTAACGCCAACGTTGTAGATCCAGAGGTAACGGCTTGCAACAAACAGTATCATCTGGATCTGCAGTGTTTTTCAATAGTTTAATATATTTGAAACAATATCTCTAATCTGATTAATGGAATAGTCCAATGAGCCTGGAACAATGGATGTCAGAATCTAGGTGTAAAAGGGTTAACTGGAGTTCTTAGATATGACGTTAGCAACTAGGCCGTTGGTGTTACATCATTTGCAATTACACGCATATCGTTAAATCATTTTTAATTTGATGATGGAGACTTATAGTTTTGATCCATATCATGCTTTGGAAGTGAGCTATGAGATCAGAAGTTCGTATGTCCATATAAGCCCCATTTCTTCAGTCACAGTCACATGTCGCATATCCTTCCACATGGCACAACTATCGGTTGATCGTAAACGGTTACAAGACGACAACAAGAAAGCCATTAATATCTCTATACGGCCACTATTACTCTATATATACATTGCAAATGTAGTTCCGTTGTATATATTTATTTATTTTCCATGACTCAATGTGCTTCTTTGCACTGGTTTGCCGCAGTATAAATATTAGTGTTACATTTTTTCCCCATTCAATTCAATTCAATTAAATTCATTTCAATTACGACAGGCTTAGCATTCTGCAGAATCGGTTGTTGCATGGTACACGACCGCCTGTGCTAACCTCGCCAATATTTGTCAACTTCTTTATGTGAAAATACTTGAACATTGTGCTTGAAATCAAGCAGCAGTTTGATTGACTGAGCCTGAGCTGTGCAACAGCTCAGGCTCAGACAATCAAATTGCTTGATTGCAAATTGGCACTGTCAATAGATTATCAGAAATGTTGCTAGTCTGGGCAAGATTAACAGACAGGCAATTTGATTGTCTGAGCCTGAGCTGTGCCACAGCTCAGGCTCAGACAATCAAATTGCTTGATTGAAAGTTGGCTGTCAATAGATGCTCAGAAATGTTGATAGTCTGGGCAAGATTAACAGACACATACCATTCACTCTGATCATTTTTGACGAACGATATAATAGGTAAGTGTATGTATGTATGATACAAGTACATGGGATATGTGTTGAACAATGTAAATATAAATATTTTACCATCCATTGCTTTAGCAGGACAATAGACAATATTACATGCAAACGGTGTTCGTTTCACGATGCCTCACGCAACAGCTCAGCCAATCGAATTGCTTGATTGCGAGTTGGCATTGCCAATAGATGCCGGACTATTTGCCGGACCACAGCTCAGGCTCAGACAATCGAATTGCTTGATTTCGAATTGGCATTGCTAATATACGGTCAAAAACGTTGTTAAGCTGGGCAATATTAACGCAGACAGATATGTAAATAGTAAATATCCCACAGTCGGCCACATATAACGTGTGTCATAACACTGAAAGCCCTTTCTCAGTTGCTGAGCATATCGGTTTAATATCGGGATTGTTTCGGATTCGTACACCGTCTTCACATTAGCTTATTGACCTTATTCATTTCGTATGCAGATTTTAAATTATATTCATAGTTTTGCACATTTCGCATTCAGATGGAACATGACTGGTGCCACATAACGGTATGATTGCATAAACTCTAATTGACCCCGCAGTAAATCATCGCTGCCAATTATCGACATAGCAAGGATGCAACACAATCGTGGCCGCCATGAGAACATTGGCCCAAACACCGCCGCCGCCCGCGTTAATATTGCCCAGATTAACCACGTTTCTGAATATCAATTAGCATTGCCAGCTCGCGATTAAGCAATTTGAGTGTCTGAGCCTGAGCTGTGGAACAGCTCAGGCTCAGACAATCAAATTGCTTGATTGCAAGAACAATGTCCAAGTATTTTGAAATAAAGAAGTTGACAAATATTAGCAAATCAAGCAATTTGATTGTCTGAGACTGAGATGTAGCACAGCACAGGCTCAATCAATCAAGAAGCATGATAGCCAACACAATATTCCAGTATTTTTCAAATAAATAAATTGACAAATATTGGCAAGATTAGCGCGAGCAGTAATGTAGGTCTACAGCGGCGTAGGTCCTGATCGGCCAATTCACTGCTGTTCCCGACACAGATCCAAATGATCTGCAACAACAAAATAGGTGATTCATACGGAGCCCCGCAGGGGACATGGCTTTTTTCGTTATTAATTCGTTCCCTCAATTTAACAATTCGTTCCCTCGAATTAACAATTCGTTCCCTCGAATTAACAAGTCGTTTCCAAGATATAACAAGTCGTTCCCTCGAATTAACAATTCGTTCCCACGATATAACAATTCGTTCCCACGATATAACAATTCGTTCCCACGATATAACAATTCGTTCCCACGATATAACAATTCGTTCCCGTGGGAACGAGATTGGTTATTTCGTGGGAACGAATGTTATAGGGAAAGAATGCGAATAAATTTAATCGAATTAATAATAAAAAATAATTCTACGTGCCCTGCGGGGCTCCGTAGATTCAGGAATGTATACGCTATGCATTTCTACCGTCCTTGCCCGCAGATTCTGTAGTCAGCAGTCATGGAGTCAAGAGCCGGGAATCGTCTGTATTGAATGAGGGTTTACAAAGCGTTTCGATCAAATATAGACGTATATGCCGTATATGATAGAATCACTTTTCTCGCGTTCAGTAACATTGCGTTACTTCCACAACAAATTCTTCGAAGGTTCCAGGCATGTTTGCGACTATGGTCTGCGGTAGAGTCGAGTTTCGTGCATAATGTTTCACAAGTACGAAATGGTTAAAACATAATTGTGTGTATGTTTTATGCTTAATAAATATATATATATACATGGGCATCACCAGCATGTTTGTAAAGGGGGTTCGACTTTCAGCTGTGAAGAAAATGAATATCGTTCTGAGACTGTGAAGCAACCGAACACTGTAAGGGGTCCGGGGGCAACCCCGGACCCCTTACAATATTGCGGTTGCTTCACAGCTGAAAGTCGAACATCCTTTTTAAAAATGCTGGTGACGCCCTTGCTATGTACATGTATACGTAACGCTGCACTATTTAACGAACCTGCATTTCATTAAACATACGGCGCAAAGTGCGTGATTCTTAGCGACGGTCTCATGAACACTTGAATCCAATTTTAATAGATTGAAATCGTATTTCCTCATTGTGCATGCAACTATATTTATACAAAGTATTAATTTTCTCCCCTTGTCATTTTAATAACACCATGCTGTCGCAGACAGGCATTTGCCATACATTGCCCCTGGTCAAACAACCAACCACGTCTTTAGACACGGCGGGTGAACAGAAGTCTGCGAATGACATATAAATATGGGATCCCACAGAGTAAGGGAAACAGTGTCCTTTTGCGACCAGCGTAGCACCAGTCCAGCCTGTGCATCCGATAATTCTGTATATTACTACAGAATTCGCCATTAAACCATTGTGGTTGCACTAAGGACGATTGAGAATGAAACAGCAGAGGTCTTGATTAATTGCAAACTTCGTCAACACGCTGAATGATAAATATATAACAGTTGATGGTATACAGTGGAACCCCTCTAAACCGGACACACAGGAAAATACAGATGTTCAACTTAGATGTGTTCCGCTGTTATGTATCTCTGACTTTTCATGATTACAAAACACTAGAATGTGTCATGAAGTGCTCACATGTCTGATTTACAGTGGAACATCTTCAAAGTGGACACCCTGGAAACGTATATGTGATCTCATTTTGAGAGCTTTCTTGGTCACGCATATCCGATAATAATGCATGTTCGTGATTGCAAAATATATAAGTATGTCCCAGAATGGTTATATGCCTGATTTACAGTGGAACATCTCTAAACCGGACACCCTGGGGACCTCCCAGGCTGTCCGGTTGAGAGAGGTTCCACTGTAAATCAGGCATTTGATCATTCCGAGCCATAGGTGTGTGCAATGCGATCATGAACATACATTATCACCGGAGATAAATGGCCAGGAAACTCATCAACAATATGATCACATGTTTTCTCGGTGACCGGTTTTGAGAGGTTCCGCTGTACCACAGATGGAAATGTCATTTCGAAGCGGACGCCAGATTAATTTGCATAGCGCACCATTAAACATTAAAAAGGGGGCAAAACCTATACCAGTAAATCAGGAAGGACAGCCATAAAAGTCGGAATTTGGTTTAATTTCAAACAACTCCAGTGTCCTGCATTGCAATTATTCAAATGGATGAGATTGTCCATAATTGGCCATAATGACCGTTAGCGGACATGATCTGGCCACACGACTTGTAACCTCTTGTAATCTTAGCGGTCAGTTTTGTGATATATCACCTCGCGCGCCGGCTGGACACCGCGGATGTTGTTGCGGTTGCAGAAACGGGGCTTGTGGTGTTAAGCATTTTATTTAGGGCATGGAGTGTTCGCCATTCCGTTAAGAGAACACTCGTAATACTTCTAACCTATGTTGATCCTTATCAGTCTTCAGTAGCCGATTTCAACAACATTGCAAAGTATACTTATCTAGCAAAGTATACTTTGAGGGAGTAATCATTTATTTTTCCCGAAATGCATTATTTCATATAGAACTAACGACTGCATATATTTGATGATTAAAAGTATGCATAATTATTATACTGGATTTGTTACATTATCACAGCCAAAATGGCTGTGATAATGTAATCAATTTAGTATAATAAAAATTAATAAATTTATCCTGAAATTGAAAATTTCTCCCTCGAAGTATAATTTGCTAGATAAGTATACTTTGCAATGTTGGTGAAATCGGCTACAGGATTTCGGGAAAAGATCATAAGTTTGTACATCCACAACTGTCATAAGTCACATTTCTCCGGTCACATATGAGGCACGCCATGTGATTTTTTACCTCGGACATCTGCGTAGTTTCATGAAATACGTTTACAAAATTTACAATATTTTCCGTAAATGGCGTCAAAAGTGGACAAAACTCTTAGTGTACATGCGGATTCATATTCCGCACGTACTCTGAAACTTTTGTCAAATTTTGACTTTATTTATGAAAAATATTGTAAATTGTATAAACGTATTTAATGAAATTACGCAGATGTACGCAGAAGGTACACAATCACATGACGTGTCTGATATTATTGGAGACTGGGACGTCGGGTCGCGTTCGTGGCTGAAGATGGACCGTCAGCCAATGTATTGACACATTATATTAGTCCTTCTTTTGTTTCTATGTCATGTGCAAATATAAATGACTCTGAAGACCTATTTATACAATTCAGAAAACGATTTCCATTGTAGTGTACATGCCCATAATATGGCGTACATGTATTTATAATCACACACCTACATGACGATGTGATGCGACTAAATTCAGTGAAATCATCAAAGGAAAACAATGGACATGATGGCAGTCGTGCATAAAATACATGCATTATCCTCATCCATAGAGGATATTCATATTTTTGCAACGAATATGACATATATGTTCATCTCGTGGTGTGAAATGTCCATATTTCACGCGTGTCGTTAGGCACGAGTGAAATATGGACATGTCACACCACGAGATGAATATATATGTTATATTCGTTGCACAAATATGAATATTCTATTTATTATATACCGCTCCATGGAAATTAGCAGTTTTCTTTAGAGTGTATACGGTAATGAATGTGTATTTGCAGCCTATTTGTAGTCCGGCACTGCAAATGCGCGTTATGAATATAGATAGCGGAAGTAGTCGTATTTTCACCGGAAGTTGTTTATTTCATCGATGAGAACATATGACTTTTATTTACATCGTATAACTATGTATTTCATGGGTAGGTATATAATAAATAGTTTTATTTGAATGTTTTAATATTGAGTCAAATCAACACCAATACTAGAAAGCAATATACGTATATGTGCAGAATACATGTACATGGCCTATATGCAGTAATAACAACTGGAATTAGATACAAACTAACTAGTTGTTTGTTCCATGGGCATTCGGCGTGTTTCGGCTATCATCGGTATAACTCTATATATGAACAAGGCTTATAGCTTTGGTCGGACACGACCTCGTATCACAACAAATTCCGCGATTTTATTAACGCTAATGTAAATATTTTGGCGGAATGTGCACATGTTCAGTATTGTTATCTTGCTGAAATAGCATAATTAGAACGTAATTATGCGAAGAATATCGAATTACAACTGGTTTTCCTAGGTCGGACATGACCTCGCAGCATAGCAAATGAAATCTAACGTAAATATTGTAGTGGCAAGTTCATACATTAATTTGAGAATTATCGTTATCCTGCAAACATACATAGACAATTGCATGCTATTTTGTACGAACTTGTGTCCGACTAGAAGTTGCATACGTTATAATATATACAAAAGCAAATGGCGTTATTATTTTAATCTCAAGGGAAGTAATCATTGTTATGTATTCATGATTACCAGCGCAGTACCGACGAAAGCCGAAACACGCCGAATGCCTGTGATTTGTTCATCATTTGTAATATGGAATGAGGCAATGAGATATTGTGTTAGTTAAGCAGATTCAACAAACTTGTCCATATTTATATTTAAATTTACACCGACTGCAAACTAATAATAACCCATGCGCACATTATGTTCATTACAAGCAAATTAAAGCATTTTCCCGCCTTCACCATGATCGTACAGTAGTTTTGCGTTAATCCTGCAAGTATTTATCAATTTCTTTATTTCAAAATACCCGAATGCTTGAAATCAAGCAGCTTAATTGCCTGAGCCTGAGCTGTGCAACAGCTCAGGCTCAGACAATCAAACTGCTTGATTACGAGTTAGCATTGGCCAACATATGTTCAGAAACGTGCATAATTTGGGCAAGATTAACGCACACCGTCCTGTAGCTGGACAATAATCAGTACCACATTCAAACGATGTTCGTTTCAATCTGCCTCACGCATAGATACTCAAAATTGAGTAATAAATCGTGTATACAAAACTCCCTCTTTGTCTCCTTGTCAACATTACAAAACAATCAATATCATAACTGACGTTCATCTTTATATCGTAGCCATACATGGTTACCCGGTAAAGGCGAAGTCATGTATTTAGCTGGTATGTGCCTGTGACTGGATACATAGGGCTTATGGGATATGTGACCAGCTTAGATCCGCATCAAACAACACACTCATGTAGCATGATAACGATCTGTATTGCGTATTATAAGCATGACGGGTGTTTCATTGATGGAATGGCGGACAGTGCAGATCCGGATCAGACTGTGCGGAAGCACAGTCTGATCCTGATCTACACTGGTCGCAAAACCCATAAGCCACATTTATTCAGACACAGCCACATAAAGCGACATTACATAATCTGATAGTTCCATTAATAATTAAACAATACCCGATCATAACTTCATTATTGAAGCACGAAACCGCAGACAGTCTGCAGAGAGGTCATTGACCCCATTCCGCAGACAAACAGTCTGTATCCGGTGCCTGAAAATCCGGGCTCTGTAGAAGACGAGCACATTGAAGTACATAATCATAAACGGACATTCAGCGATTAAAAACACACGTCTGTCCCGGAAACGCGTTGTTCATATACACAATAGGTACACGTACAATCCGGAATTGTTTGTGGTTCCACAAACGAACGATTGCCTATCGGATACACATCATGTTAACATCGCTTTCCTTTTTATAATTATGTCCGTTTAAATTTAAAACCACAATTTGGATACGATGTGTACACGACACAACGTGCGTGCAAACAAAATGCGACACTACATGCGCCTAAATAGTTGGGAGCCCGGTATTTAAACGAAAATGTCGCACGAAAAAACACAAACGCTATTCGTTTCTACGCATATCGTTGTACAAAACTATAGTTTTTACTTCGTTTTCCATTCGTATTCCATTCGTTGCCGTTTCTTTCATTTGGGAACCTTCAGCAAATATTCGCTGTACCACTAGACTAATAAAAGAATAAATGCCCTGAATCTCCAAAGAATAATTTGAAAATGTCATCTTGTGTAAGGATACATATCCTATTTGCAAATAGTCCCTGTAAGTTCAGTAAATAACAGTTAGCCAACCGGATAACCAAAGTATTCGTGCTCCAGTGAAACCTCTCTAAAGCGGACACCCTGGGGGACCCCAGGGTGTCCGCTTTAGAGATGTTCCACTGCAAATCAGGCATATGACCATTATAAAACGTATGTGTGTGCATTGCAATCACTAACATACATTATCGTCCGAGATAAACGACCACGAAACCCATCAAAAATACGATTTACATATTGTTCGGTTTAGAGGGGTTCCACTGTGGTATTAAATGTTTATATTGCTGTTTGTGTTATGGTTATAGTTACATAAGATAATATTTACACCATCTATAAATTCATAATGCAAACGCGCCTTTGACGTATTGCGTTTACGTCCCAATACAATACTTTAGACACGTGTGACGTCGCGCGATGTTGTTGATTGGTTAAATTTAGCAACGTCGCTGTTCCAGGACATGCGACAAAATGACTTAAAACAAGATTATTGTTAATTTTAACGCCATATTTGGTTATTTAAATATTTGAAACTATCTGAAAATGCAGTGTAAATATAAGTAATAAAACCATGGGCTGTTGCGTTTACTGGGGTAACAAAATACATGTGGTCTGTTTAAAGTTTGCGGCGAGTCCTTCGGACTCCACGCACTTTGAACAGACTCAATGTATTGTGTCCCCAGTAAACGCAACAGCCCATCGTTTTATTCCTTAATTACAAATATTTGTTCGTGGATATTCGGGATCTATTGACTTCGTTTCGCGTTGTGTGCGTCTATGTCTCCGGGGGGCCGTTTCAATAAACTTCGTACGACTAAAATGTTCGTAAGTGAAACATTATTATAGTCTGTAAATTTCACATTAACAATGCGTTCTTGTAAACAATTATTGGATTTACATTTATTGAGCATAGGCTGCATATGCAGCCTATGCTCAATACATGTAAATCCATCAATTGAAATTTACAGACTATTCTAAGTCTGCATTTATGAATATTTTAGCCGTACGACGTTTAGTGAAACGGTCACCGATGTAATAGCCATGCATATGTATTTTCCGATGTGGTTCCGCTATCGGCGTATACGCCCGTTCATTGTGCCATTCTCGCGATACCAATCGGTGCTGCCAATCACGTGACGCAACGAACATCTCTATTAAGTGCGGTGTCTATTTAATTCCATCCTATTCGATAACGTGTCCGCTCTGGCACCGTCGCAGGAAGTCATTATCCAGGTAATTAATTAAGGCATTCATTCGTGTAATTGTACCTGCTCACTTTGCGGAGCCTCTGTTTGCATTTCCATATCAACGGTAAGAGCCATTATGGAAACACAAAGCATAACCGCAGTGTGAATGCGGAATTAATTTATCACTTCGCGATTGAAACACACCTTAGCATGCTTTACACAACCGCGTGCGTTAATTGTGCCCAGATATTCAACGTATCTGAACAGCTAATGGCAATGCCAACGCGCCACCAAGCAGTTTGATGTTCTGAAACTGAGCTGTAGCGCATCTCTGGCTCAGTCAGTCAAGCTGTTTGCTTCAAACACAATATTCAAGTACATGTACTTTGAAATGATGAAATTTACATATGTTGTCACGATTACCGCGGGCGGTAGTGTATCTAGTAAATAGGTGCAGTGGGCCGTTTCACTAAACTTCGTACGACTAAAACGTTTGTAAATGCAGATTTAAAATAATCTGTAGATTTCAATTTATGGCTTTACACTTATTGAGCATAGGCTGCATGTGCAGCCTATGGTCAATAAATGTAAAACCAATAATTGTTTACAAGAAAATATTGTTAATGTGAAATTTACAGACTTCATAATTGTGCAATTACGAACATGTTAGTCGTACGAAGTTTAGTGACGGACTGTGTTATTCCCTGACTTCACAATGCTCAGTACAGTGCAATATACATTACGTATGTTTCACATAAACCTGCCCTTTATTGGCGAAAGTAACGTTACTTTTCACGAATATTACATGTAATTGTCAGCGAATGGATTTTATTTTAGAATTATCGTAAAATTATGTCAAATAATGTCTTTATAATTTATACTGTTGGATAGACTTTTGGCGCAAGTGAGTGAGAAGGAGTGGCAACAAAACTAAAATTGAGTATAAATCATTAACTTAGTACACTCACTGAGCGTGTGCCAAGCCTTGAATATCTATATTTGAACATGAAAGTATATATTGAAAGCTTTCCGCGTTAAAATGATAATTATGTTGAACAATTCTGCAGGAACTCTCTCCTCTAACGTTTCGGCATAAGGCATTCATTGTGCCGAAACGTTGGAAGAGTGGGTTCCTGGGTATGAGTGGCGATTCATGTCATAAGTGCCGTTTCTAACGCGTTAGAGAAGTAAAGCGTTACTTGTGAGAAGTAACGTGTTACTAATGTATGTACTATATAGTGAAACACATATTTGTAACGCGTTACTGCTCAATAGCGTTACAAATCCTCTATGTTGGCGGATCGTGTCATAAGTACAGTTTCTAACGTGTTATGTATATATAGTTCTAACGCGTTACTCTTGGTAAGTAACGCATCACTTCTTAGAAGTAATGCGTTACAAATGTATGATGTATATAATAAAATATCAATATCTAACGCGTTAGTGAAGCAGGAGTAACGCGTTACTTATTTTTGGTAACGCGTTACTGCTTGACCAATCAGAGCTCATGTTATAATACCCACCATTTCTCCAGGAGACCGGGAATGTGTAAAGTACGGATTGGACGCAAGCTTATGAACTGTACATAGAGTGATGTAAACATCGGCCCACTGACAGTGTTAGAGAAATAGCCTAATTTGTATAAAATTGAAAATGTGCACCTCCCATTCTATGCCGAAAACAAATAGTTTTTGACAACATTCGCCTTTTTAACGCCATTTTTGCCCTGTATATTGGAGTTCCAGTTCGTGGTTTATACCTACCCCAAAGGACCGTGAAAACAACAACAATAATGTTCTGCTGTTCTGCACCGTTTTCCGATCAATCATTATCTTATGGCGCTATCACGGCACGAGAAACTGCTCAGAAGATGCCTGAGGTGTACGGTGGAAGTAGACACCGGCCTCGATGAGACGGCCCGAGATTCGGACGAGGACGACTTTATACAGGGGTAACACGAGTCGCATAGCAGTGCTTTCCTGTTGTCGTCAGCTACCATTATCCATCAGGATTTGCTTCAATTCACAAAATCAACATCACTTGACCATGAACCTATCATGGCGTCATGGTTGATGATGGATATTTACTATGGGATATGTGCTCTCTTTTGGTTGTTTTACACTTTCGTTTTCCATGTACGTAATACACACGGAATATATTTTGAATCCTGAATTTCATTTTCCGCTGAAAGGTTACCGAATTCACAAATTGATGTCCATTATAGAAATGAATGGCCTTTTTATGGAATTTATCGGGGTATAAACTTGGAAAAGTTGCGGGAATACTGGACGAAGGCCGGAAGGCCTCGTCCAGTATTACCGCGACTTTTCCAAGTTTATATCCCCGATAAATTCCACAAAAAGGCCATTTATTCCTTATAATTCCAGCATTTGGAATACAGTCATCAAGAAAATGTGTTTATTTTCAGTTTTCTTCAGAATTATTTTAACTGTGCCTCACGGTTACGGAAAGTAGTTCGGCGTGGGAGTTTACTGGGATATAAATTATGGACAGAGACTTGCTACGGGCCAATCAAATGTTAGGGAATTGTGTAAATATTTTTGTGCTGGAATTATTTGACATTTATTTGTTGGCTCAGTGTTTCATATATCCGCTGGCAATATCTGCCATCCATGTTTCACCTCCCTCTGTCATCACCTTCTATATGCAGGCGATGATTCCCCGTCATTTTCGCAATATTTAATCTGCCAGCATCAGAAGATCTCACGGGTGAATCTGTCACGACCATTTGACGGGTTTACGGCCATCTCTCTTTGATATCAAATCACTATTTTACGCACATAACAAATTAATACCTTCGCAGACAAATCGATGGTCAACGCAACGAAAACATCCTTATGTGGACTGATATCTGTCCCACCACACATTATACGTACATGTATATTGGAACCCCTCTAAACTGGACACATGGGTTAATAGGGATATTTAACTTAGGTGTGTTTTGCTGTTATGTATCTCTAATCACAATGACTTTTCATGCTTGAAAAACACTATAATGTGTCATGAATCACTAACATGTCTAATTTACAGTGCAACATCTCCAAACCGGACACCCTGGGGATCTCCCAGGGTGTCCGGTGTGGAGTGCTTCCACTGTAGTATTTTACATGATGCATATTATATAAATGTAAGAACATTGGTTTCAATGTGTAGTTTTTACATGCAAGCATATACAAACTATGCATTTGAATCAATTTCTTATATCCTGTCTGTATGTCGGTTAACTATTTTACATGCATGCACGTATATATAAATCATTGATTGACCTTTGTACGCTGTTACTGACCTTTGTAATCATAGACATATATTCAGACAAATCACTTGACGTGTAAGCATGCAGTTGTATCTACTACAGTGAAACCTCTCTAAACCGGCCACCCTGGGATATCCCCAGTGTGCTCGGTTTATAGAGGTTTCGCTGCAAATCAGGCACATGACCATTCTTAGACATGTGTGTGTGATATGCGATCATGAACAGGCATTGTCACCTGAGATACATGACCAAGAAATCCATAAAAAAAAAGATCACAGGTGTTTTCTTGGTGTCAGGTTTAGAGAGGTTCCACTGTATAAACTATTGCTGGAGAAATACTATTTAAAGCAAACATATATGAATGCGATTGACGAGAAGTCCGGTTTCTACGTGATCATGTCGAAGTTGCATATTATAGAGACGGCTATCAGATTGTTATCAATAGCCAATGAAACTAAATACTCTTGGAGTTGCAACAATGGATGCATTGGGATGTCCGTTCGTGAAGGAGATACCTGAAAGTGTAGGGAACACCACCTTGTATGCATATAGTGCAATAGTATGTTGTTGTAAGGCTCGCATATTTCAGATTAGTGTGTTAGGACATGTTCTTTCCTCGAATCGTTCTTTAATAAACATCTTTGTAGCGTAATATCTGAAAATAGAGGAGAATAAAACGATGAGAAATCACTAGTAATTAATTTTAATAAAACGCAATTGCAAAGAGACTCCTAGAATTAGTCAGTCAGCTTAACTGTGTGTTTTTCAAGATCCACAATCCGCTCGCCGACAGAACATGCATTGACCATTGTCCAGTTTAATATCATCGGCAGGTATGAATCAAATCCCGTTGGCGTTATTTCGACAACCTTTCAAAATGATAATAACCTTATTTAACGTATTACCTTTACCGGCAGTGACCTATGAAACGCAGATCCCATCAAACGGCCAGCTAACTTTGAGGCTGACATTGAACATCGCCAGACAAAACACGCCGGGTCATGGCAAGGTGGATTCCCATGTCATTCCGGGTTAGGTTAGGTCAGCCGATGTTGAAGGGGCAGAGAGAAAGAAATGAGATGATATCTCTTGACTATGGTAATATTTGTTGTTATATTGGCTGATGTAAAATGGAGTATATAAAGCGGAATATTTCAAGTAGGAGGACAATACACCGCACTTAATGCTATAATCGGGAAACCGAAATGAAGCCAATAATGATGGATGCCAGCAAAATGGAACCCTGGGAACCTTGTTAAAAGTGGGTCAGTTTGTGGGTAATATCACGTATGGTCGCTACCTGCTATATTGTACATGTTCATATTGAAAAAGACCGTAATACGCAATCGGCCACAATTTGATATTTATCAAATATTGATTCGATGGCCGTATATCTGAGGGCAATCGATATTGCTTGACAGTGTGCGCATCTTGATAGCTATACTTATTATATAAAGTATAAATATATTATATAACTGTACATGTGGTGAACATTATTTTATTTAAAATCGAATACACGTGATACTGAAATTAAAACATTCAAGTTTGTTACGATTTCAGGACTATTCTACATGTATATGATGATATTTGTCTATGAAGTATTTTTTTTCCTCAAAAGAAAATAGCGAGCGTCAATTAAATAAACAGTTGACACATAAGACAAGTAAAGACAATATCGTAGCATTTGAGAATGGTGCATACAGTTCAGTAGCCGATTTTACCGATTTTACCGAAGTTGCAAAGTATACTTATCTTGCTAAGTGCACTTTGAGGGTTTAAATTTTCAATTTATGGATACATTTATTTTATTATATTGAATGTATTACATTATCACAGCCATTTTGGCTGTGATAATGTAATAAATTCAGTATAATATGTATGCATACTTTAAATCATCGTTAGTCGTTAGTTCTTAGGAAATAATGCATTTCGGGAAAAATAAATAATTACTCCCTCAAAGTATACTTATAGCTAGATAATTTATACTATGCTTAGCTTAGCAATTTTATTCTTATGCTTAGCAATTTTGGTGAAATTGGCTACAGATTACTGCTGCCTTTTGTCCAACAGCGACTGACCACAAGCATGTATGACCAATGGTGACCACAGGCCACAGTTTGATTACCATGGGTCACAGTTTCTTCCAACCATAGCCCAGGTCAAGGGTTACACGCGGTTGGTCTAAAGGTCCAATACCATGTGGTGACCAGTAGTAAATTTCAACAAATATTCAGCCATACCACCGTTGTGCCCTTTGGTCGTTATCAAACAACAATGTTGTTTTAAAGATTAAACATACATGTTTCATGAGCATTCATTATACTTAACACATGTATACATGTATGTGTAACTTTCAGAAATTAATAACATATAAGCAATTACATACAATGATTCCCGCATGGTGCAGTGGAACCCCTCTAAACCGAAAACCCTGGGGACCCCATTGTGTCTAATTTAGATGGATTTCTATGTAATTTATGTCATTATCCTGTTAAAATGACAAAAATGTACCATCGAGTGCCTAAGTACATTGGAGCCTCTCTAAACCGGACACACTGGGGACCCAGGGTGTCCGGTTTAGAGAGGTTCCACTTTATACCATTGGAAAAACAATAATCGTAGTTTTCTCAGAGAACAAATCTAATTATAGTTGCAGGGGGCCTATTATTTTTTGGCCTTCATCTTTTAAGGATCATGTATTGGTTCTTTGTTTGCGGGATAAGCAATCAATAGTGCGGGATTTATTGGGTTTTGGGGCTATGTCCTCCGAGTACCATCTGTGCTATATGGAGACCAGGGTTATTAATTTTCCGCTTCCGATGATATAAATTATAGATTCCAAAACAAATCTTCTTTAGAAGATTATCATTTGGCAACATATTACTTTTATAATTTACATGTACAAGCATACTTGCATATGGCACATTCTTTTAAAATACAGTTTGGTCCATTTAAGTTTTGTATATATATTGTTTATATATGTAGTTAAAGAGTGAGGGGTACACAATAAATAAATAATGTGTGTCCATTGTAAATGATAATAAGTATAAGTAAGAGAATGATCAACAACCTATTAGTGCCAAGTTCCAGCAACATAAAGTAACACACATTTATAAGAAAAGACATTTTGTTAGTGCTTGCATAGCCCAAATATTCTGGCTGTCACGCAGGGTTACTTAAGCCACCCTACGTGACAGCCAGAAACATCGGGTTGGTGCGTGGGTTGTCCGGATCCAAACCATAGCAGGACTGGTAGTGACCTCTACAACAGGCGGTGTTCGGTCCTCAAGAGAAATTGCACTAGAACAATAAAACTACCACAAACGCAACACAAGACACAAAGCGTTATCGCCGCAATGAATCACTATGAAAACTACATTATTAACAAACAAGCATACACTACAAGAAAGCATGTCAACAAACGCAAATTCTTGGAACGGTCGGTAAACCCAAATAATCCACAGAACCACAATCATCCAACAAACCTCGCCATCTTGGTCTTGTTCTTTAAAGCCACACTATTATCCTCCAGTTTATGCGTATATCAGACAGTTTGTTAATGTTACATTTAAATACAGGTATGATTCAAATAACCATCGCCACGTTTAGAAACATTATTTATGGGGCGTTAATCTCTTCTTCTTAAATGTCGTGCGTTGGTTTCTTTGCTTCACTTCCAGAGCTGGAACTAAGAGCCTTAACTCTGTGCATGCTGGGAAACTTGTGGGCTATAAATAGTTCAAAACTTGCGGACAAAAAATCATCATATTTTCTTGTATTTCTCCCCGTAAATATCATGAATATGTATTGGAATTTCATTAGAATTGAGTCCTGAGGACTCAATTCTAATGAAATTTCAAGACATATTTACAGAGAGAAATAAAACATATACTCCTAATTCGTTTGGCGGATATTTTCACCGCTAGCATGCAAAGAGTTAATATTCTGAGCGCTAATGTTCTAATCGACATTCTGTTTTACACAATATAGTTATTTCGACATTACGTGAATGGTTTTGAAGTGCAAACTCATAAAGAGAATGCACATGTGCATTGAATCCATAAGTTCAGTTGCAATCTGGATGTTAAAAACAGGATTTACAACAATTTAATTTGATCAATTTCATGTAGAATTCGGTTGGTGTACAAGTAAAACAAAGGCCTCTTGTCGGAATATGGCTAAAACACAACACCATTTTATGAAATGATCAGGGATAGAGCTTGTTATTACAGCGGAACCCCTCTAAACCGGACACTCGGGAAATCGCTACCTCAATCGTGATCGTCACAATATGGATGTTTAACTTAGATGATTGTGTTCCGCTGTTATGTATCTCTGATTACAATGATTTCCATTATTGCAAAACACTAGAATGTGTCATGAAGCGCTAACACGTCTGATTTACAGTGGAACATCTCCAAACCGGACACCCTGGGGCCTCCCAGGGTGGTCGGTTTGGAGATGTTCCACTGTAGTCAAACAATACTGGCTAAAGACATGCCCGCCTTCATCTAATAAAGTTGGGCTTTTAAAAATGTATCTCCAGATAATGTCTTAAAACAATGTCGTTTATTCCGATATTGCCTTCCATGGGATTGGTGCCATACATTACCAAGACGTGCAAACCGTAATTGTATGTGAGATATATAGATAAGTGATGGCCGTCGCTCGTTTCTGATGCTGATAATCATGGACACTCTGTGGTCAGTGGTCAGACTCACTACCCCCTGCCAGTAGTGGGTCCTCTGGTACCCCGGTTGCGTACCCCAGGGGCCCGTTTCACTAAATTTCGTACGACTAAGAAGTTCGTAAGTGCAAAACTGAAATCCACGATAACATTTGTTCTCATAGCCGATTTTTGAAAATATTTCGTGGATGTGCTACATTTAATGACGTGAACCCGTAGGTACAAAATGGGAGCATTAGTGAAACATGTTAATTATAATGTGGGAAGCAAATTCATAGAAAACTTCGTGTGAACATTTTTCTCGTAAGAAGTTTAGTGAAACGGGCCCCTGATCTTATTATTAATCGCGTATCCACTCAGGTCACATAGTTATGACAACATGAGGTAAATACAATACAACATCATGAAATGACACAATGGCTACTCAAGATAAATTACTATTCAAATGTATAAATATAACGACTAGCTGACCATGTAACGGTGACATTAATTCAAATATCTGAAAACATAAACATTGGTTTGGAAATATATATTTTATGTGTAATTACGATTAAATATCTTTGGGAGGACAGCATTCTTAGATGGTTTTCTCAAGAACATGTTCGACCCAGTGGATATCTATATAACATAAATGTACATGGTCTACCTACATAGTAGGCCCCAGGTAATATTTATATGTTAAACAGTAATTGCCAAAACTCAAAATATGACACGAAAACGCATTCAATCACGAGAATCAAAATTCACTGATTGATATAAGGCAAGCTATGCAATATTTTAAATAATAAATAAGATGTGAGCTTTTGTTGAAAACAATTTACAGAAACGCTGTTATTTACTGTACATGACATCAAAAATTGAAGAAACTTTCAAGGCAAGTGCCTTGAAAGTTTCGTCAACTTTGGACGTCATGTACGGAAATATCCCCACTTTGGTAAATGGCTTTCATTATATATGGTGCATCGTCTTAGTTACGTGGTTTGTCTCATAAGTTCATGATATACCAAACTACGTTCTTGAAGTGTTTATACTTAATGTGGTAGGTAGGATTCTCCGCACATGGATTTGTTTTGTAACGAGCGGAAGCTTAGAGCAACAACACGTGTGGTTTTCCAACGCGGAACTATTCGTGGTCTGGCCAGAGCGTTAATTATCTAATTACCGTGTCATATTTAAATGCCGGGCCGTAGTTTCTTGACCGGTACAGCGAGTGGTAAGCTAAGCGGTCAGTTTACACCGATAAGTGGTGGATACTGCCACTACAATTAGCTGTCATGGCGGTAAAGGTGGTATCTTTTGATTACAGGCTACATGTCCGAAGATGCCTGAAGAGGCGTCACTACTTTACTGACCATCACTGACCATCAATGACCGCTGACCTGCTGTGAGAAGCGAACTCACTGACCATTCCCAAACCGTAGCTCTTTCATAAGCATTGCCACCCAGAACGATTGAAAACAGATTTCTTTCAAAACGCAGACAAGTACTAATTTTTACCAAATTAAATTAAGTTTGTCTTTTTATGAAGCCGGTAGTGGACAAACAAATACTGTGTGACGTGGGGAGAATGTTGTGTAAATTTCACTCACTTGAAAAGTGAACAAACAAAACACCATTGTACGACTGACAGTGGCCAGTATTGGGAAGCAATTTTGTTTGTTGAAATTCGGTTGACTAGCATTTAAATAATCGATCTATATGGTGATTATTATTTGTACGATAAAACAGCGATCGACTTCTCTAACATGACTGTGTTCACTGACGGTTCGTATGGTTCTTCATTTCACTCAACATTAGCTATTCATTTCTGATGTTACATTAATTTAACATGTTCTAGGTTAGTTGGACTGTCAGACAGTCCAACTAACATAGAACATGTTAAATTAACGTAACTTTGATATCATTTTCAAACATGGGGTGGGAATTTTCAAAATAATGTGCTTGTTTGTCAGGTGACTTAATTTCAATTCCAGCCGCTGCCTTTTAGAGCCACCACAATGGTGGTCATAATTAGATGATATCGATTGTATGTTTCTTAGCAATAATATACTGAAACGTCTCTAAACCGGAAACCCTGGGAGGTCCCCAGGGTGTCCAGTTTAGAGATGTTCCACTGTAAATCAGCCGGTTGGCCTTGTAATCAGCTTTACAATGGTTACAACGTATGTGAAGCTGGTAGCTGGTAAGTCCGGGTCGGTGATATTATATCTCGTGTGTGTTCTTCCAAATGGGCACTTGGGATTGCAACACCTACGGGACGAAGCTGGCAGAGTGGGAAATACACTTGTATTTCACATAATTTTCATAGAAAACATTTTCAGAAACTGATATTTTCTGAGAATGATGTCGAAAGAAGTTGACGGAATTTTCATGGCAAATGCGGTATTCTATTTCAATTGAGTTCCGCATTTGCCTTGACTACTTCAGCAACTTCCCACTCAAATTACGGAAAGTATCGTAAATTTTGAAAATGTTTTTCACGAAAAATAGCACGTCTTATGTTGTCTTATATTACCGCGGTGCCAATCTATGGCAGGTCGCAGCTGATATTGGTACGCGATTCCTTCTAATTGGAAGTGAAACGCCCAGCGGATGGACACAATAAAGTAGGTGATAAGGCGGCGAGAATTATCTCTTACTTCGCTGGAGGGGCAATGAAACGCGCACCTGTTTCTTAATGACACCGGCAATTGAATGATAATTGAACATTTACGCAGATCGGATTCTGATAAAATCGTAATTACTTAAAGCATAACGGAAAGTAACGGTTTACAAATTGCCAGCCAGAAAATGAAGTTTCTTTTTCGTTTCCAGAGAAAATTCTCAGTATTACATTGTCCATATACGCAGACATCCATGCCAAATATTAAATCGTTGACACACGTGTTCCATATAGACGTCCATATACATTCATGTATGTGTGCACCCATGGTCATCTGTTTATTTGGCATTAACCCTTACAGTGCCGAATTAAATGTTGTCGTCTGCTGTTTATTTTTTAATTTCGATTTTTATCATCAAAAATATGGTTTGACAGCATTTTAGAATCATTTCCAATGGAAATGATTCTCAAGTGCTGTCAAACCATGTCTTTATTGAGAAAGAACGCAACATATAAAGCATCAGCAGACGACAATTTTCGTGCTCAGCAGTCTAAGGGTTAACTTATTTGATCGTATTCATATAATTTCCGTAAATATACATGTAGTGATTCAGAAAGTGAAGCGCTTCGTGGACACGATTATCAATATGGGTGAAGTACCTGTTTTTCTTCCAACATAAAATCAAAGAACACCTGAATTTCGCACCTGATGATAATACTGATATGGTACCTACTCACATTATTTATAATTTTCCCTACTTTCTAAGCCAATCGCTGCCCAGTATTGCGTTTCAATTCGTTCACATACTACAAGATTAAACCTCAATAGGTTACATATTATCAAATTTAAACCTGGCTAATTATAAGTATGTTAGTGTTCACACATTGGATGTTTAAGGAAGTGAATGCTGCGATCGCTAATGCTCCCTCGCATTTAAATCCTTAAAATTCCAATATGTGAACAATAAATCATACTTATTGTTGAATTTACATTGCAGCAACGGACGATAACTCTAATCGGATGCTAAACATACACCTTGTGTTTCCTGTGATCTGCTACTATTTCTGACGGTATATTTATTGCATTGTAAATATTGAGACTGGTCAGAATGTATTGACTGTCCAGTCTCGCCGTGACATGTGACATGTTGACCAATGGTCCGCTCTTTGTCATGGCAGAATCATTTAGAGGTGTACATTACAAACAAAAATGTGGCCGTGATAGGATAAATGGGGCTAATGGGTTTTGCGACCAATGTAGATCCAGATCAGACTGTGCATCCGCACAGTCTGATCCGGATCTGCACTGTTCGCCATTCCCATCATGCTTCCAACAAGTAGTATAGACCGTCGTTAATACGCTACATGCGTGTGGCATTTGATCAGGAGCTACACAGGTCACAAATCACATAAGCCACATTTCTCCAGTCACAGTCACAAATGTGAGCGGCATGGAATGGACTGTTTGTGAACCATACACACCGCTTCATAATGCATACACACGTACGTTAGAGTCTGGGGCATTGTCATACATCCCGCTAACGGCCCAAAGGAATGTTCATTATCTTTTATGGAATGTGTATGCAACTGGTGAAAATTAAACAAATACCAAATGCGGTGACTAATCCTTTCATTTTATACGGGTACTGACTTTGATAATTTACTTGTGTGACAGATGATACAGTAAAACCTCGCTAAACCGGACACCCTGGGAGGTCCCCAGGGTGTCCGGTTTAGCGAGGTTTCACTGTAAATCAAGCATTTGATTATTCCGAGCCATAATATTGTGTGCTATGCGATCACGAACAGACAGTGTCACCTGAGATAAATGACCAAGAAGCCATTCATTCGGCTTATATTTAAGGGTGGGAATTGGATCAAACACCTTCCATACCCAGCTGACCAAGAAACCCATTAATATACAATTAATATACAATTAATATACAATTAATATACAATTAATATACAATTAATATACAATTAATATACAATTAATATACAATTAATATACAATTAAATATACAACTTAATATACAATTAATATAGTATACAATTAATACAATTAATATACAATTAATATACAATTGAATATACTTAATAATATTAACAATTAATATACAATTAATAAATTAACAAACAATTAATATACAATTAATATACAATTAATATACAATTAAATACAATTAAATACAATTAATATACAATTAATATATTAAAACACATTAATATACAATTAATACAATAATATCAATTATATTAATATACAATTAATATACAATTAATACAATTAATATACAATTAATATACAATTAATATCAATTAATATACAATTAAATACAAATTAATATACAATTGGATATTAATACAATAATATACAATTAACAATTAATATAACAATAATATACAATTTAATATACAATTAATACAATTAAATATACAATTAATACAATTAATTATACAATTAATACAATTAATATACAATTAATATACAATTAATATACAATTAATATACAATTAATATACAATTAATATACAATTAATATACAATTAATATACAATTAATATACAATTAATATACAATTATTGTCTTTTGAGGAGGTGTACATGAGATTTACGGGCCTGAGAAATGTTCTACATTCAATTTTTAGATAATCACGTGGCCGTGTTTTGGCCAATGAGAATGACTGAAATACTTATTCATATACTAATAAATTACGATCACGTATGTGTCTTGTTGTCCGGTTTAGAGAGGTTCCACTGTAGTATTGTGCTCATTTGAGCATGCAATAATGTTTGGTTCATATATTATTACTGTGCTCATTTGAGCATGCAATAATGTTTGGTTCATATATTATTACTGTGCTCATTTGAGCATGCAATACTGTTTGGTTCATGTATTACTGTGCTCATTTGAGCATGCAATACTGTTTGGTTCATGTATTATTGTGCTCATTTGAGCATGCAATAATGTTTGGTTCATGCAATGACAACGTTTCAGGTTGGTTATATTGCTGATGGCGTAGATTAAATGCAGTAGGTGCATCGTCGCTATATATACATTGACGCCTAAACCAGCTTAGATTCATATTACAGTGGATCCTCTCTAAACCGTGCACCAAGAAAAGACATGTGATTTTATTTTGTATGAGTTTCCTGGTCAGTTATGTCAGGTGATAATGTCTGTTCGTGATCGCATTGCACACAACTGTGACTCCGAATGATCAAAGCCCGATTTACAGTGAACCCTCTCTAAACCGGACACCCTGGGGACCTCCCAGTGTGTTCGGTTTAAAGCGGTTTCACTGTATATGAAACAAGCTAAGTGATTTTGTACCTAAGAAGATATGAGTTTTTCGTGAACTAAATAAACAAAGTTTACAATAGTTTTACGTAAATGACCTCGAACGTTGACAGAACTTGCTCTGAATATTTCTCAATCTCGACGTCATTTACCAAAAAAATATCACAGTTTCTGTAAACATATTTCAAGAAAAAGCACACATCTTCACAGATAACCCGAATTATCTGTCTGTAACGCAGGGCAACTTACAATAAGTCGACGCCCTGCGTTACAGACAGATAATTCGGGTTACTTCACAGATACCAAATCACGTGGCTTGTCTTGTTATTAAAATTGTTTTTGTGTGATTCGGAAACTTCAGTAAAATGGGCACTCATGCTGCGACAACATTGGAACTGACAGGGAATGTCTCTCAGTGGTCATTCTGACATGCTAATGACCGCCGCCATGTCAAATTTATCCCGCTATATCCACGATATATAAACACAATCAGCGGCGCCACAACAGAAATGACCGTGAAGATTATTATAACAGACACTATTGGTCATTTCGGTAATCAAACCTGATCGCCTATCACTATAATGCTGGAATTGATTTTCCATTTTGGCGCTATATGATACTGACCACTGACCGTTTGAATATCGGATGCAGCTAATAGGTCAACTTGGATACATTTCTATGTACACTAGCGCCTTGCCAATATTTGTCAATATATATATATTTCAAAATACTTGAACTGTGTGCATGAAATCAAGCAACTTGATTGATTGCGAGTTGGCAATGCCATTATATGTTCAAAAACGGTGATAAGCTGGGCACGAAAATGGCAAATATTGGCAATATTAGCGCTGGCGGTAGTGTACTAGGTAAAACCTATACACAATTTAAGTACACAAAGATTTTCCGGGTATCTGTTGCAAAGCAATTCCGTCGTACAAGCGCAATAAAACCCAGCTGTCATAGTCATGGAAACGCATGGCAGACCCCCGGGTCATAGTTCACCCCGCGCCCAAGGTAGGCCATGGGTCACGTGTTGTCCCCTCTATCTCCTGGGTTAGGGGTCACCCGTGAGAGGGTCAGAGGTCTACGGCCAAATGCTGACCATTACTGACCGCTGAATAATTTATCGGAAGTGGCAGGCTAACCGCTGGTGTGATGAGAAAGGCGGATTTTATTCGCGGTCATCATTGTCGATATGGGTCAACATTTTGCGATCAGGGGTCCCAGACCAAAAGGTGAACCCTTGCTAAGAAGGTAGGGGTGAGGGTCGGGGTCCCCGACCACATGCTCATATCGCGAAATTGATGTACACACTTCACATAAAGGAGGAAAATGGACACATGTTGGAATTTATATACGACTGAGGCTTTATAAACAGGGGGCAGTTTCATTAAAGAATTAGTATGACCTAGTTAAAATACACAAACAATCTTACAAAAATAGTTCAGAACATTTTCTTTACAACTTCCTACATTTTGTCTAAATTCGCTATTACATAAGCCAATAAGAATTTGGACAAAATGTATCACTTATATCATATATAGTAGAACATATTTTCAATGTTTCTGCTTATATTAATTTTAATTTATCATATTACACAATCTTTACGGAATGGTAGACGGGATGCATGATCATTATTATATCGATTGGCAAACCTCAATCCATCACTGACTACTTGGTCTTTCCCCATTCCGGATGGTTTATCTTTTCCTCGTTAACCCGGGTGTCAAAGATCGTTACTCTCCCGCCAAAACACTGGCCTCCAGGTCAGAGGCTAAGTATCACGTTTGTATATTCGACGTACCGTGCACAGACGCCGCAGCTGTATATTTATTGTATTTACATGTATGTGTATATCCAGGGATTTATGCATTATTGTAGTATTGTTGTGTTTTTATGTCTCTGGTTGATCTAATAATGTGTGAGCTTGAATTTGAAGAACAATGTTTATTATTTTCTAAGGCAAAGAAATACAGTTCATCGTTAAATATAGGGCATTGGCTGTCAAATATGCGACTAGCGGAAGCTCACATAAATTCGCCCCATCCCACTTGACCAAACTGGAGTAACATATTTGAACATGTCGATATAATTATAACATTTATGTAGCATATTACTTGTTACATGCATAGCCATCGTGCCATCTATATGTTGGTGTTATACATACCTCATGTTGTCATATCTATATGACCTGAGTGAATAAACGTTTTTGAAGAATGAAGTGGATACAACGGCCTGCGTTAATCCTGCCCAGATTATCAACGTTTCTGAGCATCTATTGGCAATGCCAACTCGCAATGAAGCAAATTGATTGTCTGAGCTCCTGCTCAGACAATCAAATTGTTTCATTGCGAGTTGGCATTTCCAATAGATGTCCAGAGATGTTGATAACCTGAGCAAGATTAACACAGGCCGTTGTATATTGGCAATTTAGTTCCACCCCGGTGTTTAAGCTCCGCGTACGTATGAGTGCCGTTTTGCCATGACGCTCGGAGCGCGATCTGATGTTTTCACCGATGGTGTTGATATGACCTGCGCGATCTTGATGTCAAACAGGCGGCCGGGTCAAGAGTTGGGGTCTAACAAAATATACTAAAACGTAAATACAGACAGAATATTTATGCAGGCACAATCTACTGGCGGTGTACGAGGGTGTTGTAGTATACACTATAGAATTCTGTGTAAATATTGCTCATCGATTTATCAGAGTTAAACGATTTAAACGAAATATTTTGTTAAAAAAAAACATTTATAAAATGAGCTATTGCAGTGTAATAATATAGAAAATTAATACACATAATACACGGGTGTACTCTCACAGAAAACATTTTAGGTAAGCGGTACAGCTGGGATGCGTGATACTGTTGGTATTCATGAAACAAATATAGTGGAACCTCTCTAAACCGAACAACCTTGCGACATCGATGTATTAATTTACGACCGATTTCACTGTCAAATCATCGCTGACGTTTATCAGGTGTTCATGATTGCAATGCATACATGATTGTGTTTCAGCGCTGTTACATCGGAATTAATGTGGAACCTCTCTAAACCGGACACCCTGGGGACCTCCCAGGGTGTCCGGTTTAGAGAGGTTCCACTGTAGTATACATATTAATGATAATGTATATTCATGATTTCACAGCATCCAACTACGTATCAGGTCAGAATGGTACAATGCCTGATTTACAGTGGAGCCTCTCTAAACCGGACAGCCTGGGGATCACATGATGTCCGGTTTAGAGAGGTTCCACTGTAGAATGTACACTATATCGCACGTGGTAGCCTTGCTAATATGTGTCCATTATGTCAGAACTAGTATTTCAATATTGTGCTTAAAATTAAGCAACTTGATTGGCTGAGCATGAGCTGTGATTCGGACTCCACATTCTTTAAATATTTTCCACGAAAAATCCCCCGTCATTTTAGGTACACAATCACATGGTCTGTCTCAAATATGTACATCTACAGTGGGGTCAGCGTGTAAGTGCACACACGAACGAACACGACAGGTTGGTTCCAACCTGTCGTGTTCGTTCGTGTGTGCACTTACACGCTGACACCCCACTGTATGCCCTGTTACTATCATATCTTCAAATATTTGGATGAGAAATAAAGCGTCTAATTATTTTGTAACTTTCGCTTTTCCATAATAACGATTCCGTTATATGGATTCATTGTCCTAGGGTTAGATAGAAACCTAATTGTCTCCTTCCATAGACCGATTATTGGCGCACACCACACCACCCCGGGCAAGCGGACAATTTGATTACCCCGTCTTATCACGGTCCCGTGCCGCCAATAGAGCAGATTAGCAGGTTACGGAGAATTACCGCAATATTACTCCGCCCGTCAGGACACGGCAGTGTGCTAGTTACGGGTGTTACGATGTCTTATGATGACCATTAGCCCCGCTGGTCAATCTACGGTCATTATCCGGCAATTTGGACGCACGGAGATAGGAGCTCTGGGCGATAACCATATAGTACATAATATCCTGTCTCTGATACTTTTAAAATATTGAAAAGGCAAACACTACTGAAACCGTTAGAGGAATAAGCAAGACTTTGTTCATAAGTATAAGACATGCAGTCAGTATTGATTCAAAGTATTAAAACTGTTATTCAGTCATATGTTCATACAGTTCAATATTTCGACAAAATTGCGCTCCAATGCTCATGTGAACAGTGTATGACGTTTCACGTACAAGTCAGTGACGTAAAGTCAAGTTAACAATATGTTGGAAATAACGTAACTCAGAAAGTGAACAGTTGTAGATAATTTCCTCATTTCAATATTATGTTTTTGTGTACATTGTTTTATTTGTCGTTGTTATTGCATTTGAAATTTCGAATCGATGCAAACTGTAATCTTTCTTGACATAATTCACGTATCAACTTTCCACTTGTGCCAGCATGCACATGTTGCTGCTACATATACTTGCGCCAATGATCTTGTTCAGATTTGAGGTTGAAATTATTACGTCGTAAAATATGAATGTTGCCGATTTTGTCGATTATAATTATAACAAACAAAACAACAAAAAGCTGGAATGTGTCCATTTTCATTGCATTATACAGAAACGATATGTGCATACATTATAATAAAGCCAATCACTGTGGGGGAAAAAAACGGTGCCACAATTAACATTGTGTTTTTATTATAGGAATGAATGGCCTTTTTGTGGAATTTATCTGGGTATAAACTAGGAAAAGTCGCGGGAATACTGGACGAAGGCCGGAAGGCCTCGTCCAGTATTTCCGCGACTTTTCCACGTTTATATCCCCGATAAATTCCACAAAAAGGCCATTCATTCCTTATAATTCCAGCATTTGAAATAAATTCATCAAGAAAATGTGTTTATTTTCAGTTTTCTTAAGAATTATTTTAACTGCGCCTCACGGTTACGGAAAGTAGTTCGGCGTGGGAGTTTACTGGGATATAAATTTTGAACAGACACTTGCTACGGGCCAATCAAATGTTAGGGAATTGTGTAAATATTTTTATGCTGGAATTATATACTTGGATACTGTTTGCAGGGATCAGTGGAAGAAGAGGGCTAAGTCCATATAATGGACTTAGCCCTCTTCTTCCACCGACCCCTTAATTTATAAACCGCATTCTCAAACTTGGACTCGTGCTGACGGGTACATCTCATTATCCGCGGTCCAAATTAATTAATTCCTCCATTGTTTATTACCGGATATAAACAATGACAGCGGAACCGGAAGTTCGTGTCAAGCGCCAGTATTCAACAGTGAATATTCAGTTTGCTATGGCGGGAACATCTCCGATTTCAGCCGGTGAAAGGAATGGGCAATGCTGTTGAAACGGACATGGACATATGCTGTTTTTTATTTAATAAAAAAAGTATTTCTTTTTTTGTAATTGGGATGGAGTTTCAAAATTTATTTTCTTAGATTATATCCGAGCTATCCACGTTTTGTTCACACAATGTAGTCACTCCCGTCCGCCATTTCGACCCATGTTAATTTCTCATAACATGCTCGTTTCTTTATCACGATAAAATCAATATTTGACCGAATGTCGTTAAGTACTAAAAGCGGTAAAATAATAAAAATGTTATGTTATTATTTGGAAAATGTACGTATTTTATTCAGATTTCATTTGATGAATTTTCCAAACGTATCGACAGAGTATGTCACGCTGTACGTGAAACAGACAAAGTGTACATTTCTTTTACAGATGACGATGCGGTAGTTTTCTCGTGAACCAAAGTATTAAATGGTGAACATGAAAACAAGTTCCCCTTTGCGAATTGTGTAACCTCATGGATATCATAAATATTTAATTTCATTTCCGCTAATGGCGGTGTAATTTCCTGTTTTGCCTACCCTCGACGATTCTTAGCATTCATATAAGCCCACAGAACGGTGACATAATTAAAAAGACGTCAAACCGCGATGACGTGACCTTTCCCGGGTGTGTATCGAGTTCTGACGTATAGCCCTATGAAATTCGATACGCGGTTTGTATTACGGGCTGTTAACAAATTTGAGTTTCGGAGAAATTAATCATGCCTCTCGATTCATGGTCGTATTAATATTCATGTTGTTTTGTATGAATGGCGTAATGCGATATGATACGTCGAAGCATAATATGCTTCGACGTATCATATCGTATTACGCCATTCGGGGATACATGTTGTGCCATCAACGCCATTGCAGATTGGAAACATAATTATATCAGTGGTGTAGTGGATCTTCAAAGTGGTGATCATGTTAGTTCAAACGTTATACTAAAATATGGTTATTTTTCAACACTAACAAACAATCGCGAGAGCACTTACAACAATGTTTCCTTGGCACAGATGAGGGCGTAAGAGTGATCCTTTGTGTGGGAGGCAACCGGAGTACTCAGTGAAAACCCACTTGTCCGGTTTGGCAACCACTATACCATCTTACATACTGTTCCGGATTCAACTGAGTGGTAACAACATACACTTTTGATGCGAAATGAGAAAAAATGCAAAACAATATTTACATTTTTTTATATATATTTTTTTGGTTCCAACCTGTCGTGTTCGTTCGTGTGTGCACTTACACGCTGACCCCACTGTATGCTTAAACACGATTTAATCACGATTATTCATGTGTGTCATGGACAGTCCTAATACAAGTACATGTATCGTCACAGTTCAATACATAAACGCCGACGGGCACCGGCTTGAGCGAATATAATTGTAATGTGACTCACGTAATACCAACATAGGCAAACTATGAGCAACCGTCGAACTGACTCAGTGGCCAATAATGGTCGGAAATATAATATTTCTACAAAACACGTCGTGGTACACAATACGTACATTCGTATTTTGTATAAACATCCAGACGATATGCATGTCATCTCTATTACGTTCTCCAATTTTAAGAGAGTTTACCTTTTTTTGCCATAAATAGTCATTTCAAGAAACCAACAAAAAAAGTCATAATCAATTTCAACATGTAACAATTTGCTATAGTGTACAATACAACTACAATTGCTATATGCCTATATCTATCCGGTGTCCGTTTCAGTAAAATTGGTACGAATACAATGTTAGTAAGTGCAAAATTATGTGTAAATGTCACATTAACAATGTTTTCTTTTAAACAAATACTGGATTTACATTTATTGAGCATAGGCTAAATAATATTTAAATGTAAGTACTTTTCATCAATAACAAAAAAGTCACCCTCCCAAAAAAGATTTATTTGATGAAATTCCAGCAAATATTAATTTTATTGCGATTTTCCTATGGGAATTCAACATGGGGGCTAAAACATTATTTTATTTAAATACTTTTTTTATTTGTGGACCGATTTTCAAAATCTAACTTGTGTTTTCTTATTTACATAATTTCCAAACTATCTCGCCAGGTTTCGGAGTCAATTTCCTTCTTTTGTTTTCATTTTTCGACGCTCCTGGTCAGCCTCCTCCTTTTTGCACCATGTTAAATGCCCAATATTTTATGGAATTTCATCAAATAAAATAAAACTAGGGAGGGTGACATTTTTGTTATTGATGAAAAAGTATTTACATTTAGATATTTTTTAAATTTAATATGTTTAATAGCCAAAAGTTCGTCGGCAGCAAAACGTGGAACAGACAGTAGTTTCTTCTGTAGGCCACGTGTTGAATTGAATGTATATGATGTGTATATATTTGTTTACAAGATGATTCACTCCCTGACATGTACCTGGCACGGGTCTCTTTCTTGCCTTTGACAGTTTAGTTCTATTTATGTCAACATGAATAACTCATATTTCCAACTACCATGTATTTTCTATTAACAATCTTCTTCTCATTTGTATAGACCTTCATCAATTTGACCTGGGTCACTTATTGACCATCATGTTTTCACGTGGTATTTGGGCATGTCGTTTCAAGCATTACAGTCCGTGGCACGTGTACCTGTATCACCGCGTAACTTCGCCGCGCACGAATACATGGTCATATTGTGAAAAGAAAACAATTTATTAACATTTATACGTTCGAAATAACTAGATAGTATAATTTATCAGGAGACTGGTGGATACAATGTGACAAGGCAGGTGATTTTGTATCTAAGAAGATCTGCGATTTTTCATGAAAACTATTTACAAAATCTGCGATAATTTCCGAAAATTACGCGGAAAGTTGACGGCATTCTCAGAGCAAATGGGAATGGTATTCCGCATTTGCTCTGAGAATTTCGTCAACTTTCCGCGTCATTCGCCGAAAATAGCATAATAACTGTAAATACCAGGGGCCCGTTTCACTAAGCTTCGTAATACTAAAATGTTCGTAAGTGCAAATTAAAGGATCGTCTGGAAATTTCAATTGATGGATTTACATTTATTGAGCATATGCTGCATATGCAGCCTATGCTCAATAAATGTAAATCCATTAATTGTTTACAAGAAAAAGTTGTTAATGTAACATTGAGAGACTATCATAATGTTGCACTTACGAACATTTTAGTCGTACGATGTTTAAGTGAAACGGCCGGATTATACGTTTCATGAAAACTCGCACATCGTCATATAGGTACAAAATCACAAGGCTTGTCTCAAATGACCAAATAATGTGTCTGTGATGTCGAATGTGGGTTTCGCGCTCCGTAACATGTTACTGGTGGAAGCGACACGGTCGTAGATTATGTAGCAATCGAAATAGACTGCAAATAGAAATTGGCGCGAAGTGGCAACAATAATAAAATTTGATATTAATCTCGCGGTAAACGATGAGCGATCTGACATGCCTAATGTTCTTCGAACCATGTATATTTCATCGACTATCCAAATGCCAATTCGCGTGATTGACATTCACGAGACTCCGCTCTGTTGTCCATATCACTACGCGTGAAGCTGTCAGACTTATAATAAATATTTAGTTTCGTATTTTGAAAATAGACGGCTGACGTTCGGAGAAAGTAACGGCTATGATGATCGGCAATGTGCAGGTTGTTATGGTAACGGCCAATAGATAATACTTCAAATCTTATTTACTGAATTTCAGAATTTTCAATATGGTAGTTAAAATCACGGTGACCTATATGTATTTTGATGCATACATGTATGATATTTGAAAAAATATTGTTTAAATTACATCAGTGTAACTGTGTTTTGAGAACACATGTACAGTGGGGTCAGCCTGTAAGTGCACACACGAACGAACACGACAGGTTGGTTCCAACCTGTCGTGTTCGTTCGTGTGTGCACTTACATGCTGACCCCACTGTAGGCTTTTGTCGACAAATGCACCTTATACACTGTACATGAAATTTGTTTCATACAGGAGCCAACCCATGTGAATTTATACCTCTAAAGACAACGTCCAATTTATGAGTGGTAAAAGTGAACATTATTTCATTCATCATTGCATTTTCATTTTTGTCACAAGAACGATACTTAGGTAGTTATGCCATCTCGTACAGGATATACACGAACCATGGTTATACAATATATCGTCACAGTTCTATACACACTGTTCTGTCAGTCAAACTATAGGCCAATTAAAACTTTTCAGGGGCCCGTTTCACTAAACTTGCTACGACTAAAATGTTCGTAAGTGCAACATTATGATAGTCTGTACATTTCACATTAACAATGTTTTCTTGTAAATAATTGTTGGATTTACATTTATTGAGCATAGGCTGCATATGCAGCCTATGCTCAATAAATGTAAATCCATCAATTGAAATTTGCAGACGTTTCTAAATTTGCGCTTACGAACATTTTAGTCGTAAGAAGTTTAGTGAAACGGCCCCAGGACTGTATCAAGAGTGAGAAATAATGCAACATAATATAATGGAATACAGTATTCTATTTTATTCTATTCTATATGTATTATATTATGTTATATGCTATTCTACTCCATTATATTCTATTCTAATCTCACATATTATATTTTATTCTATTCTGTTAAATTCTATGTAATATAATTTATCTTGTTCCAAGTATTTTTCTGTTATATTATCTTGTATCGCATCGTATTGTATCGTATCGTCTCGTATCGTTTTGTATCGTATCGTATGTATCGTATTATATTCCATTTTAATATGTTCAATTTTATTCTACATATTATACTTTTTATATTATATTCTGTTTATTGTATTTTATCATATTCTTTTCCGTTATACATTATTCTATGTTTATTTATTATGTTCTAGTATCCAATATAATATACATTGTATTCTGTTTTATAGTTTCTATTGTTGTCTAAAGGAATGCATGTTGTTTTTTAAGTGATCACCTGGGGCCCGCTTCACTAAGCTTCGTAGGACTAACATGTTCGTAAGTGCAAATGTAGGATAGTCTGGAAATCTCACTTGATGGATTTACATTTATTGATCATAGGCTGCATTTGCAGCCTATGCTCAATAAATGTAAATCCAATAATTAGAAAACATTGTTTATGTGAAATTTACAGCAGACTATCATAATTTTGCACTTACGAACATTTTAGTCGTACGAAGTTCAGTGAAACGGGCTCCAGCAATGCACGGCAAGATGAATGTTAATATATTTCCCGCCAATAACTGATGGGCACCACGTGATTAATATGTTCCGATGCTGTTGGATAGTTTATTGATATTCATACATCAAGTAATTCAGTATGATTGGATAAATAGTTAGCAGACAGTCTGACACATGGCATGTTGTTTTATAGGCTCGACCTGTGCGTGAACATACAGTACACAACTATGTGGCCTGTGACTGGAGAAATGGGGATTATCGGATTTGTGACCAGTGTAGATCCTGATCAAATAGCATACTCCTGTAGCGTGATACAGATCTGTATTGCTTGTTAGAAGCATTTTGGAAGTTTCATTGATGGAATTGTGAACAGTGTAGATCCTGATCAGACTGTGCGGATGCACAGTCTGATCAGGATCTACACTGATCGCAAAACTCAGATGCCCCATTTATCCATCGACAATCACAAAATTTAATGTGGAAGAGCACATATGGAGAAATACATGCGTTAATGTTGTAGCGATGATCGATTGTAATCGAAAATAGATCGAGATGTCTCATCGATAGTGAGTTTTGTCATAATCGATTGTCGGTCGGAAATAAATAAATAAAATAAAATTATTTATAAAATTAATAAAATTTATTTAATGTATATACATCCAGAGTGTTGTCGTTCCAACGTACCCTACCCTCAGTACATTAATTGATTGTTTTCCGAAATCACCTACAAACTATCGAATTTAGAAATTAGTTCCGGCAATGAGGAATCGTAGATAGTCATCGCCCGTTTAATTTATTTATAGAAATCCGGTCCAAATTGTGTAGTTTAGCGCATTATTGCTTGTAAAAAGGGCGAATGCAGCATGATCTTTTATGAAAATGGGCAATTATAGTAATTCCGTGTTAATCCAGATCATCTGACCCATCTGTACATTGTGATCCGGGACTGCATTATTTGCCAGATTCATGTTGTTTCAATCAGTGTAGACTCAGATCAGACTGCACAGTCTGATCTGAGTCTACACCGATCTCAAAACTATGTTAGCAAAACACAATGTTTGGTCTATTCAGTAAGAAATAAACTCTGAAATATAGCAAAGGACCGGATCTCTATAAATAGATTTGCAAAGGGAAATAACTAGTTACGATCTCTCATTGTATATCGGTAGACATATAATGTTGTCACGTGTGAAATGTATCCAATCACAGCCATCAATTAGACTGGTCATGTCTGCGGTTGAACGGCTTTTTCTGGCGTTCTTCGTAATCACGATTCTCAATATATCTCCGGAGGATTTCCAGATATACACGGACGATTACCACAATCCTTCCGCCAATGTAAAGTAGTGCCACCACGTGGCCCGTGGATTGTTAGGGTCAATTGGCAAGTCTCGGGTCAGCGACTAATCCAGTAAAACACGTCTGTCTGATACAAACGAGTTCACCTTGTGACTGATGTTCACCCTAAATTCTGCTGCAGTCTGCACAAGATAATCAGACATTTATTGCGATGAATCTCTCGCTGAATGCAATCCTTGTTGATAAAAAGTTCCTTACTGCATTTCAGACCAGCCATGTGATTTTGTACCTAAGATGATTTTGTACGTATACATTTTGTAAATATTTTTCATGAGATAGCGCGCATCGCGCTATCTCATGAAAAATATTTACAAAATATACGATATTGTCTGTAAATGAGGATGAAAGTTAATGAAACTTTCATAGCAAATGCGGAATTCTATTCCGCATTTGCCATGAAAATTTCGTGAACTTTCGACGTCATTTATGGAAAATATCGTAACGTTTGTAAATATTTCTGTGAGATACCACGCATCTGCTTTAGTACAAATTCACACGACGTCTCATTTTTGGCTAGTCTAGGCACAGTCACGTATACATACATATATGTATACTCATGCAATCACGGATTGGTCGAACTTGTTTAACCCTTTCACCCCTAAATATATAGCGTGGCCTGCTCCATGTTAGTTTTGGACTATTCAATTAATGAAATATTCAAGATCTTTAAACTGATGGCAAACACTACCCAGTACCCAGTGACAGGATCGTTTTGTATTTTATATATACATGAAAAAAACAAGTTAAGTGCATGCCCACTCAATAGGCACAAACTGTTCTTTACAGGAATAAATAAGTGTATAATTGTGTCACTATTCCACTAGTTCTAAACATTACGAGTGCCCGCTATACAGATATAATCATTTAGTAATATTTATTTTACTGATAGTGACTCGCGGTGGTATCAGGCTATTTTCATATGCAAATGAGGCTTGATGTTGTTTAATTATTTATACATGCACTAATTAAATGCGTCACCTGAAACAATAATATGTTCGACAGATTATAAAGTATGATCATTGCACATCAAACTATAAATACAGAGAATAAATAGTAATGTCTGTTAACATTTTAAGGAAACACGGTGTTCGTCCCTGATATCAGTGTGGGAATTTACGTCAGATGTAAAATGTATAATAATGCCAATCAATACGTTGGATAATGGTCTGTGCCCACTGAGTGGGCATGTACATTTAAAATGTGAAACAATTATAAGTGTGTCCAAATATCAGAATATAATCATATTTCTTTGCCTATGAACTGCTTAGACAAGTTGCACGAATTCCATAAGTGTAATGGTTCAACTGCTGCTGTTTACATATGCCAATTTCATATGGCTGCCATAAGTAAAGCAGTTAATACATGTCATGTTGGACAACGTGTGCCGCGTAGTAATCAAACGATTAAATATACAACAGCAACATATAGAGACTAGAGCACTGTCGATGGCGCGCCATCGCAATTTACCCATTTTTCCCAAATGCTAAGTCAAAAAGGAGGAGAAAATCCATGACCGGGGATTGAATAAAAAATCGAAAGGCACACACCAAGTTTCAAGACCCTAGCTATTATGGTTAAAACGTTTTACTTTTTGCAAGAAACTAGACGGTCCAAAGGGGAGATAATCCGTATCTCAAGGGTCAGATTTAAAATTGAAATTCATTTCAAGTATCTACATTCCTTTATAAAGAAAATATATACCAACTATTAATCTCCATCTATTAAAGTTTAGAAATTATACAACTTATAAGGCAAATTTGCAAAGGGACACCCGTGACGAAAAACAACATACCCATTTCACGACAATAAGTGGGTATAATAGACACTATTTTCGTTCTGTGCGACGCCATATACATGCAGGGCAAACCATGGCATATTGTTTTCAGCATCAACCAACGACATTTTGGATAACAAAAGACAACTTTCATTGTGTATGTGATAACGGGATACTATCATTAATAATCACTTTACGTTCCCTTTGAACTAATCGCGATCACAGTTATGTAAATGGATGGATTGAGAAATATAAGGGCACCACTGTCTGCACGTTAACACCGAATTAATGTATTTACGACAATGACAACTCATCAAAAGCAAGAATTAATTTTGTTCATAAATGCAGCGGGGCAGACATATAAAATTCGGTGTGACGGATTGGAAAATTGGCATACTGTTTACGACCAGCGTAGGATCAGATCAGACTGCGCGATCCGCGCAGTCTGATCTGAGCCTACGATATTCGCAACTCCGTCACATCGACAAACAAAGTACATGTTAAAAACCGATGGAAATTGGGTTGCAGAACAAGTAAAACGTGTAACAAATGACGTACTGTCCATTTTCTCAATAATGCTTATTTTTGTAAAGATTCCCGAAATATGAGTACCTTACAATGTGTGTCCAGCAATACAGGCCACACTATGCTATTATTTATACGTATACGTACGTATACCGTTATCCGTATACCGTGACGATACTCTTCTAAGATGTATCTACATCCGTGACTGTTGTAAATGCATTTTGTACACGCGTTGAACCGGTACATACACGTACATTGAACAGGATCACCTCCCTATGCTGGATACATGCACCATTATGTCTGAATATGAATTTCACAACTCAACAGGCTAATTTGTGAGATGGGATTTTGATGAAGTGGCCGTGCTGTTGCTCACAACATGTCGGCCTGACTTTCTCACGATGTCTCGGCCAGGACAAGACACCTGTAGGTTGCCGGAGTCATCTGTGAATTATGGAATTGTCTATTAATACGTGCAGATACCCGCTTATTCGACAACACCGACGTTTCTAAAATTATATTTATCCCGTCAACACAGTGCGTATGTGCCATGAAACACGGTGCCGTGAAACATTTTTGATATCCTGTCAATACGACATAATCACTGCGTGTGCATTTTAAAGCCATTTGTAGGTGTTGATGGGATAAATAGAATAGTAGGTTAGTGCCGTGAATGGGAAAAATATCTGGCGCGGCACGGAAACGGGATGTGCTCGACAGAGCCTCGCCCATCCCGTTTCCTAAGCCTTGCCAGATATTTCCCCCCATTCACGGCACTAACCTACTATTCTCTATTTTCTGCTCCATGCATAGATGCCTACACTATCATTTAAAATAATTAACGCCACGTATTTATTGTTTGGCTAAATACGTTATACGCGGTCCGATCAATATACATATACCAACATGTAGTTACTACAAACCATAACGCACAATTCATATGAAATGTTTTCATATGAATTGCATATGTAACATACGAAGTTCATATGAAATTCATATGCAAATGGTTCATATGAAATGCATATGAAAAGTCTTCATATGAAATTCATATGAACATCATATGAATTTCATATCGGCTCTTTTCATATGAATTTCATATGCAATTCATATGTTTTTAATATGTTTTATGAGGCATATGTGACACAGTTTCCTGTGTAGTACGGTGCTATGGTAAATGGTTAAGGCATCCCCTCTCTCCGCTACATTAAGTACCGATCTCACATACAGTGGGACCTCTCTAAACTGGACACCACGAACACACATAAATGATCTTATTTTTTATGAGTTTCTTGGTCTTTTATCTCAGGTTTTAATGTCTGTTCGTGATCGCATAGCATATAGCTATGGCTTAGAAATATCAAATGCCTGATTTATAGAGAAACCTCTCTAAGCCGAACACCCTGGTGACCTCCCATGGTATCAGCTTTAGAGAGGTACCACACTATCTCATTTCTGAACCTAACTGTACATATGAGTTTCTTGAAAAACCTTTCTTCGATGAATAAACGAATGTTTATAATACTAGTTTAAACATAGTGTATTGCATATAAGTACAATACAAATAAGTAGCTTGCAAACGCTAGTCGATGGTGACTAATTTACTTTTCATTTTTTCCCTATTCAAGTATCTCTCACAGCACATTGATTATAAATGCGGCATTGTATGATTATTTCACAACAAAACATGATTTTATTCACAACTCAATACAAACATGGTTTGACAGCACTTTAGAATCATTTCCAATGGAAATGATTCTAAAGTGCGGTCAAAGCATGTTTTTGATGAGACTGTTCCTTACTGGTATGTGTATGTGTATAGCGAAATGGCTCGCTATCCAAGGTCCGGGCCCGGATGGCGGATGCCGTCTTTTATGCAGGGTATTGCGCCTCACCTGCGTGAACTATGGCACTGCGTAGTATTCAGACACCGACTAATCCATGTCAGAATTACCGGTAACCAGACTCGATAACCAACGACAATACACCAGTAACCTATTTCATCAACATTGCAAAGTATAATTTTCTAGCAAAGTATACTTTGAGGGAGAAATTTTCAATATTATGATAAATTTATTATTTTTTATTATACTGAATTTATTACATTATCACAGCCATTCTGGCTGTGATAATGTAATAAATTCAGTATAATAATACTGCATACTTTTAACCATCAAATATATGCAGTCGTTAGTTCTAGATACGAAATAATGCATTTCAGGAAAAATAAATGATTACTCCCTCAACGTATACTTTGCTAGAAAAGTATACTTTGCAATTTTGATGAAATCGGCTACAGGTACTGACGTCTACAATGTGTTAATATGCCGGCGATATCTATACACATTGTGACATACAGTTTAGGCCCAAGTGATTGTACACATCGATGCTGGTCTATGCTGGTACATTGTGTCAGAACCAACATATAGCTGATCGTCGAGACAGGTCATTAAATATCGTCTTCAAAGTGACCGCGGTGTCATCCGTTACGTCCATAATCAGGCGGAAAATTGGCCCGAATTAAAATTCAGCCAACACCCTGATAAAATGCCCTTATACCATTTATTTTTTTCTGGAATATATATCCATGTAATTGACGTCAATCTGTATAGCATTTACTTATCATTTGTACCTATTGTTGCGTTAATATCATAACAAGTGACTTGCAGCATATCACTATTTTACCACCTGTGGACGAATTTATTTGTTGGGGCCGTTATCAATATTACATACTGATGGGTTTTCCCTGATCGGATCTTATTTAATATTCGCGAATGGTCCTTTCGCCCATACGTGCACGTCATAAGGAGTCAGGGGGCGCCGTAACGTCACTATCATCAATATGGGAATTTAATTCAAATCGTTCAGCCATAAATATATTTACAGTAGAACCTCTCTAAATCAGAGACACATGCAGTCTCTGTATCTTAAGTTGTATGGGTTTATTTGTCAGTTATCTCGGATGATAATGCATGTTCAAGTTCGCAAAGCACGTCCACATGCCTTGGTACAGTAATATGTCTGATTTACAGTGGAACATTTCTAAACCGGACACCCAGGGTGTCCGGTTTAGAGAGGTTCCACTATATTGGCGATTCCACACTTGTACATTCCACGGAAAATTGGCGAATTATCGAATTTTGACGCCATTTGCGGGAAATATTGTAAATTTTGTAAACGTGATTCATGAAATTACGCAGATGTCCGAAGGTACAGAATCACATGGCGTGTCTCATATGGTGGTGATAGCAGATCAGATGTTACGCTGGTCAACCACTCATAAAACTCATTTGTCAAGTCATAGCACACATGCAGTGGTATATTTTCAAGCCGGTCACTTTGAGAATGCTCTGACCAATCAGACATTAGTGCCCACTTTATGCTTCCGCTCATTGACGAGGCTAGACAATACTTTTAGTGCGTACATACTCAGAACGCTTTATCATAATCGAGTCAGATATGCATTGATGCCAAATATCGAGACAGAATGATAATAATGTATCACGTGACACGTCTGTCGAATCGTCATGTTATCCCGGTTGATATTTAGTCTCTGTTTTCCGCTATCTCTTTTAAAAAAGCTTTATCTAAAGTAAGGGCACGTAAATCATGCTTAATTGACACCTGCTCGCCAGATGGCGTACTAGAGAATCGTGTTTCCTGATAGGCCTGATTGTTCTATTAAATTAGAACGCACGAGAAATCGAGCGTACCCTGATCGGACACACCGTACACTGAGTACAAGAACGACAAGCTACATGTAGCTACGTATATTTTCTGTGACATTTACGGATGTAAATATAATAATTTCCACGCGTAGACAATATAAACACACCGTTGCTGGGAGAAAATAATTAGAGACAACACAGCAAGCAACGTGCACATGGATCTTGGTCGTCCGGACGTTTCCACAAGAAGTGGCCTGCCTCTGGTATATATCACGGAAAACAGATGTACATTCACTTGTGAGAACCTAACGTACCAAAGGTCGTGGCTCCGGTGTTAAGGTCTTGGCGGGACGATAAACTAATATCAACAATTTGATAGCGCCGTATAATAAAATTAGCATTGATGTAGAACCGTAAAGTGAGCCTTTTTGAGATAAGCTGCAAATCGTGCACGCAGATATCTATGGCTTGCCACGGAATAATGTATCTTGCAGGATAAAACGACATTCTTGGAGACTTTATCAGGGTATACACTTTTAAAAGTCCAACAATACCGGTGGACGGCCAAATACAATTTATAAATTATAATCCGACCAAATGTTATGCAAGTTTTCATAATTATTCATTTTATGCAAATTTATGCATTTTTTTCCAACACAATTTTGAAAATCCCAATAAGAAAGTTTTAATTAAAATATGATATTTTTTACATTTTTCATTTTATTTCATCATAAATTATCAAGTTCATGTAATAAAATAACGAGAAAACAATCACTTAGACTTAATATAAATACATCTGGAAAAAGAATGGTTCATTGATGACGTCATAGTGGAAAATGCATATTTCACCTAATTAAAATGTTCAAACTTTTTTAATATGTGGTATATTTACATGCGGTTTCAGCATTTATTTCATATTATAAAAAGTCTATTTCTTATAATTCCAACCCAATTCAGCTTAGAAAGTATTAGGATGATTTAAAATCCTACTTACTTTTCATACTTGTTCAACAATCTAACAGAAATGCACACCAGCACTAACGATCATTCATGTTATGGCGTTTTGCGTAAAATTCGGTGACGTAACGTGAACTACTAATATTACAACTGAACATCGCTAAACGCAAATGGCACGTTAAAAATGTCAGTACAGTGAAACCTCTCTAAACCGGACACCCATCAGACCACAGGTGTTTTATTGGTGTCCGGTTTAGAGAGGTTCCACTGTATTTCTTCTTTAATAGTTTTTTTTTCGGATTTGAAATGGCAATTGGTTTTGTTAATCAATGTTAAGGTCAATTGCTTTATGCTATATAGTTGGCACAGCAATGTCTATTTATCAGGTAACCTGCCTTGCATTGATCGAATACGTACTGACTGATAACATATTGTTGTATCAGGCATTGTCTTGATATAAACATCCGGGTTACAACGAAGTGAAAACTGACGTTCCATTTTGATAGCAAGTTTATCAGGCTCGGTTCGGAAACGGTAGGAATTCCTCGGCAAGCCTCGGAATTCCTACGCGTTTCCTAGCCTTGCCTGATAAACTTAATTCTCTATTTCCTCCGTATCCCCGTTTCTTTACATGCATTAGCTGATGTAAAACTATCTTCCGCCAGTCGAAACGCAGAAATGGAAGTCTGCCTTCAATGTCTATAAATGTGTATGAAAAAGGAAAATTCCAATTTGTTTTAGATCTGCAGGAATCAATAGTTATCTGATTTTGAAGAAACAGATTAATTTAGTTTCGCGTATTATGGTGACCTGTGACCGATACTTCATTCCAGCGATCAATCACTGGATTTTTGACGTCTCAATCATTATTTGTTTCCAGAAAAGCATCGCATAAAACACAATTTTATAATTAAGAAAGATGGCAGTATGATGTAAAGAGAAACTTCCCTACGAAATGAAATTTACTGTTTTAAGAATTTGCAGTAATATATTTTGAGCAGAGAGATATTTGTTTTATGGATCAAATAAAATAACGTGCAGAGTAATTTGGAAAGGAAATGAGTTGTGTTCTGTGAAACAAATGTTTTTTTCTCCACGTCGACAAGGACATCATTTAGACACGCCATGTGATTTTGTACCGTCGGACATCTGCGTAATTTCATGAAATACATTTACAAAAAAATAAAATATTTTCCGTAAATGGTGTCAAAAGTTGACACAATTTTCAGAGTACATGCGGAATTATTTCCGCATGTACTCTGAAAATTGTTGTCCACTTTTGACTTTATTTATGAAAAATATTGTAAATTTTGTAAACGTATTTAATGAAATTACGCAGATTTCCGAAAGTACAAAATCACATGGCTCGTCTCATATGAGGCTGCGAGATAATACACTGGGTTTATTGCATAAGCGATTTTGAAGTCACATGCCAGCATACTAATCCGGGCAGTCTGATTCGGGCCTGCACTATCCGGTACTATCCGGCACTTTCCGGCATTATCCGGCACTATCACTATCCGGCATTATCCGGCACAGCCGGGTAACCATCTACCATGCTCATAACATCGACCACTGATGAAATTTATTAATAATTAATATCCATGGCATTTACTGCGAAAAAAAATAATTCTGTGTCTGCTAAAATGGATTGTTAGCAATAAGGTTTCAGCCCAATTATGCCATTCACAGCCACATTTTCAAACATGTCCAGGGCATGTGTAGAACCCGCTTTTGTCCATCTACCACTTTTGTTCACGTGTACGATTAAGCCGGGGAAAATAACTTAGTCGTTTTTGAATCAAATTAAACCTTATAGGGCGTCGTTGAATAACTTAAGACACTTTTGAAGACCTATTGATATCGGTGAACTTTAGTGGGCGACAAAAGTGGTTGATGTTAGAACCCGCTTTTGTCCATCTACCACTTTTGTTCACGTGTACGATTAAGCCGGGGAAAATAACTTAGTCGTTTTTGAATCAAATTAAACCTTATAGGGCGTCGTTGAATAACTTAGACACTTTTGAAGACCTTTTGATATCGGTGAACTTTAGTGGGGCGACAAAAAAGTGGATTGATGTTAGAACCCGCTTTTGTCCATCTACCACTTTTGTTCACGTGTACGATTAAGCCGGGGAAATAACTTAGTCGTTTTTGAATCAAATTAAACCTTATAGGGCGTCGTTGAATAACTTAGACACTTTTGAAGACCTTTTGATATCGGTGAACTTTAGTGGGCGACAAAAGTGGTTGATGTTAGAACCGCTTTTGTCCATTCTACCACTTTTGTTCACGTGTACGATTAAGCCGGGGAAAATAACTTAGTCGTTTTTGAATCAAATTAAACCTTATAGGGCGTCGTTGAATAACTTAAGACACTTTTGAAGACCTATTGATATCGGTGAACTTTAGTGGGCGACAAAAGTGGTTGATGTTAGAACCCGCTTTTGTCCATACTACCACTTTTGTTCACGTGTCGATTAAGCCGGGGAAAAATTAATTATTCGACTATAATTAAACCTTATAGCTCGTTGTAATAACAAATTTTTGGAAATTTTGATACTTGCTTTATCAGTTTGACTTTTAGTGCGACAGTTGTGATTAACCTTAGACAGCTTTTGTAACAGTCCTACCTTTCTTTGTCACGTGTACGGAATAAGCGACTTTAGTCCCGCTTTTGATCAAAAGTTACGGTGATTGCCGGGTCGTGAACTCCCCTTTTACGCAACTTTTGATCATTTATGATATCGGGTGAATTTGTGGGCGACAAAAGTGTGATGGAACGTTTTGTCCCACTCCACTTTTGTTCGTGTACGATAAGCCGGGGAAAAATAACTTAGTCGTTTTTGAATCAAATTAAACCCTTATAGGGGCGTCGTTGAATAACTTAAGACACTTTTGAACGATTCCTGATATCGGTGAACTTTAGTGGGCGACAAAAGTGGTTGATGTTAGAACCCGCTTTTGTCCATCTACCACTTTTGTTCACGTTACATTAAGCCGGGGAAAATAACTTAGTCGTTTTTGAATCAAATGAAACCTTATAGGGCGTCGTTGAATAACCTTAAGACACTTTTGAACGATCTTTTGATATTCGGTGAACTTTAGTGGGCGACAAAAGTGGTTGATGTTAGCAACCCGCTTTTGTCCATCTATCACATTTGTTCACGTGTACGATTAAGCCGGGAAAATAACTTAGTCGTTTTTGAATCAAATTGGAAACCTTATAGGGCGTCGTTGAATAACTTAAGACACTTTTGAAGACCTTTTGATATCGTGAATTTTGAACTAGTGGGCGACAAAAGTGGTTGATGTTAGAAACCCGCTTTTGTCCATCTACACTTTTGTTCACGTGTACGATTAAGCCGGGGAAAATAACTTAGTCGTTTTTAGCAAAATAAATTATAGGCTAAAAAAAGGGTCAAAAGAATTAAACCTTAGGTAGAAACTAATTGTATACGGTGAACTAGTTCAATAACCCCCAAACCAAAAGTGGTTTGATGAACTAGAAACCCGCTTTTGTCCCAATCTACCAACCATTTTGACCTACCTTGTAACGATCCGCCGGGGGGGATAAAAAACTTAGTCGTTTTTGAACAAAAAAAAAAAACCATTTAGCGTCGGGTTGAATAAACCTAAGACACTTTTGGAAGACCTATCGATATCGGTTGAACGTTTTGGGCGACAAAAAGTGGTTGGAGGTTACCAACCCGCTTTTTGGTCTACCCACTTTTGTTCACGTGTACCGATAACCTTGAAAATAACTTAGTCGTTTTTGAATCAAATTAAACCTTATAAAGGGCGGTCGTTAATAACTTAGACCCTTTGGAAGACCTTTTTGATATCGGTGAATTTAGTGGGCGTCAAAAGTGGTTGATAAGTTAGAACCGCTTTTGTCCATCTACCACTTTTGTTCACGTGTCATTAAGCCAGGGGAAAAATAACCTTAGTCGTTTTTTTATCAATTAAAAACCTTATAAGGCTGTTGAATAACTTAAAGACAATTTTGAAGACTATTGATATCGGTGAAAAACTTTTGTGCGACCAAAAGAGGTTTGAATGTTACCCGTTTTGTCCACCCTTAACCACTTTTTGTTCACGTGTAACATTAAGCCGGGGGAAATACTTAGGTCGTTTTTATAATCAAATTAAACCTTGTTATAGGGCGTCGTTGATAACCAAGACCTGAAAACCTATCGATATCGGGGAAAACTTTAAGTGGGCGACAAAAGGTTGGTTGATGTTAACAACCCTTTTTTGTCCCATCACCACTTTTGTTCACTGTACGATTAAGCCGTAACTTAGTCGTTTTTTTAATCAAATTTAAACCTTATAGCGTTTTCGTTGATAACTTAACACTTTCGAAGACTTTTTGATATCGGTGAACTTTAGTGGGCGACAAAAGTGGTTGATGTTAGAACCCGCTTTTGTCCATCTACCACTTTTGTTCACGTGTGCGATTAAGCCGGGGAAAATAACTTAGTCGTTTTTGAATCAAATTAAACCTTATAGGGCGTCGTTGAATAACTTAGACACTTTCGAAGACCTTTTGATATCGGTGAACTTCAGTGGGCGACAAAAGTGGTTGATGTTAGAACCCGCTTTTGTCCATCTACCACTTTTGTTCACGTTTACGATTAAGCCGGGGAAAATAACTTAGTCGTTTTTGAATCAAATTAAAACTTTTAGGGCGTCGTTGAATAACTTAAGACACTTTTGAAGACCTATTGATATCGGTGAACTTTAGTGGGCGACAAAAGTGGTTGATGTTAGAACCATCTTTTGTCCATCTACCACTTTTGTTCACGTGTACGATTAAGCCAGGGAAAATAACTTAGTCGTTTTCTTAATCAAATTAAACCTTTTAGGGCGTCGTTGAATAACTTAACACACTTTTGAAGACCTATTGATATCGGTGAACTTTAGTGGGCGACAAAAGTGGTTGATGTTAGAACCCGCTTTTGTCCATCTACCACTTTTGTTCACGTGTACGATTAAGCTGGGGAAAATAACTTAGTCGTTTTAAATCAAATTAAACCTTACAGTGTGCCGTTGAACAGCTTAGACAATTTTGAAGACGTTTTGATATCGGTGAACATTGGTGGGCGACAGAAGTGGTGGATGTTAGAGCCGACTATCGTTCATCAACCACTATTGTTCACGTGCAAGATTAGGCCTGGGTAAATAATTGGTCATTTTTTAATCCAATTAAACCTGACACATTTGATAGTACTTTTGCAAGTTCGTCGGTCACGGAACGATCGCCTTCACCTACTCTGGCCGCCAGGAACACCTGCAAACACGAACGCCGCAGACACCACGTGCAGATATATGCCACGGTATGTATGTTTTATACATGTATGTTAGTATACATCTGCATGTCAAAAATACTAATTGAAAGGTGTATTTTTCTCTTGATCGTGTTCGGTTGTTGGATAATTAAAGTCGTCGTGTTCTGTGATTAACGTGATTAACGTGGATGTCTTGACAGTGTCCCTGTTCTGGCTTGTCCGATGAAATTGATTGGAGGACACCACCCGTATGCATGTATCATGTCGGAGTAAACATGTGCAATTAATTACCGACATGTCCACATGCATTAACTGGGGGCCTGTTCCTCTGTATACATTTAAAGATTTGTCGATATACACTGAATGAAAGGCTGTTCCCATGTATGCAGAGCAGAAGTGGTTATTTAATGACTTGTCAACGAACATTGAATGGAGGCTTGTCCCCCTGTATGCATGTGGACAGTCTCCAGGAGAGTATGGTACACCAAGTTACCTAGTAATACGGACGAAGGTAAAACAGGACATGGGCGGAGTCTGAACAAATTCTGTCTTACCAGTATGCATGGGGGCCAAGTGTATTATTGCAACATATATTTAGTAAATACACGAATAAAACGTGGCATGGCATCATCTCTATGTCTGATCGGCTGGTGGTAATCAATTACACATGGTTCATGACCATATCCTAACTGCATTCTGCAAGAAATGCTTGTTCCGCAGTTTTCAATTTAGTATAAATCTGCATGTCAAACCTACTAATTTAAAAGTCTATTTTTCTCATGATCGTGTTCGGTTCTTGGACAATTAAAGTCGTCGTGTTCGGTTATTAACATGGATCTCTTGACTCTGGCCTGTTCTGCTTACAAGCAAGTTGTATTGTCCAGCAGTTACAGGCTTTCTGCTTTACAATGCATGTTGAATGGTACATTCTAAACAATGACATATGGCATAAGTATACGTGTATAACAATATGTTCAATTGATGCAGCTTATATCATATATATTTCAGATGACAATCAAACAACTACAGACAAATAACCATGCGAACGGACGAAAGGTCGCTGACACCGTTTTCTGACGAGAAATACCAAACAATTATCAGTTTACTAAATGGAACATTCAATGTTCCTCCAAATAAGAGAACTGCATATCAAAAGAGTGATATTTTGAATTTCAGACGATCGCAGAATGACTTTACTATAAATAATGACGGAACACTTCTATTTAAAAACAAAGCTGTTATTCGTACAACCGTTCTACGCCGAATTGTGCATAAGGAATTCAAAAGTGCCAAGGGATGTGGTGCCAGGACGCTTCCCAAAAGAATACATGTTGGCACATCTGGATTAAGTGAAAGGCTTGTCAAGGCAGCTTTTAAAAAAAGCAAACTACATCAGCAAACATTTACACAATTTACTAACAAACCAATACCAAAGCCAGTAACGGCTTCTGACGTCGGTGAAAGATGGCAAATCGACTGAATCGATATGACAGCCGAACGTGTGAAATACAACGGAACTGTATACAAATACATTCTACAAGTTATAGATGTATATTCCCGATTTATATTTCCGCGCCCTCTCAAGAGCAAGAGATCGCCAGATGTAGCCGACGCACTAAAATCAATAATCATGGAACACGGGCAGCCGCGCCTCATCCAGTGCGATAATGGCCGAGAATTTGACGGCGTAGTCAAAGAATTGGCTACGGCTATGGGGATTAAATTGATTCATGGGCGTCCCTACCACCCACAGAGTCAAGGCAAATGTGAACGAAGTAACAGGACGCTGAAGCAGAAGATACGTTTTGCGACAAGGCAGAAAAAGGGCTTCAATTGGGCGCGTTCATTGTTGGAGGTATCTCACGCGGTCAACACGACATCCAAAAGAGTGCTAGGTAATCAAACGCCATTCACAATATATCACGGACGGGCCCATGGCAGCAGATTTAACAACAATTCACAGGATCGACGCAAACAATACAGAAAGTCATTAGCAAAGGCAAACCAAAGATACGCTGCTCGCCTGGCACAGGGGTCTAAAGCACCATCTGTTTATGATGTTAATGAAACAGTGTTGATGCGGTATCCGCTGAAATCCAGCCGGGTACCTAACAAGCGGCACGTTATTAGGGCAACGATCCTCGAAAGAAACATTGAGCTCCATCGTTACAAGGTACACTATACGCGACCATCAGATAACCGGGACGAAGTTAAGTGGATTGGAGTTGACAGTATTACTTCGCTAACAAAAGAAAAAGAAGAGAAAAAACAGGCGCAGAACATCAGCATGAAAAGAAAGCATCGCGCCAAGTTCTTGATATCTCTGTCATATGTCACACAGAGGGCAAATCAGATAAAAATACATTGTCTCAAATATTACATACCCTTAACGCACAATGAACGTGCAAACGATTTCGACATATTCGGCGATGGATCGATCCTAACTACGCGTGATCCACCAGGAAATGGCAACGCATTTGCGCATCAATTGTCGAGTAAAGGGATATATCGGCACGCTTCCAATCTCCGCCGCAAAGCGGTTGACCATATTGCGGCGAACGCTAACACATATGCGCCTTATGTGGTGTCAGATTACACAACGTATACGGCGGCCATGCGCCAAGACGAAGCATACAGGGACCATATTACCTTGAATGCATTATCTGCAGTTTACAATACGCAGGTATTGGTAATCTCATCTCATGGCATTGCACATTCCAGAATTGTGGGCTGCGACGTATATGATCCTGCGCTTCCCATCATCTCCGTGGGTTATTTCCCGGAAAATAGAGGAGAGCACTATGTTAGTGTTTCAGTTTCAGAGAGTGCATTGAAGCGCTTGGTGGCTTACAATATCCATGTCGCCAGTACGGAGTACCGGTCGCTGGCAACAATCCGATCCATAACACTGATGATGATGATATCAATGGAGCTGAGGGCATGGCTACTGTGACAGGTATTGACGACCCTACCGACATGACCTCCACCGATAGCACTGATAATTCCATCGTCAACGCACTTAATGCTTTAAGAGAACAGGTTGCACGGCAGCGCGATAGGCGTGAACACCTACCAAGGGAGATACAGAGTATAATAATTCGCTACTGTCTGCAGACTGACCCGTCGATGAGGCGCAACCTCCATCAAGTTAACTCCTTCTTTAGAGACATGGTTGAAGGCATACCACCCCCTCAAATATACATATCTCCTGGTGCCATGGAAACCGTACCCAATACATGCTCGGTACGACGACTCATGAGAGATTTTAGGCGAGGTAGCGCATTGATTATGGCTGTTCGCAATATTATCGGCTATATCCCTAGGTGGCAAGACGCGTGGCTATCTTTGAGGGAGTTGGACCATAGGTGGTTTGCCATCTATGGGATTATGAAGAGAAGGTCTTAGTTACACACAATAACGTGTGTACGAGGAGCTTATGCTTATGACGTCACGTCGGAAGCTGTACAAGGCGACACACTCAATATAATAAAAACAAAATAATAATAATAATGTATACGATAACGTCACGTCATACACAGAATAACTTTAGACGTCATTCTGGTTCGAGTCAAAGTGTAAACTTTACCATGCTATGCATATTTGTTTAGCACAAACCATCATTTATTTGGATATTTTTCTGAAAGTGAAATTACAAATACGAGCTGAACGCGACTGTGATTTAAATGATCAACACGAGTAAGTGATCACTGGTGCATTGTGTAATATGGAGCGAGAATTTGTTCTCAACTTCAATTGCCAGAAGTGGTCGATGAACGATAGTCCAACGCGTGTATTTATATGTTGGGTGTTTCTACAGATGATCAATAAAAAACGACTTAGTTATTTTCCCAGGCTTAATTGTACACGTGAACAAAAGTGGTCGATGAACAAAAGCGGGTTCTAACATCAACCACTTTTGTCGCCCACTAAAGTTCACCGATATCAAAAGGTCTTCAAAAGTGTCTAAGTTATTCAACGACGCCCTATAAGGTTTAATTTGATTAAAAAACGACTAAGTTATTTTCCCCGGCTTAATCGTACACGTGAACGAAAGTGGTAGATGGACAAAAGCGGGTTCTAACATCAACCACTTTTGTCGCCCACTAAAGTTCACCGATATCAAAACGTCTACAAAAGTGTCTAAGTTACTCAACGACGCCCTATAAGGTTTAATTTGATTCAAAAACGACTAAGTTATTTTCCCCGGCTTAATCGTACACGTGAACAAAATTGGTAGATGGACAAAAGCGGGTTCTAACATCAACCACTTTTGTCGCCCACTAAAGTTCACCGATATCAAAAGGTCTTCAAAAGTGTCTAAGTTATTCAACGACGCCCTATAAGGTTTAATTTGATTCAAAAACGACTAAGTTATTTTCCCCGGCTTAATCGTACACGTGAACAAAATTGGTAGATGGACAAAAGCGGGTTCTAACATCAACCACTTTTGTCGCCCACTAAAGTTCACCGATATCAATAGGTCTTCAAAAGTGTCTTAAGTTATTCAACGACGCCCTGTAAGGTTTAATTTGATTCAAAAACGACTAAGTTATTTTCCCCGGCTTAATCGTACACGTGAACAAAAGTGGTAGATGGACAAAAGCGGGTTCTAACATCAACCACTTTTGTCGCCCACAAAAGTTCACCGATATCAAAAGGTCTTCAAAAGTGTCTAAGTTATTCAACGACGCCCCATCAGGTTTAATTTAATTAAAAAAACGACTATGTTATTTTCCCTTGCTTAATCGTACACGTGAACAAAAGTGGTAGATGGACAAAAACGTGTTCTAACATCAACCACTTTTGTCGCCCACTAAAGTTCACCGATATCAATAGGTCTCCAAAAGTGTCTTAAGTTATTCAACGACGCCCTATAAGGTTTAATTTGATTCAAAAACGACTAAGTTATTTTCCCCGGCTTAATCGTACACGTGAACAAAAGTGGTAGATGGACAAAAGCGGGTTCTAACATCAACCACTTTTGTCGCCCACTAAAGTTCACCGATATCAAAACGTCTTCAAACGTGTCTAAGTTATTCAACGACACCCTATAAGGTTTAATTTGATTAAAAAACGACTAAGTTATTTTCCCCGGCTTAATCGTACACGTGAACGAAAGTGGTAGATGGACAAAAGCGGGTTCTAACATCAACCACTTTTGTCGCCCACTAAAGTTCACCGATATCAAAAGGTCTTCAAAAGTGTCTAAGTTATTCAACGACGCCCTATAAGGTTTAATTTGATTCAAAAACGACTAAGTTATTTTCCCCGGCTTAATCGTACACGTGAACAAAATTGGTAGATGGACAAAAGCGGGTTCTAACATCAACCACTTTTGTCGCCCACTAAAGTTCACCGATATCAAAACGTCTACAAAAGTGTCTAAGTTACTCAACGACGCCCTATAAGGTTTAATTTGATTCAAAAACGACTAAGTTATTTTCCCCGGCTTAATCGTACACGTGAACAAAATTGGTAGATGGACAAAAGCGGGTTCTAACATCAACCACTTTTGTCGCCCACTAAAGTTCACCGATATCAAAAGGTCTTCAAAAGTGTCTAAGTTATTCAACGACGCCCTATAAGGTTTAATTTGATTCAAAAACGACTAAGTTATTTTCCCCGGCTTAATCGTACACGTGAACAAAATTGGTAGATGGACAAAAGCGGGTTCTAACATCAACCACTTTTGTCGCCCACTAAAGTTCACCGATATCAATAGGTCTTCAAAAGTGTCTTAAGTTATTCAACGACGCCCTGTAAGGTTTAATTTGATTCAAAAACGACTAAGTTATTTTCCCCGGCTTAATCGTACACGTGAACAAAAGTGGTAGATGGACAAAAGCGGGTTCTACAGCATGGCAACGGAGGACCGTTTCAATAAACTTCGTACGACAAAAATGTTCGTAATTGCAAAATTATGATGGTCTGTAAATTGCAAACAATTACTGGATTTACATTTATTGAACATAGGCTGCATATGCAGCCTATGTTCAATACATGTAAATCCATCAATTAAAACTTCCAGACGATTCTAATCCTGCACTTACGAACATTTAATTGTCTAGTTTAGCACGTGCTCTCAACAAACGTTATTGAACTAGAGCTATATACAGTGGGGTCAGCGTGTAAGTGCACGCACGAACGAACACGACAGGTTGGTTCCAACCTGTCGTGTTCGTTCGTGTGTGCACTTACACGTTCGTGTGTGCACTTACACGCTGACCCCACTGTATGCTGGTGGCCGGCGAATTTATCATATGGGCCGTTTGTCCAGTCGAAGGACAAACTAAACAGGCGTACATTTTCTATTGTCTGACCTGCTGTCAAAACATGGACAATATACTGCATTATACGGTCCAGTTTCAGCACTGCCCACAGCCCCGTATTGGATACACAGACCCCGACAATTATATCCATTTTAACATATTTTAAGGTCAATTTTCAATGACATGAGAAGGTATTCTATTGTTCATCCGACACTTCACCCTGAAGCACTTTCATATTTTCTTTTTTTTGTCTTGTATACAAATTGCTCTGACCCCAGCGTGGCCGTGCGCAGTTGTATACACTAAAGGTCAAGAAGGCTGTGACCTCTGGTAACCTGGGCGACAGCCGACTGAACGTACCAGATCTTATTACTATTCAATTGCTATTGTTAAACATGTCTAAAATAGCTATGATTCACAAATAACGGACACTTTTCGAGATCAAAATCAGTAGTAATAAAATGTTTACTTTTAAGTCGGAAATGAAGCAGACATTGCAGACACATTACTTATTGGATTTACATTTATTGAGCATAGGCTGCATATGCAGCCTATGCTCAATAAATGTAACTCCAATAAGCAAAAATCAATATAATAATATTAACTTTTAGCAAAATTTAAGAATGAGCCTTTTTTTTATTTCGTGAAATTTGGTCCAATATTTATTTTATTACGAAACATTGATTTCTTTATGGGAATTTAACATGGGTGAAAAGGAGCTAGGGGAGGAGAAAAAAAACTGATAAAATTGGAAATTGACTCCGAAACCTGGCTAGATATGTTGGAAATTATCTAACTAAGAAAAACAAGTTAAATTTTGAAAATCGGCTAACTTTTTCTGAAATTAGAAACAAAATCCACATGTGAAATCACCATAGATATATTTTTTCGCAACAAAAATCAATATTGAACCAAATTTCACTAAATAAAAAGAAAGTTAATTCCTAAATTTTGATAATATTATCGAAAAATAAATGGTGTTTGTATTGTTTATATAGCCGTAAAATTTCGGCGGCTTTCGAGAAACAGACAATATGTACTTTAACCTTTACAATGCTGAAATTGGAAATTTCCATTGGAAATGTTCTAAAATGCTGTCAAACCGGGTTTTAGAAATATTGCCTATGAAAATCATTGTAAACATTTGTTATCATACTTGGGCCGCTGGCTGAGATATTATAGAGAATAGTAGGTTAGTGCCGTGAATGGGAAAAAATATCCGGCAAGGCTCACAAATTTCTTTATTTCTCATCAGAAGTATATGTTGTGACCACTCATTTGAACCGTCTCGCCGAGACGGTTCAAATGAGTGGTCACAACATATACTTTGGTTCAGAAATAAGGAAAATATAGATAGAGAATAGTAGGTTAGTGCCGTGAATGGGAAAACATATCTGGAAAGGCTTAGGAAACGGGATGGGCGAGGCTCTGCCGTTTCCGTGCCGCACCAGATATGTTTTCCCATTCACGACACTAACTTACTATTCTATTTATCTATTTATCCTGCCAACACCTACAAATATCTTTAAAATGCCAAAAGAATAACACCAGCCGCATCCTCAAAATCGGAGAATCGACTGGTATGACAACCGCACATATTCATACGCAGTGATTAGGTCGCATTGATAGGATATCACAAATGTTTCACGGCACCGTGTTCGACGGCACATACGCACGGTGTTGACGGGATAAATAGAGGATATTGCACGCGTGTTCCACTGATGCATAAAAGCTGTGATACCTCAAATTTGGATGTTGTTTGTATATGTTTTTAGCTGGCGCTCGAATAACTAGTTCTTGATTCTCATGACGCGTATTTAACTTGATATCCCGGATGGTCTCGTACACTCGGTGGGACCGCGAATCATAATAGTCTGTGATGAGCTATGTGGCTGTGCCTGGAGAAAAGGGGCTTAGGGGATTTTGCTTTGTCACCAGTGTAACTCCTTGTCAGATTGCACATTCCTATCGCCTGATAGCGATCTATATTGCTTATAAGAAGCATAACGGGTGTTTCATTTATGGAATAGCGAACAGTGCAGATCCTGATCAGACTGTGCGTCCGCACAGTCTAATCTGGATCTACACTGGTCGCAAAACCCGTAAGCCCCATGTCTCCAATCCCAGCCTCATATAAGGATGACGCCATGCCGCCCCGTAGAGACAAACTTCTAATGAACGCGAGCGCTGATAAAACGCAATATAATTGTTTTAACTCCGGTTGAAATGTGTGATATTTCCTTACATGACAACATGACATTTTGTACTATTTGTTTGAATGTCAGAAAAGCCGTTTGGCATGGCAGGAGGCATAATATGATGCATTGTTTTATACGCCAAACGCAATATCTTTGCCCGGCCATTTATCAAAAAGGGAACATTTATGTAATATTGTTATTAGAAATTCGCATCATTAATATAATTTGGAACCTCTAAATCACAGAGAAGTATTTTCTGCGGGGAAATTGGTTACGCCGTATCAGGATACAAAAGTCGGGCACAAAGGGCGTCACGAGGTTTGCTCTGTGCCATGGAGTCTATACGCAGTATGACAACATATGCGAACATGGCCTGCTGCTGGAGACATGGGGATTATGCAATGTGTGACCAGATTTGCTGTAAAATTGCTTGGAACCAGGGGGCCATTTCACTAAACTTCGTACGAGTAAAATGTTCGTAAGTGCAAACTTGTGTTGGTCTATAATTTCACATTAACAAATGTTTTCTTGTAAACAATTATTGGATTTACATTTATTGAGCATAGGCTGCATATGCAGCCTATGCTCAATAAATGTAAACCCATTAATTGAAATTTCCAGACGATCCTAAATTTGCACTTACGAACATTTTAGTCGTACGAAGTTTAGTGAAACGGGCCCCAGAACCTGCCAACCCTGATATTTTTGTCAAGCTTTTGCTTTTCAGAGTGTGTACATACAAGCTCATATTTTTCAAATTTAATGTTTTCGATTCCATCCTTGCGCAAGAAAATAGTTTTTACATATTTACTATGTATATTCCTTTATGTTTTATATAAATGGCTGTCAAATGAGAAAGTGGGCTTATACTACTTGCGAACACTGCGAAGACCAGATCAGCTAACGCAGCTGCGCAATTCTATCCATGGTCTGCACACAGAAACGCCCCCTTAAGCTTTCGGCGAACCGTACAAACATAATAAAATATATACGCCGCCATTTTAAAACTAGCATACCTGAAACAGCTATGAAGTTCACAATCAGCGTAGTGCCACTGAGCAGTTAGACAGGCCCTACGTGGTTCTTCGTTCAGTAACGAACTATATAAAGTGACATCACATCACATATACAACAAAGAAATCAGATCATATTTTATTGCTGTGACTGGAGAAACGGGGCTTATGTGAGTTAGTGTGAGCCTAACTCCCGGTATTCTAGCGCGCTATTGTAGCCTGATAAGGATATATGTTGTTTACTCGAAGCCTGATGGGCGTTTCAATGATTGAATTACGATCCGTGCAGACCCTGAGAAGACTGCGCGGATGCGCAGTCTGCTCTGGGTCTACACTGATTGCAAACGATATAAGCCCCATTTCTCCAGTCACATCCACATACACTAGTATGATAGTCAACCCACCTTCCCGTTAATACGATTTTCATCATGTGTTCTGATGGTAGATACACAATTAACCCAGATTCTCTTGCTGTCACGCAGGGCGACTTACCAGTCGCCTTGCGTGACAGCCAGAAAAGTTGAGTTTAATTCTAGTCGCCCTACGTGACAACCAGGGTCCGGTTGCTTAAAACCTCTGTTACCAACCGTGTTAAGAAATTATTTAACAGTCCGTTAAACTAACAGTGGTATTGAGCAAGCGGGCACAGACAATTGAGGTTTGTATAACATTACATCATGATCGTACTGCAAGCACCAGCATTAACCCTTTGAACCCGAAATCCCGCAATAGCGGTTTATGCAAAAAGTGCAGATCCAGATGAGCCGGCTCGTAACGAGCCGTCTCATCAGGATCTGCACTTTTTGAAAGTAATTTTAATATTTCTTAGAACAAAAACACCCCCTTTTCATAAATGGACGAATCTGAAAATTATTTTGTGACCATTGGATTGGTCGGAACATTAGCATATCACAGTCCATTCCAGTTCCTTAGGGTCGAAAGGGTTAAACGTCACGTGGTACATTTCCTCATGCATCCCGTGCGATGGTGCCACTCGTAATCTGACAATATCATCGGTTGATTTCGACCGCAAAATGATACCATTTCTCCCCCGATCGATTAGCGGTTAGCGTTTTAACAGACAAAAATGGAATTATGGAGAGAGCAGCTCATTACAAAGTAGCCCATTTGACAATGAATCGCCAGCCAAACATCTGGAATCTTGTACGGGAACACAATAGATGTTTGTGGTACTAACTATGGGGATACTAGAAAAGATGAATTCAGCAGTAAGCGGTAGACTAGTGGTAAGATCCAGTTGTACACGTACAGCGTCGAATGGTCTACTGGCTGTTGGTTAGACTGGTGGACTTCTGGGTAACACAGAGTGCATCATCTCCGAGTGGTGAACCCAAATTCGATTGCTCATCATCGAAGCCACAAAGCGGAATGCTAACGGAAAAAGGGAGATTCTTGTCATAATGGAACCACAGTAAAACAGTATTCGTGTCATCGCCAGCAATCCATCGGGACGTGTAACATACAATACCAATGGTGGGTCATTAAATGATCTAAGCGCCTGCTGCGTGTTATGTACATAATTCGCAATGATGTAAGCGGGTATATTTTTTATCAGACTGGTATACCCCGTCTAGACGCGAGGCGGTCTTTTCCACTTATAAAGTTACAAAAGCCGCGAACCAGCCTGACAGCAGACTGACATACCGCAAATTCACAATAATTACCATCTGGCCATGCTTTTTAATAAGAGCCGACCACTCGAGCGCCATCCTGGTATATTCCGTTGCCGAGAGCAAGGTCTCGAAACGGAGAAACCGCGATTCTGAGTGACAAAGCAACGGGTATGCACCATCATGTCAGTAAATGTGTTACTATGCTTATTAAATGTATAAATATTTATTTATTGAATGTATACATATGAGTATTTAACTCTTTGCATGCTAGCGGCGAAAATATCCGCCAAACGAATTAGTAGTATATGTTTTATTTCTCTCTGTAAATATGTCTTGAAATTTCATTAGAATTTCAATAGACATATTCATGACATTTATAAGAAGAAATAAAAGAAAATATAATGAATTGTCATTTTCTATTTTTGAACTATTTATAGCCCACAAATTTCCCAGCATGCACCAGTTCCCAGTTAACACCGGAACACTTCTATTGTCATACGTCATCATTGGTGATATTTATGTTGCTTTCCTCGTTCAGTGTCATCGGCACACTTCACACAACGAGCATGACGAGATGAACATATATGTCATATTCGTTGCAAACATATGAATATTATATTTATTATATACCACTCCATGGAAATTATCAGTTTTTAGACTGTATACGGTAATGAATGTGTATTTGCAGCCTATTTGCGCTGTTTTCCCGAACATAGATTTTATTAATATAGATAGCGGAAGTAGTCGTATTTTCACCGGAAGTTGTTTATTTCATCGATGAGAACATATGACTTTTATTTACATCGTATAACTATGTATTTCATGGGTAGGTATATAATAAGTATACGTATTACTGTGACATCCCTAAACTGGTCATCAGTTACGGACATTTGCGCCAACTTATTGTTTCATGAAACATATCAAAATTTCACGGGTATATCCGATATCTTCGATAATATTACATTTTAGAAAAATAATGAACCTTTGGCATCTGGTCAAGTATTTATACTATGACAAAAAAGGGGTTCTGTGGGAATGCAACATGGAAGAAACAGGAGTTGCAGGAGCTACACAAAAATAACAGCCCGAAATTGTACACACTTTTAGCTCGTCATAACTAGTAACATATAGCACACTGCGCATAATTATAAGCATATTGTGATCCTGGAATCATCATGTAAACACGGGGATACACTTGTATCCTTATTTATTTAATTTTTTATTCTACGGTGAGAATGTACATGGGGGATCAGTATCTGCGATTGTATCAATTGCCATAAACCCCGTTTTGTCAGTCGGCGGCCCCTTTGACGTAATTAGGTTCCAGTTGAAATATGAGAGATTGCTAATTGCGGTCTCCGGGAGACATCTGTGTTATTTTTATCGACCCCTTTATTCTGCCCTGATACATTTTGGTGAAAATGAGCCGAAGCGAAATTAAAAACGCAAATTTGGCCGTGACTGGAGAAAGTGGGCGTCTTGGTGCTTGCGACCAGTGTAGATCCAGATCAGACTGTGCATCCGCACAGTCTGATCTGGATCTGCACTGTTCGCAATTCATCAATGAAGCGCGCGACCAGTGTAGATCCAGATCAGACTGTGCATCCGCACAGTCTGATCTGGATCTGCACTGTTCGCAATTAATCAATGAAGCGATTGACATGCTTCTAGCAAGCGATATAGATCGTTATCGTGTTACAGGAGTGTGATATTTGATCAGGAGCTACAACACTGGTCATAAATCCCGTAAGCCTCATTTCTCCAGTCACAGCCACATATGACAATGTGATTATCAGATAAAAAGCTTTTTTCAGATTTGTATTGTATACAGACCCGGAACAGCAACATTTGGCCATGATACAGTGGAACCTCTCTAAACCGGACACAATAAAACATCTGTGATCCTATTTTTGACGAGTTTCTTGGACATTTATCTCAATGGGTAATGTCTGTTCATGATCGCATAGCACCCAGCTATGGCTCAGAATGGTCAAATGCCTTATTTACAGTGAAACCTCTCTAAAGCGGACACCCTGGGGGCCTCCCAGGGTGTCCGGTTTAGAGAGGTTTCACTGTATCTCCATTGTAAACCGTAATCAGTATGAGTATATGTGGGTATTTTTAAACATATTTGACCATTTCAACGCCAAATGCCTTAATAATAATGTTTGTGATGAAAGTCAGCACCGTTTGTGGATACATTTCGTTTTTATTTTAGTTTAACAACCAGCAACCAAATAATCAATATACTGTGTTAAAAGTATGAAAAAAAATACGACTTGGCGCAAGTAACCGGTGATTACACTGGCCATACTCATATTTTATCCAGCCAATGTTATATATTACATGTGGATGCGCCTCCACACAAAATACTCCAAACAAAGTATCGTCATATGTATACAGCATATGTTGGATGTGCGTGCATGACTGAAACACTCCGCTAATATCATTAAAGTGCGTGTGAAACGGTCAAAGGGACATAACTCGCTACACCCGCTCTAGCTGTATTTAATCAGCGGCATGTTCAAACGATTCATATGCATGCACTTATCATGGTCACGAGCCGCCTCATCTGAATATACAGTGCGTGCCATTATGATTATTATTTTGAGACAATACTCACCATTTCCTTAGTGGAATGACCCATAATTAGCACAGAACATACCATGTTGTATATGCAGGGAAGAAAGAGTTAACATTTTCAACATAATTATTGTGTTAATCTTCCGGCCAATACAATCGTCACAAAATGATTTTCAAACTAGTCTATTGACGTGTTGAACAATAGGTGTGTGAAAAGTATGTCAATTACTTGCAAAAAGTGCAGATCCTGATGAGACGGCTCGTCACGAGCCGGCTCATCCGGATCTACACTGTTTGAAAACACCGCTATAGTGTTGAAAGGGCTACTATCAAACAGCAAAATGGTCTGGGTTTGTTTTATCCCATAAATAATATATTCCCAAATCATGTCTGGAAGAACACGCGGCTCTCTAACCTCGGTGCTTGATCCGGGGACCCATGAGCAGCCACTCGGCCACGCACTCTAGGTTATATCTGTATCAACGTCAATATTGATAACCTCTCCACGAACTGACAACTATGATTGAACATAAATTCTAACAAAGTAATGCAGTTGCCTTTTAGTATGATGTATGGTGCGCTTTGGGAGATGTGGGTTAATAAATTGAATATAATAAAGTTAATTGACCTCGACATGTCCCCCGAGTGATCTCCCCTTTCTATATAAATAACGTTCACGGCTCGTGTGTTAATATATATATATGTGCTATGTTCATCGCAAATTACGCCAAGTATTTCATACATGGGCAAAGATTGGTGATGTTGTTTAATATTTTGTGAAATTGCTTTACTGTTGGTTTCTGTAAAATTTCCGTAACATTTCATCGTGAATTAAAGGCTGAAAAAAAACCATGTGATTATGCGTATTTCCCATGATCTGAATTCGGTCTGGTCTAATGGCACTACTCTAATTTGCATATCAGAATCTTGTCAAAAGTGAAACGGAATGTTTACAAACGTGGGCAAAATGTTCAGAGTAGATGCGGATATTCCGCATCTACTCTGAAACGTTTGCCAACATTTGACGTCGTTTACCGCAAACATATGCATACTATACTATAGAAAGTAAAGCTTGAACGATGCTTTTCCCACATCCTGTCTCGCATAAATCAGCTTATCACGGGTTACGTTAATGTTTGCCCGGCCACGACCGTTCATCTCTCGGGGCCCAACTCGACCCATAATCGAATACAGCTTGATTGTTGGCGGCCAGAAATGATTGCTCGAATACTCCCAGGAGACGAAAACGTCGAGTTTGATACGGGCCCGTAGCTTTAATTTGGCATAATGTTTGATAACTCGAGTGTTAATTCAGTATTTATGTTAGCGTTCCATGGATCGAAAGTTCCCAATCTGAATACCATGTTTTTTTGTACTACACAATTCCGTATTCGTCACCATCTGGTACCGAAGATGAAGTGGGCCGATAATAATTGAAGGCACCATTGTAAGAAGGGACCTAACTCCCTCTCAAGAGAGGGAGTTAGTTCCCTTCTGACAATGATACCTTCGAATGCGACGATACGACATGGCTGGTTCATGCTCTGACCGTTTCATGGATCTAACGTTTCCAGAATAATCTGTACGATGCGAATACTTTATCACGTACGATTACTGAAGGCAGCATTGCAAGACGGGAACTATATATAACTCCCGATTGCAGGAAGTTATTTGCCTTCATGTAACGGTACCTTCAAATATGGCGATTTATCAGGTAACGAGTTTTGTTTTGACCGAATACGTATTGACTAATAACATATTGCTGTATCAGGCATTGATCTTATATGAATATCCGGGTTACAACAACTTGACACTCTGACGTTTCATTCGTCGAACGGCTTCAGATGACGTTATCGAATCCCGTCAGTGGAAAAAGGTCACGGAATTCCTACCCGTTTCCTAGCCTTGCCTGATAAACTTGATATCAAACTATACTGGCATGGTATTCTCTATGTACCTATGTACTCTATGTGCTGTTTTCAACCACAAACGCTGATAGATCACCGTCAGAGGTACATTTAGCCGGCAACAACGTCTAACCCGTTCATTCCTGGGTATCCTATACTGGCTTTGTCACACTAATATTTGGACTATTCCATTAATGATTTTTTCAGAGGTGAATACTATTGAAAAATGCTGCAGATCCTGAAGAGACGGCTCGGTACGAGCCGGCTCATTTGGATCTACAGTGTTTGCACAAGCTGGTTTACTGACATCTTGGATTGAAAAGGTTAAATAATAAATGTAAAATGCAATAAAACATCAAACGGTGTGGATTATTGTGTTCTTTTCTTTTCTTTTTCAACGTTTCCGTTGCATGGCGGACGCTAGCTTGACAGGCGACGTCACCGGTGGTCGTAGAATGAGTGTTTTTCGCTCTGAACACGTGTGTGCTCTATTATGTGCGTTTGTATTTGAAATTGACGTAAAGTTCCTCTCAGTGTGGCAGGAAATGTATGTAGATGCCCAATACACATGGTACTAAGCCTATTTGTATATTGTCCCCACATCTAAAACCATATTCAAGTGAGATTACTGTAGTACCCATGATAAATGCACCTGGAATGGACGTTGTGCTGTTACAGTCGAACCCCTGTAAACCGGACAGAGAAAGAAGTAAGTTGGGCTTAATTTTGATATGCTTCGTGGATATTTATCTCCGATGATAATATCCATTATCGCAAAGCACGTGTGTCTTGAAGTAATTATACGCACGTTTCAGAGTGGAACCTCTCTGAACCGGACACCCTGGGATGTCCCCATGGTGTCCGGTTTAGAGAGGTTCCAATGTACATAGCTTTGGCATAGCAGGGATTCCGCTGGCGATCGCCACTTTCGCAATTGGCGATAAAAATAAACAATTGGCGATACAAAATTACAATTTTCGAAAAAAAATAAATTATTTTTTTCTTTTCGAAAATTGTAATTTTGTATCGCCAATTGTTTATTTCTATCCTATTTGTTATTCCATGGCGATTTTTTTATTTTCCCCAGCGGAATCCCTGGCATAGTTGTCTCTCTGTCGTTTCCATACTCCACAGAGTAAATGCTGATATCACTGTTCAATCCTATCACGGCAATACCAATGCACATAATTATGAGAGTTATTCGAACGTCGACAGATAATAGACAAACAGTAACTGTTACAATCCATTGAAATCTAGAGAAATAGAGAATAGTAGGTTAGTGCCGTGAATGGGAAAAACATATCTGGCAGGGCTTATGAAACGGGATGGGCGACGCTCTACCGAGCCGCACTAACCTACTATTCTATTTTTCCCGTCAACACATACACATGTAAAATAAATAACCCCAGCCACCGCACATATTCATACGCAGTGATTAGGTCGTATTGACAGGATATCAAAAATGTTTCACGGCACCGTGTTTCACGTCACATATACGCACTGTGTTGACCGGATAAATATTCACACGTCTCTAAATCAGACGAATTTCTAGAACACTGTTGGTGAATTACCTGATGAATTCAGTCACATTACAATAATACGTCACGATTACAAAAGAACTACTGAGCTGATCGAAGAGCAAATTACATGTACACAATAAATGATATTTACTGACGTCCTGCATTTGTCTCTCGAAACATAAACAATTACTGTCTGTTCCACGTTTTGCTGCCGACGAACTTTTGGCTATTAAACACATTAAATCTAAAAAAATGTTTTTCCTATGGGGGCTAAAATTAGATTTTTTTTAAATATTTTTTTTATTTGTTGACCGATTTTCAAAAATCTAACTTTTGTTTTCTTAGTTACATCATTTTCAAGCTATCTCGCCAGGTTTCGGAGTCAATTTCCAAATCTTTTCGTTTTTTGATCCTGAAGGATCAAAAAACGAAAACTTTTGGAAATTGACTACCCATGTTAAATTCGCATAGGAAAATATTGTTTTCGAAATAAAATCAATATATGAGGGAATTTCATCAAATAATTTTGTTTGGGGAGGGTAACTTTTTTTGTTATTGGTGAAAAAGTACTTACTTTTAAATACTCTTTAGATTTAATGTGTTTAATGGCCAAATGTTCGTCGGCAGCAAAACGTGGAACAGACAGTAAACGGTACCGTTCGTGTGTAGGGGAAATGGTCTTCCCTGGTTTTACACATATGACCATGTACAGTATGTTTCTTGGAACTAAGAGAGAGTGGGCTGTTTTTGTTTTGTTGAGGTGATAATACTTATAGAAATGTAACTAACATTATAGTCTCTTACACTTATTGTATACAGCGAAGTAATTTAAGTGTCCACACGTCTTCTTCTCCCGAATCGCTGGGCCAATGTTGATCAAACTTCACGGGGATGATATATGGGTTGGGGCACGTCAGATTAGTAGAAATAAAAGTCGTCGCATAATCCAAGATGGCCGCCGTGGAAACGTAGGTAAAATTGTTAAACAAATATTCTTCTGATGAATCGCCTGACCGATTTCAATGAAACTTTTCAGTAATGGTAGATAGTCAACGCTGTTTCAGATTTGTTAAAATTGTGGCCCCGCGGTAAAAAATGGGCGGGGCCGGAGGGTCAAGTAAGTGTGAAATTTCACATTTGACCGAATATGGTCATGTCATATATCAAATCAAAGATACCGACCAGACACTCACTCTGGAACATGTTTTGTCGGAATCGAATGATTACGTCATCCACGATGGCCACTAAAATGTCAAAAGGTCATCCTTTTATTAGAGATTTCAAACGATTTCTTCTCGTGAACCGCTTGGCCGATATTGGCCAAACTTCACAGTTATAGTGCGTGTGTGAAGCCTTTTCATATTTGTTAAAATGGAGGTCATTGTAGAATATGGTCATGTCATATATCGCATTGAAGGTATCGACATGACAATCATTCTGGATTGGTTTTTGCTGGAATCGGACGATTAGGTCATCCAAGATGGCCGCCGAAAGGTAAAAAAGTCATCTTTTTATTAGAGATTTCTAACGTCTTCTTCTCATGAACCGCTGGGCCAATGTTGGCCAAACTTCACGGGAATGATCTACGGGTGATCCAAGCTGACCCAGGGGTAAAAAATGGGCGGGGCCCGGGTGTCAACTAGGGGTCAAATTTCACATTTGACCGAATATGGTCATGTCATATATGCAATCGAAGGTACTGAGGAGACGATCATTCTGGATCATTGTTTCTGTCGAAATCGGATGATTAGGTCAACCAAGATGGCCGCCGAAATATCATCCTTTAATTAGAGAGATCAAACGTGAACCGGTTGTTGGTCAAACTTCACTGCAAATGGTCATTCAATGAAAAATTTACAGATTTTTTTCAAATTGAAGATCATGACATAATCCAAGATGGCCGCCGTATAAAATTGGACAAAATAAACAACTTCTTCCCATTATAATCACCAGACTGGTTTCGACAAAACGTCGTAGGAAAAATGAATGTATAAAGCTCTCTCAGATTTACTTGCATATATATAATAACCAGGTGAGCGATATAGGACCACAATGGCTCTCTAGTTTAATTACTCTATAAACCCTGCACTGGAATTAACTTTCGTATCGCATTTATTGTTTTGCGACGATAGTGTTTTTATAAATAAGATAATTCCGTAATGACTTCGTAATACATCATTCGAGACAAACCATGGGATTTTGTACTTAATTAGAACATGTGCGATTTTCATCGAAAATATTTTCAGAAACTGTGATATTTCCTGTGAATGACGTCCGAAGCTGATGAATAATTGGCATTCGCATTTGCTCTAAACTTGTCGTAAATATTCGACGTCATATACGGAAAATATCGTTATATTGTTAATCTGTTCATGAAATATCGCACATATTTTAAGGAACAAAATCTCATGTCTTGTCTAATGTACTATTGACAATGTTTCCGCTTCCAGCATCATCTGTGGCTGTGACTGGAGAAATGGGACTTATTGGTTTTGCGACCAGTGTAGATCCAGATCAGCCTGTGCATCCGCACAGTCTGATCCGGATCTGCACTGTTCGCCATTCCATCAATGAAACACACGTCCTGCTTATAACAAGGAATGTAGATCATTTTCCGGCTACATGAATGTGTTATTTGATCAGGAGCTACACTGGTCATACATCCCATAAGCCACATTTTTCCAGCCACAGATACATATAAGGAAACTATGGATCATTTTCGAAATCATCATCTACAAAATCCGGCGAAAAGCGAATACAATGAAGCCTCTCTAAACCGGACACCCTGGGGAGGGTGTCCGGTTTAGAGAGGTTTCACTGTAAATCAGGCATTTGATCATTCTGAGCCATAGTTGGTTGCTATGCGATCACGAACAGGCAGCATCACCTGATATAAATGACTGAGAACCCATCAAAAATAAGATCACAGATGTGTCGTTGGTTTCCGGTTTATACAGGTTCCACTGTCCACAGACATCGACACTTCACATCGTCCAGCAGAAAGCATTCAGCCTTGCCAAGTCCGTAATGGGTTCCGTCGCTCGACCTGGTTATACATAATGGCGGAAAACACCAATTCCGACAGCGACACCTACTGTCTGTTTCAGGAAACCTGGCCAAATTTTAGGGCTATAGTCACAATGCAAAAACGATATATTTGTCTACAATATAAGAATTTATTAATTTTGGTCCAAAATTGATTTTATTGCGAAAAGAAATCCATCATGTTAAATCCTTAAAGTTATCGTCACTCTATGAAGATATCTATGGTGATTTAACATGGGGAAATGTTTCTAATTTCAAAAATAGTGGCCCGATTTTTTAAATTTATCTTTTGTTTTCGTAGATTATTTCCAAGCTATCGAGCCATGTGTCGGAGTCAATTCCCAAATTGTTTTGTTTTTCTACACATTTCACGAAATTGAAAGAAGGCTCATTCTTTAATTTTGATAAAATTTAATATTATCGAAAAGAATATTGCTTTCACGTTGTTTTTATAGCCGTAATATAAGGCCGGGTTTTGTGAAACAGACAGTAGGTCCGGTTCATCAAGGCCAATTACGGCCCTGGCCGGGAGCGGGACCTAACACACACGTACCAATTTTCGTTGACATTTGATAAATGAAGCACGGCCAGCAACACATTAACGTGTCCTTTTAAACACGGAAACAGAATATCAAGTACATGGTTGCAGTGGATGTCAGGATTGGTGTTTACATCCAAACGTAACCAGTCACACCATACAAATATTGTCTGTTCCACGTTTTGCTGGCGACGAACTTTTGGCCATTAAACACATTAAATCTTAAAACATATTTAAAAGTAATTACTTTTTCATCAATAACAAAAAAAGTCACCCTCCCCAAAAACAAAAAAAAATAATTTGAGGAAATTCCATCAAATATTGATTTTATTGCGAAAAAACTATTTTCCTATGGGAATTTAACATGGGGGCTAAAAATAGATTTTTTAAAAAACTTTTTCTTTATTTGTGGATCGGTTTTCAAAATGTAACTTTTGTTTTCTTAGTTACATCATTTTCAAGCTATCTCGCCAGGTTTCGGAGTCAATTTCCTGAAGGATGAAAAATACTTGTAAAAAGTGCAGATCCTGATGAGACGGCTCGTGACGAGACGGCTCGTGACGAGCCGGCTCATCTGGATCTACACATTTTGCCAATACCACTATACAGGCCTGTGGTGTTGAACGGGTTAATGGATTCTCAAATGGCACAAGGTCCAACTGTCCGGCGGCGCCCAATTACGACGGGCATCCCGTAACGTGGAGTCCCCGGGGACTGTTGTAATCTTGTAGTTGCCGCTTCCACAAGTAGACAAGATTGACCTTATAATTTATTCACGTGTCTCTCGTCGTAGCTGTGTCTTAGAGCGAGGCGGAAACAACCGCTTGCGCCAATCTTGCCAATTTTATGGATTTACGTTTATTGAGCATAGGCTGCATTTGCAGCCTATGCTCAATAAATGTAAATCCATTTTTTTTGTTTAAAAATTGTTTTGCTTCAAATCAAGCAGCTTGATTGGCTGAGCCTCAGCTGTGCTACAGCTCAGGCTCAGACAATCAACTTGCTTGATTGCGAGAAAGCATTGACACTAAATTTTCAGAAAAGTTAATAACCTGCGCAAGATTAGCGCAGGCGGTTCTGTAGGCGTGAACTGACGGACATTGACTGACAACTGAGATAGTTGTATCTATGTAATATACTAAGTATACTAATAACCGCTGTTTGGAACATATTTGTTTCAAGGTGCATGATCACGTGGTTATAATAGCAACAACAATGGCTGAAAGTGTTGAAAGCGCGCCCACTCCAAAGTAAGTATTATTTGATATTTTCCTTAATAGGCGACGGATTTTTATGAAATATGGCGTAGCGAACGCGTCTTCATGAGCTGCATTTGGTGGTCCCGGGAGTTCGGCACATACTTATGTCATTTTGGCGAAGAATCGACTTCCGTGTTTGTAGACACGGAAACGCAAACACGACAGACGTTTTGGGCCAAAGTACCGAGACCACCAAATGCAGACCACCAAATGCAGCTTAACAAGACGCGTTTGATGCGCCATATTTCATCAAAAGCCGTTACATAATAAGCACAAAATAAAAGAATACGTATTTTGAATCGGAAGGCTTCTGGAAGTTTCAGTACCTGTTGTTGTTATTGTAACCACGTGATCATACACCTTGTGTTTATATCTTCTGATATGCTTATTGGTAAACGGTGGTCAGTGCACTCTAAACTATAATAGAGAGTTTTATGACTCGTGGATATTGTTTTATGCCCCAAAATATAATGAGAATATCACAAATATCTTCCCAGTGTAATTGAAATCAAGTGAAAACTGTTCTGGACGCACAAATGAGCTACATGCACGGTTATTTCCGTACATATATGTTTTAAGTGTACATCGACAACCAGGGCCCGGTTGCTCAAACGCTCTGTTAGCTTAACAGACTGTTAAATCCTTAACAATGTTAAGGATTTAACAGTCTGGGCCCGGTTGCTCAAAAACTCTGTTAGCTTAACAGACTGTTAAATCCTTAGCAATGCTAAGGATTTAACCGTCTGTTAAGCTAACGGAAGCTTTGAGCAACCGGGCCCAGTTAAGCTAACAGCGGTTTTGAGCAACCGGGCCCAGTTATAAATAAACACAGCAGAGACATCACATGTACAAGTATGTGGTCGTGAAACCGTGCAATAGTGCAGGATCTTATCCCATACAAATAATACTGTAAACTTTGTAACACCAGTCTGAAATTTGGCACAAACATATACTACGATATTCTAAACCACATTTATCACCTCAAATTCAAGATGGCCACCACTGATATCGATTGCCTCCAAAAAACAGTACTTAATACATGTGTATCTATTTCTCCCGGGCTTCCAGAATGGACAATGCCATTACATGTAACTCATTTTCTCTAGGAGGGGTTTAAGGGTCATGTATATTAAACTAACATAGTGGACGTAGTAGACAAGTGAAATCGTAATGAACCATGTTTGATTACACTACAGTGCAACCTCTCTACAACCACTCTATAACAGACACCCATGGGAAGACGCGAAACTGGCTGTTGTAGAGAGGTGGATGTTATAGTGAGGTTAATGCTGAATTAAATTTGTCGTTTGCTGTCTATTTATTTTCTTCGATAATTCTCATCAAATGCATGCTTTGATAGCATTTTAGAATCATTTCCAATGGAAATGATTCTAAAGTGCTGTCAAAACATGTTTTTATTGAGAAAGAAGGCAAACGCAACAGCAGACGACAATTTTCATGCTCAGCCGTCTTAGGGTTTAATATATAGGAATTCATCCATTTTGGAATATAACATGACGGCTGTTATAGAGAGGGTGTTGTTGTAGAGAGGTGGTCGTTCGGGGAGGTTTTACTGTATTATCTATTAATACTGGGAAACAGTGCCAGAATCAAAGACGGATGCCCCACAACAACATATATATGTTGTCTGTTTTAGAATAGAAAATGTGGCAAGTATGTCACCTATCTAGATAATAATTCTTGACATCAGAAACAGCGAATACGATTTACAACAGACTGGGGTAACTTGAATGGCTGACAAGATTTACAAAATACCTGTCTATTGTATGTATCAGTTATAGTTCACAAATTGGAATTTTAAGGAATTAATTGCGAGGGAGCGCTAGCGACCGCAGCATTTAGTTCCTTAAATGTCTAATATGTGAACAATAACACATTTATAGTTCAGCCAAAGTGTACTATGCATCTCCCATCCGAGTATTGATTTTCCATTTCCTGTCGAACAATTAATGATGAAATCTGGTAAAATGTAATTTATTGGGGTTTACTTTTGCAATATGTGAAATATGTGTAGCTCGATACTGGTCAGCGATTGGCTTAGAAAGTATAGCGAACTGTACATGTAATTTAGGTTTTACTAGTATTTGCACAATGAAGCGTATCATGTCAGTTTCGTGAGGTATCTGGTTCTCTATTTTTTCTCTGATATATAAACGTTCGATGTCGTGTTCTGTAATGTAAACAATAATTGCTAGTACTAATACAACATGGCATAGTGCATATTGTTTTGAATTTCAAGCAACATTATAGGAATGAATGGCCTTTTTGTGGAATTTATCGGGGTATAAACTTGGAAAAGTCGCGGGAATACTGGACGAAGGCCGGAAGGCCTCGTCCAGTATTCCCGCGACTTTTCCAAGTTTATATCCCCTATAAATTCCACAAAAAGGCCATTCATTCCTTATAATTCCAGCATTTGAAATAAATTAATAAAAACAATGTGTTTATTTTCCGTTTTCTTAAGAATTATTTTAACTGCGCCTCACGGTTACTGAAAGTAGTTCGGCGTGGGAGTTTACTGAGATATAAATTTTGGACAGAGACTTGCTACGGGCCAATCAAATGTTATGGAATTGTGTAAATATTTTTGTGCTGGAATTATAGGCACATGAACACAGGTAACATAACATAGAATCACAGGTAACAGAAATGTGTAACATATTGTTTGACATAATGTGTATACTCGTGGACCAAAGTCTTGTCCCTTTTTATATTTTCCTATTAGTTCATGTAATCACATATATAGCTATACTTTCGTTAAACATAGGTTGGCGTCACATATGATATTACTTTAAGCACAGTACTTGCATTGTTCAGTAAAGCGTGACGTCAAATGTAAAATTGACAATTAGATCACGTGACCTATAAAACGCTTTCAGATGCACACACTCTTACAGTAAACGTTCTAATCACATTCCCCGGATGAATAAAAACACACACTTTCAAACATGACACTAGCATGGTGTCTACGACGGCAAGCCAACCTTGTGAGAAAATGACGTCACCATGTTAAATTAGACGTTCCGAAACGTCTCGCTGGGGTGGATGCCCATGGTTATTCTGGTTACAAAAAAAGCTTACTTGTATTGATGCAAACAGTATTCGGATGATTCGGACGTTACCAACAAACACCGTAGCAAAATAATGACGAAAATGACGTTGACGTCATAAACTAATTTGTACTGACCTGACTTACATTATGTTTGACTACAATTCTAAACGTCAGAAACGAAACACATGTTGTATGCATATCGGGGGGACGTTTCACTGAACTTCATACGACTAAAATGTTCGTGAGTACAAAATTATGATAGTCTTTAAATTTCACATTAACAATGTTTTCTTGCAAACAATTATTGGATTTACATTTACGTAAATCCATCAATTGAAATTTCCTGACGATCCTAAATTTGCACTTACAAACATCTTAGTCGTACGAAGTGTAGTTAAACGGCCCTCAGAAACGAAACATATCTCGTATGCATATCTAACGGATGAAAACTAACGTCGCCATCAGATTTATTTTTAGATAGTAACATACATACACTTTTGTGGATTTCATTTTTGACCCCTGTGACGTTTTGACGTGTATAGCTGGTACGTTAGATGTTGCGACGTTTGCTTTTCTTGATAACATTGTTTAACAGTCGTTGATGTTTACATGCAAACAGAAATCACGCACCTATCTCAAATACACTGTCCACAATCAACAATAGAGTAAATGTGACAAGACATTTGTCCATGAGTATAGTATATAGTCTCCCTCAATTAATACAATACCATTGACACATCAGATCGGATCTTGCTGAAACATGGCACAGCAAATATATCAATGTCTGATGTCTGTAATTTGTCACATACATGTACATATGCATATACTGTTTAACTGTGTGATGACTTTGTCCTATTGTATACCATATTTGTGAAATCGTGACAGATTATACTAGACAAAGTGTATCGATTCATGATAATCGCCGAACTAACTTTGCCAATTGCGCTTGTTAACTCCACGTTGACTGCAGTTTAAAGGCCAAGAGAGTGGATCGTATGTACATTGTACTCAAATGTTCTGACAAGCTGGTGGGGGAAATTTGACTTGCCACGATAACTTGCCCTTGCTTATAGACCGATCTGCGTATGTTTTCCATTCCCAAATCTCTATATCAGCAAGATTGGTGAGCTTATGCTAATGTTTGAGAACGTACTCAGATAGTTGCGAACAGTAACTCTTGCAATCTACTCCCGTACCGTCCGTAACGGACGGTACGGGAGCAGATTGCAATAGTTACTGTTCGTAACGAGTATTTACCTGATGTAAAATAATTATTTATCTTCTAATTCGTGTTATATTTTCATATGCCATAGTTCAATGTCCACCACCAGACGTATCAGAACATTCCCCTATATGCACACACAACATATGTATGTTACCAGCTGTATTAATCTTGCCCATGTTGGTCAATAATTACAAACAACTGGAATAGAAAAGCATGCCTAAAATCGAGCATCTTCATTGGTTGAGCTTAACATAGTCCCAACGAATCTAGCGGTGTTATTGCCAATTCATATTTGGAGTAGATTTTCAGATTAATGCAGCTAGTAGTGTATGTCGTCTCTGTTGTTGAAGAAAGTTGTGCATAGAAGGGACCACATACATGCGATACACTGTCGGAACTATTGTATTGAATGGAAGACGACACGGGGTATCCAGAACATGTTGCACGTATAGTGTATCCGTAATGTGTGACGGTGACTGGAGAAACGGGGCTTATGTGATATGCGACCATTGCAGTTCCCGTTCAAATAGCACACTCGTGTAGTCCGATAACGACAATGTGTTGCTTGTTAGAAGCATGACGTGCGTTTCATTGATGGAATGGTGAACAGAGCAGATCCTGATCAGACTGTGCGGATGCACAGGCTGATCTGGATCTACACTGCTCGCAAAAACCCATAAGACATATTTCTCAGGTCACAGCCACGTGTAATGAAGCCTCGTTGAAGGGTATATATGTTTATGAACGAGATGCAGCCACAACGCACATGTCATCATCTACTGATATACAATCGGTATTATAGCGAAATGACTGAACAAGAAAACATGTATAAGTATTCCTGTTAAGTTTCTGTCAAAAGCGCTACCGTATTGACCGTAAAGTGCAAATTAAAGATGTTCAAATACATGTTAACGGTGTCTACTAGTATTTTCTGCATTACATATATAATACATTTGCATCAACCTCATCAAGACAATTCAACATATGCGTTTGTTGTTTTCTGTCTTATATTTGCATTCCTTGGATTCGTTAGTAATTAATTAAAAGTACTGTCATTAGATATTTAATTAACACGTGTGGCAATACTAATGATGAATTGTCTTGGGTAAATGTGCGCATACACGGGAATTTCTCTAAACCAGAAAGCAATGGAGATCAACATAACGTATGCTTTAGACATGTTCATTTCCCCTGTCAATCAGACATACGACCCCAATACGTGTACAGTGGGGTCAGCGTGTAAGTGCACACACGAACGAACACGACAGGTTGGTTCCAACCTGTCGTGTTCGTTCGTGTGTGCACTTACGCGCTGACCCCACTGTATATATGAGACAAATCATCATGTGATTGTGTTCATAAGAACTCATAATTTTGTTCATTTCTTGAATTTATCAATTATTTTCTGTAGATATGTTTCATTAAAAATCACACGGATTGTCACATAAAATATATTATGCCTTACAATTGTTAACATGCAATATCATCAGAAACTAATGGCCGGAGAATACACCGACATAAGTTGTCCTGTGTGTCAAGTTTAGAGAGGCTTATATTGTATTATGGAACCATGCAACGTGCAACATGTTCTAGGGTTGCTGTGAACGAAGTGCAAGCGATTTAGTAAATTCAATCACGTGAAACATATTAAGAGGTGAATTGTTAGTACAAGTACTCAGCAAAGGCGATACGTGCAAACGTGTCCAATGGTTTAAGCTGAGACGAATATAAATATAATCGGTCATATTACAGACCCTAAATCCCTGGACTGATAAACCCTTTCATCCTCAAGTAACTGGAATAATTTTGATTTTGCAACCAATCCATCGTCACAAAATGATGTTCAAACTAGTCCGTTTATGAAAAGGGGGCGTTTTTGCTGTCAAAAGATTTGCAATTTACTTGCAGAAAGTGCGGGTCCTGATGAGACGGCTCGTCACGAGCCGGTTCATCTGGATCTACACTGTTTGCCAATACCACTATACAGGTATGTGGTGTTTAAAGGATTAAGCATACTGTAGCAATCAATCTGAGCATGTATTAACTCCCTTTATTAGTCACAATTCGTTAAGCTCTGCTACTAATGTGCACACAAAAGAAGATATCTATGTAAATCCGAAATCGAAAGGTGATACTTTTTTTTGTATTCAATATGATACCCATGCACCAGACAAGCTGTATACATGTGACCAGACCCTACATCGAAGGTAGTCTAACCCGTTGAACGACGAAGACACCTGTGATCCGTTTCACTAAACTTCGTACGACTAAATTGTTCGTAAGTGCAACTTTAGGATCGTCTGGAATTTTCAATTTAATTTACATTTATTGAGCAATAAATGTAAATCGTATAATTGTTAATTGTTAATGTGAAATTTACAGACTATCATAAGTTGGCACTTACGAACATTTTAGTCGTCCGAAGCATAGTGAAACGGCCCTCTAACACCGCGAACTTAACACAATGTTTATTATATGCCTTATGTATAGCAATGCCTGAAAATTGCAACATACATAATCATATATTAAAACCAATGAGTATATTACAAAAAAATATATTACATGTTATACATATGAGTGTAATACTGGAGTTTAGGACATGTGCCCCATTGCTTAAAACGTCTTACCTAGAGCCTGTAGACATGTCAACACATGGGTCGTGTTAATAACTCCACACACATGGTAACGTATGTTATACACATACACACATTATTGGTGTTATACTTAGTGGTAATTGTATCCCGTCAACACAGTGCCTATGTGCCTATGTGCCTATGTGCCGTGAAACACGGTGCCGTGAAACATTTTTGATATCCTGTCAATACGACCTAATCACTGCGTATGAATATGTGCGGTGACTGGTGTTATTTTGTTTGCATTTAAAAGCCATTTGTAGGTGTTGACGGGATAAATAGAATAGTAGGTTCGTGCCGTGAATGGGAAAAATATCTGGCGCGGCACGGAAACTGGATGTGCTCGGCAGAGCCTCGCCCATCCCGTTTCCTAAGCCTTGCCAGATATGTTTTCCCATTCACGGCACTAACCTACTATTCTCTATGTATAGTGCAGAAGAGAACAGAGCATAACCTTTATTTGCAGAGAATCCCAGACCACCTAGTGGTATATCCCTTACTACGCTGAATTAAATGTTGTCAAGCGCTGTCAAAACAGGTTTTTTGTTAAGAATTAAAGCAAAAATGAAAAACAGCATACGGCAATTTCCGTCAACAACGTAGGAAGGGTTTGTCAACAGCGTAGGACGGCCGATTGTGTTGGGTAGCATGGCAAACAATATTCTGTTCTGTTATTCTGTTCTGTTCTGTTCAGTGTATCTAATTAATTGGCAACCATGAGTTGAACGCTATCTATAAATCATATAGCAGAAACTGTATGACCACACGTTAGTGATATGCATTGAAAGTAGAAATTGTTTTCAAATAATTGTTATAAACGAGATCCATAGGACATCAGTTTCTTTATATTGTACAACAACGACCACAATGTTAAGCATGCCTTGTATTGTACAGTAGTTTGATTCGTGCTTCATGCAGTTGCATGCTGATAATGCATTATTTATTGCTACATTCTACGGACGATACGGGCGTTGTGAGTTACTTCCCGCAACTAATAATACATAATTTATGAATGCGCATGTGCATATCGCTTGCTATACAGTGAAACCTCTATAAACCGGGCACAGGGTGTCCGGTTTAGAGAGATTCCACTGTATATCAGGCATATGACCATTCTGAAATGTATTGACGTGCTTTTCAATCATGAACATACATTAACAACTGAGATAAATGAAACCCCTCAAAATAAGAAAACAGAGGTTGACTTGGTATCCGGTTTATAGGGGTTCTATTTTACAGGCATATCACTAGCACCAACAATATTGGGGCATGACAAGGTGGATGTTAGTCTTGCACTCTTGGTTGATTTTGCAATCAAATTGTGAGGCACAACTACTGTTATGTTAGCTAATCAAGCGTTAGCACTGCTCAAAAATGGCCACACGTTTTCAAATTCGACAAGCGTGTTAGTTTTGCAAGCTCGTCGTCCATTCGTGGTGTTCGCTTCGCCCGTATACCCCGCACGGAATGACCGAGCGGGACATTCGGTTGACGTGACCTGTTTAAACCCTAGCCCATCCGGGAGTCGATGCAATTATCCGCATACGCACTTGGCACGTAAACCTCACTTTCCAATGCCACCTGCATATGTGGTTTGTTTCTACTCGAGACAGGGGGTTCTATTGCTGGCAGTGCAATACCCCGCTGTTTATCCACCCCGGTGTCAATGTGAATCCTATCAGCACCGATGTTTGGTACATCTGCACCAGCGTCTAGTTTACCCTTCCGCAAAGGTTGCACCAAAAGTACATTTTCGTCCGTCATATCACCGCCAGGACCCGACCCGTCACTTAGCGATGCGTACAATGGTTGTCCGATTGTGCCGACAACCTCGTTATTTTCTATGTACATTTTCACAATTCCAGCCGCCACCTTTCTCGGTGGCTCATGCCTGTCCCAGTCGTTTCTGTCTTTCCAAGTAGCACCGGTAGGAAATGCAGGACTACCCGACTGCGATAAATCCACGCACAATGTATCAATGTCCTGTTGTGCCGGGCCCATAGAATAGTCAACCCGTCCCGTTGGTATGCTCACATGGCGCGCCTTCACCGGTCGAAGTCTACTGCCGGAGCGAGAAACGGTTGCCTGCGGTTTGTGGACGCTGGAGTACCGCTTCAGTTGTGCGAGACGGTCCGAATTGTCGAAGATGTCCTCGTGGAGAGGCCCAACGATGGTTTTTGATCTGGATATTTGAAGCTGAAAAATGCAAAATTAAATTCGTAAGGTATTGAAGAAATGGAATTTGTCGTATCTTTGGCTAGTCTAGTATCTGGAAATGGCAATCTGGGTGCCGTTTCAATAATTGTTTACAAGACAACGTTGTTAATGTGAAATTTACAGACTATCATAAGTTTGCACTTACAAACAGTTTAGTCGTACGAAGTTTAGTGAAACGCATCTCTGTTTCGAAGGTTGCGGTCACTTATCCTATGCCAAACTTAAAACTATCCTGTAGTGCTGTACTATGTATGGGCGGATTCAGGGGGAGGGGGGGGGGGCGGACCCGGTGCGCGCGCCCCCCCCCCCCCCCCCACCTAAAATTCGCCGAGTATAGCTTTGTTTACAAGTTACAAGGCACGTTTCATGCCAAGTGCCATGTATTCCATCTATCTTTCGGTCGTTGTCTTATTGTATCAAAATTTAAACGTTTTCTATAAAAAAATCATGTCTAAACATACTGTGACAGTGTCAATATTTTTGCTCCAAAATGCACCAGAACGCAGGAAATGCGATGTAGATTTCAAAAAATTTCCGGTGGTGGATGCACCTGGACCCCCCTAGCGCTATCCCGATCTCCGCTCGGTCGACTATTTTGCAATACTTGACTATATTATCGAACGAGCACAGCTCGTTCGATAATATAGTCAAGTATTGCAAAATAGTTACGCCCCCCCCCCTGTCCCGAAATCCTGGATCCGCGCCTACTATGTATACTATTGTTGTACTGACAGTCTTGCTTATTTATGCTTTATCGACGTATTCATACACCCCATTGGCGAACTCGTTCTGTGCGTTATATTGTGTTAAAAACACATTTGTATCTAGTCCTGGAGAGCACATGACTATATGATTACTGCTGTACACTTTCCTGTTGTATATTCCTATGCTACTGTGTCTAAAGTAAGCTCTTTCGTCGACTTTGTGTGTATCTACGTGTAGTACATGTACATGTATAACACTTTCCGTTAAAATGGGAAAACACCGCAAAGAAGCTTACCATAATGCCATGGAGCAAATATAAAATGCTAAAGGGTAAACAATATACACTGCCATACCCTTTCAACATGATAGTAGTTTATGCTTATATGTGGAATATTTGGATCAAACTAGAAAGCGCATGGACAATTAAGCAGTGATAATTCCAGCACAAAAATATTTACACAATTCCCTAAAATTTGATGGGCCCGTAGCAAGTCTCTGTCCATAATTTATATCCCAGTAAACTCCCACGTCGAACTACTTTCTACAGGTGCGCTGTCAGTGCTGTCAATGTAAACAAATGGCTGCCGTCTGTCAAAATAAACACATTTTCTTGATGAATTTATTTCAAATGTTGGAATTATAAGTAATGAATGGCCTTTTTGTGGAATTTATCGGGGATATAAACTTGGAAAAGACGCGGGAATACTGGACGAGGCCTTCCGGCATTCGTCCAGTATTTCCGCGACTTTTCCAAGTTTACACCCCGATAAATTCAACAAAAAGGCCATTCATTCCTATAACGTTGGACAGAGCTCAGAAGAGCGCTTGCACATTCCTCTGACTATAACATCAGCTATGTAGCTGTATAACATTGCATGCAAACATGAGGCAGAACTGCACAGCATACGTAAGGAATAAACATCATGGTCTGTTGAGTTTACTGAAGTATAAAAACAATCGGTCTGTTTAAAGTGCGTGGAGTCATTCGAGTGAAGTTTAAACGGACCAAATGATTTTCCTACTTCAGTAAACGTAACTACCCATGTTTTATTACTTAAATATACATTGCATTTTCGGACAATTTCAAAAATGTAAACAGCCAAACGGCGTTAAACTTATAATTGTTTTACATCATTGTGGGCTAATGAAATGCACTGAGATATAAACGCGATACGTTGAATGGGCGTTTCAATTATGAATTTAAGGACAGTGTAACTATATAACGTTATCCAGTAGTGGACTAGCAGGCTATTCCACACAACACATGATGCGTATGGATGTGTATTATAAAAGGGAGGTGTCATCGTGGATTAACGAAATAATCAACGATTTAAGCATACATGTGTCATGTGTGTTCCTCATGTGTGAAAACGTTGCATACATGTTTGTACGTGCAACAGCGATAAACAATTTGGTGATCACTAGTCCATTTGTATAATGCGTTTTCTTATTCTGCGGTTTTCATTTCCATCTAAATACAACTTGAATAACAGTAATTGTTGTTATTCGTAGTATATATACTTATTTTTATTGGAACTACATGTAGTTGTGTTCCCATGGTTCGTGCAATAAAAACAAAATCTTATTCCAATACAGCATTTTACAACAGCATGTTTAAAAGAGCCCTCTCAATAATATATGCATATAACCAGTGGTCTCCACACTAGGTACAAATACTAATGAGTGATATGTAATCTGGACCGTGTTTCGTGCATGCATGTGTGTTATAAGGAGACGTGTGTCTTAGTGGAATATATATTAACACGTATGTGCATTTGTTCCACGTGTGTATGTTTACATATTAAGTACCATGAGGGAATGCGATTCAATGTCAGTTTTCGTTTTTTACAAAGTTCATGTTCAGCTGAACCAATGTGCGTGATTGTGCAATGCAGATAAATGTTATTAGGTGGTTGTATAGTGGACACTCGGAAAAATATAGATGTTTACCTTAGATGTGTTTCGCTGTTATGCATCTCTGATTACAATTACTTTTCATGATTGTAAAACACTATGTGTCACGAAGTGCTCATATGTCTGATTTACAGTGGAACATCTCCAAACCGGACACCCCCTAGGGGGTGTCCGGTTTGGAGAGGTTACACTGTAGTAACATCAAATGTTCTCCAATATGCTGTGACAGGGTGCATCAGCATGGTGTAGGGAGACCGGGGATGTCGGTTACTGTGTACTGAGGATTCGTGCACTAGCACCAACACACTGCTGATCATACTATACATATACCTGATTATTGTCAGTAGATCCTGTAAGTATATACACGAGCATATGATAACTTGGTGAAGAACTACTTGTGAATGATGGGATAGATATACTCTTTGTGGTGCTATATAATCTTAAGATTAATGGCTGGAAAATTGCATTGGCATACATCTGTAATATGCTTTCAATATACATACAATACGTCAAGTACACACGTGGATATCTACGCATATACAAGGGACATACTATTAAGTTACACTTGACATATATATGTTAAGTTACACTTGACATATATCTGTTTCGCGAATACTAAGATAGATTATCTTACATACTTATGCTATTTGATACATACATACTATAACTAATTCAAATCAATGTGTATTATAATGAATGGCATGTTTGGAGATTACAATAATAATAATGTCGATACATTGATATAATACACTTGTGTACGTCGGCTTGTGTACGCCATTCAAAATCTACGATGGAATATCCAATATTTACACACACATACATACCCCAAAATTAGCTTCACCTGGCTTCTTAGGTTTCTTAATTTTGCGAGGAGTGAGTTTTGGCACGGCGGGTCTGTACTGTCTTTCGTCTTCTGCTACTTCTGCGATAGTGGGCGTGTTGTTGTGATTCGTAGCAGAAGGATTGTGTTGTCTATACCCCTTAAATAATGGACTGTCCATCAATATACTATCACGGTTATGCGATAATGAATTGTCTATATGCCGTAGTCGCGTCTGAGGTGGAGTCTGGAGATCCTGCATGTATTCTTTAAACTTGTGTGGACTATCTACGTAATTTGATTTTGTCGGAGTGGGTTCTCGTTGCTTAAATGGACTAGCTTCCCGAATGTGTTTATGCCTACCTAAGCGAGAGGAGAAACGTTCTGGTGACACTAGTGGTTGTTTGAACCGCGTGTCCTCCAGCTCGGCAAAGTCAACGTTCTTCTTGGCAAGTGAGGACGCCTCTCTGGGCAACGTAAATGCATCGGCGGTGGACTTACTAATCTGAACATATTCCGTTACAGTAGATGATCCGGACTTACTGCAGTTGTCCACCTTCGGAGAGTCGTGTCCATTATGCCGATGCTGCTTTATCCGTCTGGGTGTTTTATGAGGTCGGTGTGTGTTGCCCTCCTGTGTGGGCCCGTGGCGTAAACTGTAAACACTGCCGCTGGTCGTGCTACCGGAGGTGGTTGTCAGTGTGGTGAGCGTCATGGGAGATGTGGCGGCGTCGGCGTATGAGGCAGCCGGCTGCAGCGGCACCTGGACAACAACGAGCACGGCACTTTTGGAGCGGGCATTGTCGGGCCATACATCCGGGTTGCCGTCGTCACTGTTGGGAAGATACATCTCCGGACTAGGCAATCGCACTGCAAACAAATCAAAATTGTATGATTCATGTGAACATGATTGAGGGAGTCGGTTGATTCAGGGGGCTGCATGTGTAACAACCTCATAGAGTTAGCCCCCTTCGTATGATTTAAGTGACTCTGTGAAGTCATTGAAGGGATCTTGATTCCGTTGACCCCCTTCGATTGCATGGAACAGATAGAGGGTTGATAGATTTTGCTCGGATAGTCAGTCATGGTACATGTGCATGCTGTTTGTGTATGAACTAGTCAATAAAACATATGCCGACAAACAATCGACTTAACTGACACCCAAGTGTACAAGAGTACCGTAAATAGACCTCCGATAACAAGTACTTACCGTGTTAGACAATAGATAGGCTACGATTGTTCACTTTATAACGGCATACCAAATACCTATTATAATGCACTCTATAAATATCACGCAATCTGATTGGCTGATGGTCATACATTACAGGTATATCATTGTTGATGGACGGTCGCCAATTATTTCAATATGTATTCCTACGCCAGTAGTAAATAAGTGCATTAGAAATAGTAGTAATTCTACGTCGCCATTAAACAGATTTTCCGATTGATTGATTTATCATTTTCTGACATACGCCGCAAATTTCAAAATTACAATACAGTTAACCCTATCATGCATTTAAGATAGTTGTCAGAACGCACGTAATGTTTGAATGACATCATTCAATCATGATGTTGTCAATTGTAAGTTTAAACTGCTATTTGCCACTCATTGGTTCTTCTAGCCGGATCCTTCACTTACCATCTTTGCTAATATCCGGACTCGGTGCATAAAACTCGGCCAGGCTAACCTTCGTCTTCTCCCGACTCATCATAGCATCCCTCGGCGGCAAATTGCCGCCAAAGTCATTCCCATCTTCTGAAGCACTGTCTCCTAAATGCACTGCATTGTCTAATTTTGCCCGCGATGGTAATCTACCACTCTAAAAATGAAAACGTGTTAGGGGCATTATAGTTTGTTTCACGAAAGCTGCCCAAATTGTACGGCCATATAAACAATTAAAAAACAATATTTTGTTCGATAATATTAAATTAAAGGAAAATTTAAGAATGAGCCTTCTTTTTATTTCGTGAAATTTTGTCAAATATTGATTTTATTGCGAAAAAACTATTTCCCCATGTTAAATCCCCATAGACAGAGTGAAACTGTCTATGGGGATTTAACATGGGGAAATCTTTTAGAATTTCAGAAATACTGGACCGATTTTTTAAATTTAACTTTTGTTAACTCCTCCCACAACTCCTCTACCTCTTTTTCCCACATGTTAAATTCCCATAGAGAAATCAATTTTTCCTAATAAAACCAAAATTTGACCAAATTTCACGAAATAAATCATTCTTAAATTTTCCTTCAATTTAATATTATCGAAAAAAATATTGTTTTTGAATTGTTTATATGGCCGCAAAATTTGGCCAGCTTTCGTGAAACAGACTATAGCGTCAATGATTCTGACAATACAGGCGCAGTTCGTAACAAACAGAACAGCGAAACAAGAAATCAATACATTTCTGGATGGATGTACGACAAAATACATTTAAATGCAAACATAAACTTCAACGCAACGTTCTTTGACAATGAGACAATGACCTTGTGCATAGAGGCCGCATGAGTCGGCCACATGAGAATATGGATGATGACCATATAGAGAATAGTAGGTTAGTGCCGTGAATGGGAAAAAATATCTGGCAAGGCTCAGGAAATGGGATGGGCGAGGCTCTGCCGAGCACATCCCATTTCCGTGCCGCGCCAGATATTTTTTCCCATTCACGGCACTAACCTACTATTCTTTTTATCCCGTCAACACCTACAAATGGCTGTAAAATGCAAACATTGTATTGACTGGATATCAAAAATGTTTCACGGCACCGTGTTTCACGGCACATACGCACTGTGTTGACGGGATAAAATATGCATATGAAGTGTCAAGCCAATCCGACTTACGTTTACATATATAGTAGGTACAAGACATACATAAACGCGAACAGACAGATGGACAGACGGACTGATAATTTGCTCGCAGTGCATAATAAACCAGATTTGTAATGTATAGTTTTGATAATTATTTTCGGAGATTATTACGGACATTTGAGCGCGAACACACTTACAATTACAATTACAATTGGAAATACACATTCCAATAATATGATTTGGAGTGAGGTTGTCTCTTGCATCGACAGTTTCAGCATTACTCATGAATCATAACTCGAGAGACGTACCATTGGTCCACTGATACGCGCGTCTTCTATGTCATCGTCAGATTCGCCGGAATCCTCCTCATCACGAACAAGCAGACCTATAACGATGACGGTCGGTTTAACTTCTTGGTTGTTCATTGACAAATGTCACCTCATGTGTGTCTAGTTTGTTGCGGGAACTCTGAATAGCATGTTCTTATATGCGCCTGGTATTCAAAATGATGTTTCCACAATTACTATAGTTTAATAATGATAGCAAGTGGTATGCATTACGTTATGTATTTCATTGCAGAAAGTGCCAAATAAATGACTATACATTATGTATGCATTGGTGTCTTCTCGCCTTGTATAATTTGCGTATTAGTAGCATACACATGTACATATGCAGACAAGTGATGCGGTTATTTTCATTTCGTGAAATGTGGTCAAATATTGATTATATTGATATGGGGATTAAACATTTAAAAAATAACTTTTATTTTCTTAGTTAGCTCATTTTAGACTCCACACACAGCTCCTCCACCTCCTTTTCCCCCATGTTAAATTCCCATAGTCAATCTTTCGTATTAAAATCAATATTTGACCAAATTTCACGAACTAAAAAGATGGCTCATTCTTAAATTTTGAAAATTTTAAATTTTACCGAAAACAATCTTGTATTTGCATTGTTTATATGGCCGTAACATTTTGACAGGTTTCGTGAAATAGACAGTATAGTAGTGTAACTGGTGACGGTTACCTGGCCGACCGACGACAACGGCAGAGTGCCAGGAGCCACAAAACACACTGAAAACACGTCCGCCGTGGAAATTCTTGTTGACCCCGAACGGCAGGAACAGTTTGTGAGATGTGGGTTTGTCCGGCATGATTGTGTGGCTGTTCTTGCCCCACATGTACAGCAGACCTTTCTCTAAAAGTTATATGTGGCTGTGACTGGAGACATGGGGATTATGGGTTTCGCGACCAGTGTAGATCCAGATCAGCCTGTGCATCCGCACAGTCTGATCAGGATCTGCACTGTTCGCCATTCCATCAATGAAACATCTATCGTGTTTCTCACAAGCAATGTAGATCGTCATCTGGCTGCAGGAGTGTGCTATTTGATCAGGAGGTACACTGGTGACAAATCTCATGAGCACTTTGTCTCCAGTCACAGCCAAATATGATAAAAGTATACGTGTACAAATAGAAATTTGGAGACAATGTCGACAACGTATGGGGAATGAATAACAAGATACCCACGTGAGAATAGAATAGTAGAAGACACGAACGCACTACATAATGATGAACATATGACACGCGCCCAGCGGTAGTCGATGAGCCTTCAACGTGGAACAACCATGCACTACACGACCAGCGGCGAGTGTTACTAAACAAATGGAAAGCTAAATCAAACGCAACGAAAACATAGTAACAGTACAGTAACATGTAAATTCCGCATAAGTAATTAAAGTTGTCAGTGCATTTGTGTCTTTTGTCTTCATCTACACGCAGTATGTTGTTAATTATTTCACAGCAATTATCATCGATTTGTTGTATGAGGGACACATAGTCTGAGTAGCGGAAACATGTTAAACTTCATGTGTTTCAGGAGTGGATCTAGAGGAGGGGGGGGGTCCGTGGTTGCACCCCACCCCCCCCCCCCCCGTTCAGCCACGGAGTTTACATAGATCACAGTTTACCACCAGTTTGAGTCTGAATTTAAATGCCGCAAAACACAGGAAAGTGCATTTCGAAGGGCTCAACAAATAGGACAACCCCCTAGTTGCGAACGGTAACTTTTGCAATTACTCCTGTACGGACGGTACGGGAGTAGATTACAAGAGTGAACTTCGCAACTAGACACCCCCCCCCCCCGTTCCCCAAATGCTTGATCCGCCCCTGTGTTTGTCCATACATACGGAATATAACATATACCTGTGACGGCGGCGCTATACGTCTCGCCACAGTCGATCTGTATGACCTTGGAGACTATGTGTCTGTCCTTGATCCGCCGCGGGCTGGTCAGCTGGCAGATATTATCCCCATGCCCTAGTTGGCCGTCTGTCCCCGTCCCCCATGTATAGACGCTGCCATTGACTGGTGATAGGAATGTACATATTACTCACACAATCTTACCACCGATATATGTATGGTCTTGCTTGAGTACAGCCTGGATATGTAACAGTAATTTCTCATTTCTCATCTGTTGCAAAAAATATTGTTTTTAACAAAATTGTGTTGGGGCTAAACATTAAAATATATTTGGTACAGTGGAACACCTCTAAACCGGACACCATGAAAACACGTATGCTCTTATTTTGTATGCGTTTCTTCGTCATTTATCTCATGTGATAATGTCTGTTCATGATAACACACAACTATGGCTTAGTATGACAAACGCCTGATTTACAATGAAACCTCTCTAATCCGGACACCCTGGGGACCTCCCAGGGTGTACGGTTTAGAGAGGTTTCACTGTAACATGAATTTTTAATTTTGCTTATCTGATGCAAATCAGCATTATACGTTCATACTATGAAGTTACAGTAATATTCTAGAACAAAAACAAAACTCTAACATGCATACGCTAGTTTCTCAGACGCAAATGTAGCCAACGAAATATACAGTGGGGTGAGCGTGTAAGTGCACACACGGACGAACACGACAGGTTGGTTCCAACCTGTCGTGTTCGTTCGTGTGTGCACTTACACGCTGACCCCACTGTAAATAATAGTAAATTGGATAAAACAAAACCAAGCGACGAGGAAATACATGAACACATATATGAAGAATAGTAGGTTGTTGCCGTGAATGGGAACAAATATCTGGCAAGGCTTAGGAAACGGGATGGGCGAGGCTCTGCCGAGCACATCCCGTTTCCGTGCCGCGCCAGATATTTGTTCCCATTCACGGCACTAACCTACTATTCTATTTATCCCGTCAACACCTACAAATGGCTTTAAAATGAAAAACAAATAACCACAGCCACCACACATATTCAATCGCAGTGATTAGGTCGTATTGACAGGATATCAAAAATGTTTCAAGGCACCGTGTTGCACGGCACATACGCACTGTGTTGATGGGATAAATGTATGATACTACGCAACCAGTGTTCCTTAACAAGATAGTTTTCAAGTCATTGGTGGTTCAATCATGTCCCCTCCAACATTTGCCGAGTTTAGATTTTTTTACGGTGAAAGATCTGATTATTTGTTTTATTTTTCATCCAAAGTGTATCTTTTACATGTACCACTCTGTTCAACTGGGTGGTAACATCACATACTTTTGATGAGAAATTACAAAAAAAATGCAGACCATAAGCATTTGCATTTTATGAATGTTGACGCTCATGTGTGTCTCATTTTCACGCCCCCTCTAGACCTAAATTCTTGTTCCGCCTCTGAGGCCCGTTTCACTAAACGTCGTACATCTAACATGTTCGTAAGTGCAAATCTAGGATCGACTGGAAATTTCAATTGATGGATTTACATTTATTGAGCATAGGATGCATATGTTCAATAAACGTAAATCCAATATTTATTTACAAGAAAACATTGTTAATGTGCTTTAATTTTGCACTTACGAACAGTTTTTTGTCGTATGAAGTTTACTGAAACGGCCCCCTGATGCCCATACCTGTAAGGGCCATGGAATGTGTGCAGCCACCGGCGACTGCGACGGCATTCTGTCTATGCGTGAAGGCTCTAGTCGGCTTCAACAGGTCGGCGGTGTGTCCACATGCCTTGGCGAGTCCCCACATATATATCTCTCCGGCCTCTGTAATGATTCACAAACATAATATCTAACCAAATGTGCAGTATACGTCTTGCTACGATCATGTTATGTTTTGTTCCCAGCATTGCTTGATAAACTTGAGGTTTAACCGCACTAAATCATCAGATATTCATGTGCGGTGTAATAAAAATTAGAACGTTAAAAAAATGATCCAGACAGAGCTCCAGATAAGCTGAATGTTTGCTTAAATACCCAATTAAAATTGCCACTAAACCCAATTGAAATCAGAAGTAGCCAGTATCAAGTAGTAGTAGAGCAGAAGTAGCGAGTACCGTTGCATATTAAGGAAGATATCAAATAACACTAACTTTGGAGTGGGCGAGATTTCAACACTTTCAGCTATTGTTGTTGTTGTTGTAACCACGTGATCATGCACATTGAGTCATGTACGTACCAGTGACAGCAAGCGAATGTTGTGAGCCGGCGGCAATGTATTTGCACGGTGGATTTAAGCCCTTTACGGGTTTCGGTTCCATCGCCTCTTGCCTGTCCCCGGTCCCGATTTGTCCGTGGGCGTTGTGTCTGTTAATACATGTAACATAGCAGTAAGTGTAGGTATGCAGTATGCAGTGGAGCCTCTCTAAACCTCACACCAAGAACATATATGTACAATCTTTTTGAGAGGTTTCTTGGTAACGCATTTAAGATAATAATGCATGTTCATAATTGCAAAATACATAATTATATACCGCAATGGGCATATGCCTGATTGACAGTGAAACTGCTCTAAACCGGACACACTGGGAAGTCCCCATGGTGTCCGGTTGAGAGAGGTTTCACTGTATATACAATTTGCAAACAATTTATATACAAGTTATAAAATGCAACTCATTATTAAAGCCTATACAACTGCCATCGGGTTTTGCGTAAAATTATTAGTGATATTATTAGCTACTCTAAATTTGTGTTGTATGCAGTGGGGGAAAATCCAAGTAGTATATAAGAGTCAACAACGATACCACCTCTCTGTAGGAGTCACAGCGCGTAGCGGGGTGGTATCGTTTTGACCCTTATATACTACTCAAGTTCCCGGCTTTTCCATCACCATTTGTTTAAGCAAGTACCTATCCCAATGAGGGATCGTAGCTAGTTATCTCCCGTTGAATTTATTTATAGAAATCGGGTCCAAATTGTGTAGTTTGGGGTCTTATTGCTTGTAAAAAGGGCAAACGTAGAATGATATGATGTGAAAATGAGCGATTATAGTGAGTTCGACTAGTGTTGATCCAGATCATACTACATATCTGTGAAATCTAACATATAATATAACATGCTAACGTGTCGCCGTAAAACTGATTCGCAGACCATAAAACCTCCCACATACCGCTCCAAATAGAAAAACAAAGCATGGTTATCCCCTAAATTACAACGTACATGTAGTTATCTTATATTTACGGGTGGGAATTGGCTTCAAGAACCTGGGGGCCGTTTCACTAAACTTCGTACCACTAAAATAGTCGTAAGTGCGAATTTAGGATAGTCTGGAAATTTCAATTGATGGATTTACATTTATTGAGCATAGGCTGCATATGCAGCCTATGCTCCATAAATGTAAATCCAATAATTGTTTACACGAAAGCATTGTCAATGTGAAATTTACAGACTATCATAATTTTAGTCGTACGAAGTTTAGTGAAACAACCCCCTGGTATTGAACCCGGTTCAACCTGGGCCCAAGTGAAGTTGATACATGTATACACTTACCCAACAGAGGCGACACTGCCGTCCCTGAATCTGAATACGGAGTGTTTGTCCCCACAGGCGACCTGGGCCACGGGCCGGTGTGTGAGGCTCTTCAGAAGAACTGGCTGCGTCTAAAAGGGTACAACACATCGTCAATGAGGGATCGCAGGTAGTTATCTCCCGTTGCTTTTATTTATAGAAATCCGGTCCAAACCGTGTCGTTTATGGCCTTATTGCTTGTAAAAAGAGTATGTAGCATGCTTTGCTATGAAAAGGAACAATATTATAGTGATTTCGACTAGTGTCCATCCAGATCATACTACATATATACGCTATCTGAGCTGGGACTACAGAGTGTGCCAGATTCATATTTTCACATTTATTAATGTTATTGCAAACAGTGTAGACTTAATGACCAGATCAGCCAGATGACCAACTCTGTTATGATCTATTATACTGACATTTCCCCAGGAATTAAACTGTGATTACGAATGCACTAAAGGAAACCCTCAAAACGACACACAAACTCAACTTGAGGTGTTTAACCCTTTCATCACCACATGCCTGTATAGTGGCATTGGCAAACAGTGTAGATCCAGATGAGCCGGCTCGTAACGAGCCGTCTCATCAGGATCTGCACTGTTTGCAAGTAATTTTCATTTTGTTTTGAGAACAAAAACACCCCCTTTTCATAACTGGACTAATCCGAAAATCATTTTGTGACCAATGGGGCAACATATCAAATTCAATTTCAGTTACTTAGGGTTAGCACAACAACCAAAGGCATACTCCAAAAGGACCATCCTTTTACGATGAGTAGGGAACGCGTGTAACAGATAGTCAAAATGTAATACACGTATGGATACAGTTTACAATGAAAACCAATGCAGAAGAAACACCATGTTTTTGACTGAATGATAAAGATATCGATGATGTCACCTGAATTTAACAACAGCGACTGTTACATTTACTGTATAACCCTTTGAACACGAAAGCCCGCTACAAGCGGGATTTGCAAACAGTGCCGATCCAGATGAGACGGCTCGTAACGTAAGTAATTTTCATATTATTTTTTTAAGAACTAAAACACCCCCTTTTCATAAATGGACTAATCTGAAAATCATTTTGTGACGATTGGATTGGTCGGAAAATTAGCATATTACAATCCATTCCAGTTAATTAGGGTTGAATAATGTATTAATTTTAATAATTGTACTTTTGATCATTTGAAAATTAGACCTTTCGGACATGACATCTGTAGATAATCACATATATTTAGATCTACAGGGAACACTATTAACTTACAGTGCTTTTCTTAAATGTTGTGTGTGTATTTGTTAAACTATTCACGGATTCATGTACATGTATTATTATATGTTTCACGTTTATCTGCTGCAGACAATTAAAACATTAAACACATATTAACACAACTGTAATATCTGTAATGTTTAATTA